>CM076979.1:32704386-32794386 GCA_039105355.1 Benthosema pterotum | reverse complement strand
CTTAATGAAAACAAACAGAATAGTCAGTTCCTCTTCTCCACTGGGCTCATAATGCTGGTCTATTTTCTGATAACAATCCATTATCCTAAATATTCTCATTAATCTCATTTGTCCACGAGTCATAGTTAACATGAGAATAATGTCATCCTCAACGGTGATACTAATTTAGGCAGTGAAGCACCAGCAGGACTGGGCAATAGATTGTATATGCAAAATTAATATGCTGCTCCACCACCACTAAGACAGATAGGTAGAGCTGCTGCTGCTCGAAGCCTAAAACAGACTCGGGCTGCCATTTAACATCCAGCAAGACATTCCCCACCCGCCCCCGTCCCTTTGCACCCCCTCCTACCACCTCCATCTTTCTGTCAGTTCATTTTCCATGGAATACTATACGTCATTACAATGCTGACTGCTGAATTGCCATGAAAGCATCACCTAATGTTATCGAAGACAATACATCACACACAAGCAGTTCTCAACCTTTTTTGGATCCGCATGACACTGTTTGAAAGCAGAGAAAAGGCCCACTTGTCAAGCGGTGGTGTCCTGGCTTTGATATACTGCAACCAACATCATCCCTTTGAAACAAACAACGGTTTGTACACATTTTCTGAGTGTGTTGTGAGCACATTTCACCCAGGTGAAAGATAGTCTGGCCTCTGGGCTCTATTGTATTTTCTCAGCAAAACCTACACGAGTAGGTTAATAGATATATTAACCTACTTACATATTTCGGCACCACATTTTTAGCATAGAACTTCGGCAACTATCTGCCATATAAAATGCAATGATGTTATGCAATGCTCAGCCAGTCACAGTGCAGAATGGCACACCTTTCAGCCAATCACAGCTCCAATTTCGGCACCATATAATGTGTTTAGTGTTTATTTATTGGCATATATAAAAAGATAAACACCATCATATATACCATATAATACATGGTACACTGACAGCTGTCAGGCTTATGATGGCGTTTTGTGTAAATCAAGCTTAAAGATAATAGAGGCAACTTTTTAGCCAAAAAAATCTAAACAGATATAGTTACTGTATGTTTTGCATTGTCCCCCTGCTTTCCCTTGCTACTTTCCCTTGATGCTGCAGCTGTTTCCCTGCAGACAGGCACTTTGTTTTGTCCTGCAGGCGGTCCAGAACTTTGTTGTCGTCAACAAATCATGAAAACACAGCATTCATCGGGTTGTGAGGGGGAGGGGGTTGTGTTATGTGAGGCAGCGTTGTAGCCAATTACAGCACAGCAATCTCCAGCAGATTCATAATGACCCAATAGCAGTGAAGGGCAGTAATTTGTTACAAGTAGCTAAACTAGATAGCTTAGCTACATTTTTAGTGTAGCTTACTACATTTGTTCTGGGAATAGCTTGTAGTGAAGCTACACTACTTGTTTTGAGTAGCTGTACTGAAGCTGCACTACTTGTTTCAAGTAACAAGGAAGCGTACTACATTTTCGAATGTAGACACACACATTTTTGAATTCTGCCCATTTTAATGGGTAGAAAACCTTTAATATACATCCCAAAACTTAGACATGCCACCATCCTATGTTCAAACCCACCCCTATATTATTATTATTATTATTATTATTATTGACATTTGTTTTGCCCATATTATTTTATAATTATTATTATTAATTAGAAAGTTGTACAAGTTGAGATAAATATTTATATATATATATATATATGTAGTGTTGATGTAGCAAGCTACTTTTGTCGTGTAGCTTGTAGGGTAGCTTAGGTACATTTTTTCGTGAGTAACAAGTGGTGTAGCTTACTACATTTTCCCAGTAACTTGCCATCACTGCCCAATAGATTGGAGGCAAGGTGGAGATTCTGTTTTAAATTTTAATCTGTTTACAAACGCAGTACTGTTTGTACAGTACACACTAAAGTTACCTTTAAAGGAACTTTGCTAATATCTTCTCAAGGTTCCTTTATACTAATGCTCATTATAAGATGGTATCATTCCATTTGTCTACTTGATCTATCTCTCAGAGGTCGGCTGTGACCAATTTATGAGGATGATATTGAAAAAAGTGAAAAGTTCCATGTTTAAAGATGGACATAGACCAGGGGTTTTCAACAGGTGGTCCGGGGACCACCAGTGGTCCTTGAGAGGGTTCCAGGTGGTCCCCAGACTGATGGAAAGTTGGTTAACCAGATGTAACTCTTGAGAATATTGATCATCTGAATTAGCACTATTTAATTAAGAAGTCTACACTGTTTTGTTTGCAAAATCCAGCCTGGAATTGTCAACAAAACCAAAATAATTCTTTAGTTTTAGCTCTTTGGGGTTAAAATGTCGTCAAATGGTGGTCCGTGGCTCAAATGCTGAATAAATGGTGGTCCCTGGTGTGAAAAAGGTTGAAAACCCCTGACATAGACAAAAAAGTGTCCTCTGGGCACAGGTCTCCACCAGGATAGCCTCGACACCCAGGCTTTCATTTTCGCCTTGCGCTGTGCGAAAACGGAAAGGATCAACTAAATCCTTAGCCACAGTGGCCTAGAAGTGGGAGCTAATCAATCAATCATGCTACATTCAATCGTTCTACGTCACATCATCCAATGATGATGTGACGTAGTACATCATTGGCTGCAGGAGACAACTATAGGACATGATTCTGTATACATTCATGTAGCCTGGCTAAAGCCAGACCGAATCAGCTATGCAAACATATTTGAATACTGTGCCCTGATTGGCCATCACAGTTTTCTGGAGTAGGAAATGGGTGTACACTTGAGCTCTTCCAGACTAATCTGCTTTTTTTCTTTTCTTTTTCTTTTTTTTGCAAAAGCCGATTTGGTCTGGCTTTAGTCAGGCTAACATTCATGCAGACTGTGTCTCACATGGCCCACAACAAATGCACTTTACAAACACTAAGAAGTGTCAAACAAAGGTATTTCCATGTAAATGTCCCTCGCCCATTTGTTCTCCTGCATTCTATGCCATGAAAGGTGCTCTATCTTCCTCCATCCCCCATCTAGCTGGACTTTCTATGTTGTCAATTAATACAAAGTGACAAGAGAGCCTGTGGGGCTGTATGTTGGTGTTTGTATGTGTGAATATGAGACTTGACACATCATACAGCCACGAGTCACACTTCCTTATCTTCCTGTTCCCTCGGTCATCCTCTCTCTCTCTCTCTCTCCTCCTGACATGTGTTTCAATAGGTTGAAAGACTTCAGCTGTGACAGCACACATAAGCCCTGCTCTCTTCAGCCATGACATCAAGTCAGTAGAGAGCCAAAATGTGAGACGAGAACAAAGAAGACCTCCAGAATATCTTGAGAGGTGACTTGAGTTGGAGCCACAGGACTCTTCCTTGGCACAGGTTTGCTAACTTGCCAAACAAAGGCTGGCTTGTTCACAAGCTCAATACCAAGACCCCAACTGGTAAGAGGAGTAAGAGTGTGGTCAAGCCTGGCTTGAGACGGCCTATCTCTGCTTTTGTATTCTGAACAGGTAATTCCAGCAAATTCAACCTGAGCTCAAACTAATGAACACAGCGGTTCTCAGAACCGTAGGTGTGCCTGTGTGCGTATGTGTGCGCGCATACGTGTGTGCATGTACATGTATGTGTGAGTGAGACAGAGAGAGGGGATGGACATCTCACACACACACACACACACACACACACACACACACACACACACACACACACACACACACACACACACACACACACACACACACACACACACACACACACACACACACACACACACACACACACACACAGCTCTTTCTTTTTTCATTGCCCCTTTCTTCCTGCAGTTTTAAAGCCCCTCCACACACCTACATACACATACGCGTGTGCATGCACGCACACGTATGTGCGCGCGTGCGTGCGCATGTTCTGAGCCCCCCCCCTCTGTGTTTCTCAGTGTTTTGTATGAGAGTCCATAATGCCTGCATGGTGTTTCCTGGCGTTTGTGAGAAGGGCAGAGCTGACCTGGATTTCCAGACCAGTGCCAGAGAGCTGTGCTCCCACAGCCACCAGACTGGCACAGGGAAGGGGGCGGGGCAGTGATTGAAGGACCTCCATTAGTCCTGGGTATACAAATCCATTGTGTTCCATGCTTACACTCTCCCAAGAGTTACAGACATGTATACCGGTCCATTTGTAACCCTGTCAAAGGAACCTTGTATAAGAACCACTGGTTTAGCGATTGCGTGTGGTAGCACATGGTGGAACCCTTGTGTGTGAACCAGGAGAACAGAATTATTCAGATCCATAGAACAGTTGTGATATTAAGGGTACAGCAAACTGTTTTAAAGTATTGTACAGTATAACAACCAAGTAAGAAGTATGTTGTGCTATTACTACAAAACAATCTAAAAGTAAGGGATTGTCTATGCTCTAAGGCTCTGGAATTATCATGTCCCAAATCCCTCTCCCTAACGATCTCACTCCTGCAGGTCTATGCACACAATAAAATTCTCAGTAGTAGTTTAAACTCTGAACGTGGACCCAAATATATCCTAGTGCGTGAAATCCTGTTTTTGACAAGAACATACTGTGCAGTGTGCAGCTGGCGAAAGGTCATCATCAGAGCAACAAACTGTGGTGAAAGCTGCACTGCCAGCTAGCATGCACACACACACACACACACACACACACACACACACACACACACACACACACACACACACACACACACACACACACACACACACACACACACACACACACACACACACACACACACACACACACACACACACACACACACACACAAAACGGAGGGGCAATAATGAGCAGCAATAAACTGAAAAGCAAAGGGTGTATGTGTGTGTGTATACTGCATATAGGACTTGAGGCTTCAAATGAAATGTGATAAGAAAAGCTTTTGTATCATGATAGTTTAAGTGGTGATATGATGCAGTTAGGGCCCTGGGCCCTGAGACACTCCAACACCTGGAAAGAGAGACAAACCTAAGGTTCTGTTCTGAGGTTCTATCCTGTCCTACCCACTGAGCTATACAGCCACACAGATTGTGCAGAATCTAGGTCCTATGCCACTGCCAATCCAGCTGGGGAACCATTTACAGCCGTGGTTTTCCAAAAATCTCAATGTGTTTTGTTTTCTATTCACTTACTCTTACAGTTAAACAGCAGATCTACCAGCTCACGTTGCATCCGTTCATGATGTGTTGTGAGCTTATATAGAGAGAGAGAAAAGAGAGAAAGAGAGAGAAGAAAGAGAGAGACCTCAATTCAAGCGCACTGCATCATACTCTCTATATATATTGTGGTGAAATAATCTATATTCTTCTATAAAGGTGTACGGGGGATATTATACAGCCCACATTTACAGCCATTTTAACAGCTCTTCTATAAATCCTTAATGGCCTTTAAGTAAATATAAAGTGAGTCGTGAAAGAGTGAAGGTATGTAAAGAAAACAATAGTGCAGTTGGAATGCCACATGGAAATCTAATTTCAGGTCAGCCGCCTTTCAGATCGACTCCCGTCTGGTCTGTCTGCATACTGTAGCTTTGCTGAGCAAGGCATTGTGTGCAGAGCAACTGTTAAGATTAAGGAGAGAATGCAGGCAAAGCAGAACAATAGGCTGGCTGGGGAAGAGTTGGCCTCTGTCCCGATTCCGGAATGGAAAGCATAGGCTAGACACATGTGACTGGGATTTGTCATAACGGTCGCGGGGGGCGGGGGTCGAATGAAAGCTATATTCGTTTGCATTCGTTGACTCAACAACGAGGTGGACGGTAGTTCACCTGCATGCAAAATCGCCGGTTCCTTTAATGATGTTTCGTACTGTTATAGTAGACTATCTATGCTGATTCCGCTTGATGACCGTTTCAGCACCGGTAAATAGTGGACAGTTCCACACGTGACGCTGTATTGATGCAGCAGTAGCTATTAGAAATCAGTGGGGATTAGTGCGGGTTTAGTCATTTTAATCTTGTTGAGAAGCAACACTAGGCTATATGATATTAAAATACAAATATTTAGGGAAAACTCATGGGCTAAAGCCATGCTCACATTAAACGCCGTGCTGAGCTGCAGGCATGCATCATGCCTATATAATACAGCGTACCTTGGTGTCCATGGCAACAACGGAAACAATTACTAATATTTGCAGTTTAAAACGATGGATGTGCCATTTGTCAAGAATGGCGCATGTATCAACTGTCACACATGCATGACATGACCCTCTGCCTGCATGAATGAGGAATGAACACAGGGACAAGTCCAACCGCATATTTGTGCCAGTCAGTGCGGAGAATCCAGTTCGTATAGCCTAGATATACGTAGCAACATGGCAACGTATGGAGCCCGTATGAAATCAGGGATCCTCGTATATCATTTACAGTATCCCATTATGCCCCCCAAAATCAATTACAACATTTTCTCTTGACTATCCTCATGACCGCATGACCATTCATTCATTGTCTGGTTGACTTGGTTTTCCATGATGAAGCCGAATTCTCTCTCATGAGCTCAGCTCACACACGATGCATGAGTCACGCTGTACAGTCACCATGTATGCACACGCCATGCATGCATGGCACCAGCGAGGCGCAGGCGATCGGCACCATGGACAGGCCCAGATATAACATTTGCCAATTGGGGGGCAGGGGAAAATGGTATGTCGATTCGCGCCACGGCGATGAAGACGCCCCCATACCATTTTCGGTTAATAACATCAGTTGTTGTTGAAGTTGTAACAGACACGCAGCATGCGTAAAACAGAGGTCTGACTCAGAGAGTTTTCTGTTTTCAATGATGAAATGGTGTCGGTTTAGTGGTGCCACAATTGTAGTTAGTCAGTAGCAGTCTTTCAAAACATTATAAGCACTTTAATTTGAAATATCTTTGAAATTTGGGTTGTTTTGCATGCCACCAGGGTTGGTGGGGCAGTCTGGGCATTTAGGGAGGCATTGCCCCCCATGCCCATGCCTAGATCCGGCCCTGATCAGCACCATGGATAACGCCAGGCCAGCATATTCTGTCCCCATGTCATGTCACGCGTGATTTGTGACAGCTACACCTGTCCACGAAACAGTTTCAGCCACGATAACAGATCCCCGCAAATATTATGAGAGATAATGGTGGCCGGTGTCCGCCTTCGGTCCGGATGATGGAGCCGCGTGGACGTGGCGCTACAGCCTTCCTTCCTACCTGTCTCCAGGTGCATAGAGATCCTCGCCTCGGTGATATAAGGCGTGTCGCTCTTGGACCGGACTCTCCGAATCGGCCGACGGTCCACCACGTCCTGATCCGGAGCCGCAGCCGCCATATTCCGCCAGCCAGGCCGGCAGCGTCCTCCACACGGGCGACCGACCGGCGGGACTGCGAGAGACTCGGCGCCGCCGCCACCACCACCACACACATGCACCCCCTGAGGCAGGCAGACTGTGTAGGAGGAGGAGAGGAGGAGGAGGGGCGGTTATAATGATGATGGTGGAGTCGAAGATGGGGGAGAGAAAGAGAGAGAGAGAGAGAGAGAGAGAGAGAGAGAGAGAGAGAGAGAGAGAGAGAGAGAGAGAGAGAGAGAGAGAGAGAGAGAGACTTGTGAATAATCAAACTGGCAGTTCATTTACGTTAATTTTGAGCACCGCCAGCTGCATGTACAAAGCAAATTTACATTATAGGCCTACACTAGACAGTGGCTTTCAACCTTTTTGATACCAGGGCCCACTATTCATTCAGAATTTGAGCCGCGGACCACCATTTGATGACATTTTAGCCCCACAGACCCGAAAACTAAATTTCTTCCAGGCTGCATTTCGGAAACAAAACAGCCTAACATTTAGCCTGGGGACCACCTGAAACCCTCTCAAGGACCACTGGTGATCCCCGGACCATTGGTCGAAACCCCCTGCACTAGGACAGATGTAGCACCCTCAGCTTCTATCTATGGCCTCAACAAACCCCTAAACCATTGGTTAGCTTACTGTATTTCTTAAAATAAAATAACATGGTTATAATAAGATGCAATTCATTTTTTGCAGACCTCCCAGTAGGCTAACATTTAAAAAATATCTCGGCCTAATCATCCTTTATTGACAGTAGGCCTAAAAACGTTATTCATTTTATGTAAACAAGCCTATGTTCAATTCATTTAACATACTACAGTAATTTTAATTGAACTGGACAAATTATGGAATGTTGTTCTTCTGTTCTCTTCGGAGCATAAAATGAAACCAAATGGGTCCATTTGGTATCATTTTTACATTCTCAAGAGTTACATTATTTCTAAACATCTGCAATAGTTAATTTACAGTAACAGAATGCAGAATAATTGTTATGTTTGAGTGGTGGTAGGCTATAGGTTGCTCTTTTCAGCACTAAAATAATGTTGAAAACTACTGATATAGGATTTAAATCATTCCACCACAAGGTGGCGGTTGCGATGCAACATTACATTGCATTACATCCCTTGAACTCAAAAGAAGAAGTAGGCTATAAGAGTTCCTCCATGGTTCCTATTTATAGTCGTAATAATATAATAGTTCATATCATACGACAGTAACAGAACAGACAGTAGCGTCCCTGCGTGCGAGGACGATCTAAAGGTAGTTAATTATGAGTTGACACATTATTCGGTTTCGCATTAAACTGAAACAAATTACAGTCTTAACCACGGTTTCTTGACATACAAAACTGTTGGTGCTAAACGCTGGTAGCTTTAGCTTCATAACGTTATAGCCGCCAGCTGTTAGCTCTAGGCTATATTGTATGGCATGTCACACAGCCATTATAAGGCTTTAATACAGTGGTTTTCAACCAGTGGTCCGGGGACCACCAGCGGTCTTTGAGAGAGTTCCAGGTGGTCCTCGGCTAAATTATGGAAAGTTGGTTAACCAGATGTAACCAGATGTAACTATTTGAAAGCGTAAACTAAAAAACTCTCGAGCGTTTACACTCTCGAGAGTTAAAATATCCATCACTTGAATTAGCCCAAACTGCACAACTAGAGTATGTAGAATATTAATGGTCATTTTGATCTGTATGTTTGACTGGTTTCCCAAATCCAGGCTGGTAGTGAAGAAAAGCAAAATAAATCTTTAGTTTTGGGTCTGTGGGGCTAAAATGGTGGTCCGTGGATCAGATTCTGAATAAATAGTGTGTCCTGGTATCAAAAAGGTTGAAAACCACTGCTAGTGTGAACTCACTGTAGTGTACATTGCTTGATGCTGGCTGTGCTGTGTCTAGTCTTCTCTGATTGGGCTGCACCTGTGACCCCACCACCCTCTCTAACAGAGGTCTGCATTGTTTTTCACAGGAAGTGCCATATTTTCGTTTTCAGAGATAATATACTGACACCACATCAACACATAAATATTCCCTGAACCGATTTTGATTGTGCATATTGGATACAGATAGATAACAAGCTAATACATATTTTCAGGATGTAAGGATCATTAACCACAGAGCAATAGTCACGATCATTAACCACAGAGCAATAGTCACGATGAAAGTAAAAATAATGAATTATTATGTAATTTGTAGATGTGAATGGATTTAATTATTGGCTTTGCTTTTTTGGAATATTTAGAAAAACCTAACACACTAATGCCTGTGATCACTCTTAATTCCCTGTGCCAATGTTGGCACTTGGCACCACCCTTGCCTGAGGTTGCCTACCGCTGAGAATCACTCTGTTACTGTCTCTGTGGATTTCAGATTACAAATATTTAGACTGTTTTCAGCGCTGGGTTATTAGATGGATCTTGCATAGATTTTGTTGCGCTGGTTGGTCATTTTGAAAGTAGCTCTCATGTCAAAAAAGTATGGACACACCTGCTCTGTGACTATGATTTGGTATGATTTGGATCTCAACACAACTCTTATCTTGAGTTAAAACACATAATTTGTACATATGGTTATACAGACCTTTCACAGGTAAGGCAGTGTATGAACACAGGAACAAGTCTGACTGCATATTTGTGCCAAGTCTCTCATTTGGTTTCCTTTTACACTCTCAAGAGTTACATTATTCCTAAATTTCCGGGGGCGCTGCTCCTGCGGCGACATGGAGGCAGGACCCAGCTGCAGTGTTGTGTTATTTTACGTTTTTGTTACTTGGTATAAACACTCATTCGTACCTCTCTCTATAGGCAGCCATCCTGTACACGAAGGGGTAAGCACCTAGGGTGTATATGTCATAGGTTCCTATATTTCTGTATTGTATTTTGTGTTTGTTTCTTGTCTGTTGTCCTTTATGTATGCAGCTGTGGTCGTGTCTCCAAGACAAATAATTTGTCAAGTTTATTAGTCTCCCAAAGGAAGAATTATTTTTCCTTTGGGAGACTAATAGACTTGAAACTTGAACCTGAACTTAAACATCTGCATGAATGTATAAGAATTGTTATTTTGAGTGGTATCATATCCAGTAACAGTGCACACAGTAGCGTCTTTACAAAATATTTTGATGTTAGCCTTTTGAATAACATTAACATTGCAGGCTGAGGGTTCCTGAACCCCAGTTTGACAACCACTGGTTCTACAGTACTGATCACTATACTGTATTCTCCCCTGACCCAGAACAGAACGCAGATGATCTTAAAGCAGCTCACCAGTAGAGGCACAAAAACATCTCAGTTGTGTGCCTGCCTCACAAAGCCCTGGAATATACAAGAGATGAGCCGGCCCAGTTCAGGTACATTATCTGTGCAACACATCATCCACTGTATGAGACTATGAGGATCCATGCATCTAGTTGAATCAGTAGATTCTAAAGGGATTGTGACATTAAAAAGAAAAAACGGTTTTGTATTTTTGTTCCCTTCTTAGGTTTTTAGCTCAATTGCACCCCCCCCCCCCCCCCCCCAAACAACCCTGGTCTGGTATTTTCTGTCTCAAACAAGGGCTCTGATTTTCCTGTAGAATGTGATTTTGCAAATCCTGTATAATGTTAATGGGATTTGCCAGCAGATGTCACTGTTTCAACTGATTTGTTTGTTTGCCTAGTGATGCTAGTAGTACTAGTAAGTGACTGGTTGTGTGCTTGCTTCTATGTGTCTAGATATGGCAGCATTCCGGAAGATCTTTTCCAAGTCCAAGCACGTAGCCATTCTGACTGGATCAGGGGTGAGTGCAGAGAGCGGCGTCCCCACCTTCAGAGGAGAGGGGGGATACTGGAGGAAATGGCAAGCACAGGTAAGGCAAGGCAAAGTTTATTCGTATAGCAGCACATTTCAACAAAAATGTATTCAGTCAAAAGAAAGAGGGAATTAAACACCCATCTCCTTAATAGGCAAGTTTCGACCTGATTTCAAACTATACATTAACCACCATAGTTACATACTTACATCTTGGTGCCAATTCTGTCCTCACATTTTTAGTGCGGGGTATCTGCCACAATCACATTGCATACCTTCCAGCCAATCAAAATGGCCAATTTCGATACCATTCATAGTCACTTACATCCAATGGCATTACTCATTCCTCATTACTAATAGTATTAGTTATTAGAGATTTAGAACTTATTGAAAAACACAGCTAAAGAAACATTTTTTGTGTGATTGTGTTTCTTATTGTTTCTCAACATTTGTAATCTTGTCTACTACCTTTTCATGTGCCTCTCTGTCTATATCTCACTCTCCCCTCTGCTAGGAATTGGCCACCATGGAGGCCTTCTCCAGGAACCCTTCCCGTGTGTGGGAATTTTACCACTATCGCCGCGAGGTCATGTTGAGCAAGAATCCTAATCCTGCCCACTTGGCCATTGCAGAGTGTGAGGAGAGACTGACCAAACAAGGCCGGAGGGTCACCGTTATCACACAGAACATTGACGAGCTCCATCGGCGTGCCGGGTCCCAAAATGTCATTGAGCTCCATGGTAAGTAGTGGAGTTGTGAAACATTATACTCAGTACCAACAGATTCCTCCATCCATTTCGGACTTTAATATGTGAAAACTCACTTGAAATCATATCATTTGTTGTTGTGCTGACAATCCAGGTCCTAGACAAAGAGCAAAGCCAGGGAAGATAGTCCCTCTTTCCTTGTTCACTTTGCATTAGAGGGAGTTTCCCAGAAGCCAACTCGGGCAATGCTTGATTTCCTGTTAAAACATCGTAACGTGTCAGTCTCATCACAATGTCATGATATTATTACAACATAATAATAACCCAATTCCGTTGAAGTTGGGACGTTGTGTAAAATGTAAATAAAAACAGAATGCATTGATTTGCAAATCGTTTTCAACCTCTATTCAGTTGAATACACCACAAAGACAATATATTTAATGTTCAAACTGATAAACTTTATTGTTTTTTGAAATTATACAATCTTTTGTAAATTGATCCCTGCAACACGTACCAAAAAAGTTGGGCAACAAAAGACTGGGAAAGGTCATGAATGCACAAATAACGCCTGTTTGGAACATTCCACAGGTAAACAGGTTAATCTTAAACAGTTTAATATCATGATTGGGTATAACAGGACCATCCCAGTCGTTCACAATCAAAGATGGGGCGAGGTTCACCACTTTGTGAACAATTCTGTGAGAAATTCATCCAACGGTTTAAAAACAATGTTTCTCAACATTGCAAGGAATTTGGTGATTCCATCATCTACAGTCCATAATATAATCAAAACGTTCAAAGAATCTGAAGAACTTGCTATACTAAAGCGACAAGGCTGAAAACCAACACAGAATACTCGTGACCTTTGATCCCTCAGGTGGCTCTGCATTAAAAACTGACGTCATTGTGTAAAGGATATTACTGTGAGGACTCAGGAACACTCAGAAAACCATTGTCAGTTTACATAATTTGTCACTACACCTACGAGTGCAAGTTAAAACTCTACCATGCAAAGCAAAGCCATACATCAGAAAGGTTGGTTTGAAAAACAACCAGAAATGCCTTCTCTGGGTCCACTATCATTAGAAATGTGGACTCATCAGACCACAGCACACTTTTCCACTTTGTGTCTAACCATTTCAAATGATATTGTACCCAGCGAAGGCATTTCTGGTTGTTTTTCTGGTTGTTTTTTCAAACCAACCTTTCTGATGTATAGCTTTGCTTTGCATGGTAGAGTTTTAACTTGCAATTGCAGGTGTAGTGACAAATATGTAAACTGACAATGGTTTTCTGAGTGTTCCTGAGTCCTCACAGTAATATCCTTTATGTCAGTTTTTAATGCAGAGCCACCTGAGGGATCAAAGATCACAAGTGTTCGGTGTTGGTTTTCGGCCTTGTCGCTTTAGTATAGCAAGTTCTTCAGATTATTTGAATGTTTTGATAATATTATGGACTGTAGATGATGAAATCACCAAATTCCTTGCAATTGAATGTTGAGAAACATTGTCTTTAAACCGTTGGATGATTTTCTCACAGAATTGTTCACAAAGTGGTGAACCTCACCCCATCTTTGATTGTGAACGACTGAGATGGTCCTGTTATACCCAATCACGATATTAAACTGTTTGAACATTAAATATATTGTCTTTGTGGTGTATTCAACTGAATAGAGGTTGAAAACGATTTGCAAATCAATGCATTCTGTTTTTATTTACATTTTACACAACGTCCCAACTTCAACGGAATTGGGGTTGTACAACATAATAATAAAACAACAGCAAATTAAACACTATAACATGAATGTCAGGTTTAAGATGTTATGCTGCAACAATTAAAGGATTAAAACGCACAAAACAGACATTATACAGCTAACCTGTTAAACAGAAAACAAGCCACTTGGACTGTAACTTTTGAATGTCTGAACACTGTAAGTTACTTCAGCTTCTTTTCTGTCAATTCTGTGTTTGCTTTCCCCTCCTATCTTCACATTTTGATGTTGGGGAATCCAGGCAGTCTCTTTAAGACACGCTGTATGAGCTGCGGCCATGAAACACCCAATCACAAAAGCCCCATCTGTGCTGCCCTGGATGGCAAAGGGTAAGAGCTTCAGTTGCGAAATATTTGTTACCTCGGTAGACATTTCCTCCAAATGTATGGGAAGAACAATAACATGTTCAATTCATTACTTTTACTAGATTTTGAATCTTGTTTTCAATTAGCCTTTGTCTATATGACATGTCAGCAAACTCACAAGTTGGATGCCTCACATTCGACAAATTAAATGGACAAATACAATCTGTACATGCCTGGCCATAAAGTTGACTTTTACAATAATTACATGACTTGGTCTTTGGAGTTTGACACATTTAATTAGATCTACATCTGCACCAACAATAACTACAGTACACATGCTATTTACAGCTGTGCATGTCATTGTAACAAATCAATCAACAAAGTCTCTAAATATCTCCTCAGTGCTCCAGACCCAAACAGCACTGATGCCGCGATCCCAGTAAAGGACCTGCCCAGGTGAGACACACAACAAAGTTCTCTACACAGTTGATTTAGGATTAAATCTGTTGCTCGACCGGTCAAGCAAAGCTTGAGAGTAGAGAAAAAGAGACAACCAGGTGCTCACTGGCAACGTGCAAGTAAATAAAGTTAAAATTGTAAAAGGTGCTCCTGGCAGCATAATAAAACATCAGATAAAAAAGAGGAGGTCCGGGCACAGGAGGGAAGAGCCTTTATTTAACCAACATGTTTCAACCGTCTTCATCAGGGTTAAATGAATACAAAATAACAGACTCTTCTTATAGTATATAGGGCTGGAAAGATGTGAGATCAGTCCGGTAATTAAACACTTAAAGACACACACCCTATTGTTTTTTCTAATAAATTATTTCACACACATGCCTCAGTCTTTGCACCTTGTGTGTCTTTCTGATTGCATGTGAGCCAGATGTGAGCAGAACAGCTGTCACGGTCTCCTCAGGCCTGCCGTGGTTTGGTTTGGAGAGACGCTGGACTCGGACGTCCTGGGCCGAGTGGAGAAAGAGCTTGAAAGCTGTGACCTCTGCCTTGTGGTAGGTCTGTGTGCAGGTAAAATCCTTTTTCCTGGGCTATCCAAATAGAATTCCTTGAAGCCACCCTCTGCAATAAACCTGTCTTACTTTGAAGAGCCCAGGTAAAATGTTTTACTGACCAAATTCTATTGCCTCTGGACCACAGTGGTGTTTTCTCATTGTAACCCCTTGGCCCTTTGACCTATTGTATCATTATGTTATGCCTAGATGGTTTGAATTTGTTTAATCCAGCTACACACAAATCCTTCTGTCTTACCCGTTTCAGGTTGGCACGTCGTCCATTGTGTACCCAGCAGGCATGTTTGCCCCACAAGTGGCAGCCAGAGGGATTCCTGTAGCTGAGTTCAACATGGAAGATACTCCAGTCACCATGCGCTTCAGGTCAGTCACTCACTCAGTCTCCTATTTTTCAAGCGGTGTCCCTCGACTACCTCCTCACTCGGACTCACTACAAAGTGTCACTCCAAACCAGGTAACGCTCTCACCCCCGGAGAGCTTAGTCTAAATCCAGGGGTTTCCACCTGTGGGCCAGTACTGCAAGCGAACCACAAAGTAATTGGCAAAGCACTGTGATTTTACACGGCAGCCGATAGGCCCATTTATGTGGCCAGATGGGTGGGCTGCAAATGCTTTCAAGATTCAAGTGGGCCCTGATCCATAAAAAGCCCTGAAGGAGTCCTCCAGGAGGATGCCGCTCGAATAAGTATGTAGGATTTAAAAGGGAGAATTTTAATAAATGGGCATGCTGTAGATCAGGCTTGCTACTCTTCACAGGCAGAAAGAATCAGTTGTCAGTCACCGTGGTTAGTAGGAGTGGACAGGATGAGGATGTAGTGTCTGGAATGACTGAGCCACTCAGTCACTCTCCCCCCTTCAATCTCTGCATTTGCACACATGCACACGCGCGCACACACACACACACACACACACACACACACGCACACACACGCACCCCCCCCCCCCCCCCCCCCCCCCCCCCACACACACACACACACACCTAAGGCGCAACAGCTTAATAGCTAATAGCACTGTAGAGTGTAGACAGTGTAGAGCTCTAAGCCTGTGATGTTAGAAAGGAGAGTGAAGAGGGCAACAATTCAAGAGTAACACTTTGTTCAGATTAATTAGTATATATCACAGATTTGTGTGTGTGTGTGTGGGTTTTAGGTTCCACTTCAAAGGCCCCGCTGGGACCACCCTGCCCACAGCACTTGCTCGCCACGAGGCCGAGGTCCAATGAGAAACAATCCTGGAGTCTGATCCGTCTCTTTGGGCATGTGTCACTTTAATAGAACAGAATGGCTGATGCTGAGAGACTTTATTGGAAGAAGTGCCACAATCCAATTCTTTGCCTGTTGCGGTCCAAACAAGAAATGCTTCCTTGTACAGTATATACTCTTTGTCTGGTGTTGAATCCACTGTGAATCCACTTTCTCCAATCCGCATCCTAACAGAAATGTGTAATTCTACATCGATGGTGGCACCAATATGGAAATCAACAATGGTGAAGGGCTTTCATGACTCGATTGCAATAACCTCTTATTTCGAGATTTGTATACTATTAAAACCAGAATAGCATATTGCTTTCAATACCTTTCCATAGGGAGACATAATAGCCCTCCTGTCTGCCGGATTGGTTTAACCCAATCAAACCATGTGTGACTCATGCCAATAACTGTGATAGTTCTATTGATCGTATAGTTCTGAACCTCATTGATGCCATGAAAAAGTTTTTAATTGGCTCAACAGCTCGATGGCAGACTAATATGGTGACAGGGCACTACTAACTGCCAGAATATGTTAAATACTTACTTAGATAACTTAGATACTTAGATAATAATTACCGGTAAATAAATACCATTGTTGTTTTTACAAGCACGATTTATGAACAAGGTGGTTGTATCAAATTATTGCCATTTTTAAATAAACACCTTCTTAGCCTTTTCTGCTACAATTGATGTAGTTTAGAGTTATGACAGCAGGGGGCAGTGTTTAGTTGCTAGTGCAACAAAAGAAAACCCAGATTCACTCCAAATGGTCTGAATCATCATGGTCTGTATCCCAATGAGCTCATTTGTGATAAAAGGCTTAATAGGTAATGTAAGTTATGGCTGTGTCTGCTTTTATTTAGAGCAATAATGTTAACTCAGAGAATTGTGTGTCTTTACTAAGTTACTGTAAGTGTTGTCTCTTCTTCTTGCACTTTATGCATTTGTCATGACGTGTCTGGATATTGTTGGAACAAAAGGAAGTTTGCTCATATCCATTGAGATAAAGCTGTATTCCGACTCACTGACAAGACTCAATTCATTGGTTCCTTAGATGGTGTGAATTTGATTGATTACTTACCTTCAAATGGAAATCTATGACAGCCTGAACCACCATGATTCTGCTCTTTATGTGTGGCACTATAAATAAGTTGTGGTGCTGATGGGTGTGTGTATGTGTGTGCGTGTTGTTTATCTTATTTTCCACTCCTTGGGGGTATTTTTGTGACTGTACATCTGCTCATATATAGCATACTGTGTGTGAAATGTGTTACTAAGAGCTATTAATACAGTGCCCAGGTAGCCGAATGTCTTGCTCAGGGACTCTTTGACACACAGGCAGGGGGTGAACTTAATTGGGACCATATGATTTGGAGATGGCCTCTTTACTCATTCAGCTATGGCCACTCTGTGTGTGTGTGTGTGTGTGTGTGTGTGTGTGTGTGTGTGTGTGTGTGTGTGTGTGTGTGTGTGTGTGTGTGTGTGTGTGTGTGTGTGTGTGTGTGTGTGTGTGTGTGTGTGTGTGTGTGTGTGTGTGCGCGCGCGCCTTTCTGCCGTTGGTGATATTCCACTTTGGTAAAGATGGGATTGTGTTTGTCACCTCCTGCTTTTCCCATGCCCCCTCTTCCATCATTTCAGACTAAACACCCCCCCCCACACACACACACACACACACACACACAGGCCCAGTCCTGTCTCTTCTTGTGACTTGCATCCTTCTCTGACTGAGGGCAGCTGTGTGTAGACACTCATTTGCAGGTGTGGAGGAGGGGGACTGTTCTATGTCAAAAGAGTTTAAGACACCTTCCCTTCCCCCAAAACCTTTTAATGGAAGCACCTTCAAGTACCTCCTACTGCAGAGGTTATGCTTGGTTGTAGTGTCCTTGAGGTCAGTGATCATGCATAAGGGTCTAATCGCAAAAATAGCACATCTACAAGGTCACAATGCATCATTTTGCGCTATTTTGTGGTTGCTTATGGCTAGCCCTTGAACACTTAACTTAATGTTTTTGTAAAATATTTAATCACAATATATGGAAGTACAGCATTGCACACCAACTTGGGTCACTTCTTTAATATTTCATCATGACTTTTCACAAAAAGAACTAACAGATTTCATGGGGAGGATCTCCGGGGGTCAAAATAGGAGAAGAACGTGCCAATTATTTTTAAATTATTCCCCAAAAAAGAGGAATTGGGTAGGAAATTCTCTTTTCCAAACATAAAACCAGTGAGATTGGCCAGTGAAGGGAAAAATAAACAAATCTGTTGTGAATGAATGGAACCTTTTTCTATCACACTATCACTGAACACAGGTGAAATTCACCTGAAACCTTCCTGGAGAAAAAAAAAAAAAACGGGTGTGTGCTGTGAAACAAACCCACATTCTATGATGTCACTGAGCATCATGAAGCTACACTGGTAGCCAAATCGATCCTGAATCAGATCTGAGCAACATGCAGCTTGGGATCTGATTTGTTTAAATGAGTCATGTGACCTGTTAGACCAATCAGATTTCTATCTTACAGTGACTCACATCTGGCTAGATTGTGCTGCCAGTGTAAATGGGCCTAAAAGACCCACCAACATGAGACATCAGCACCATTATGAAAATTGAAAAAAATATAATTGTACGGGCAGGGGGTGAACTTAACTCAAAATCACCCATGTTCAGTGTTCTAGGGTTAAGGATGCTAGCGTTCAATTGGCTATAACCATAACATACTATGTTTTAATTAAACAATACCAGCTGTAAGTTAACAGTAAGACTCCTGTGCACTGTCATATACTGTATACCAGGGGAGCCCAACCAGTAGATCGGGATCTACCGGTAGATCTCGGCCTGATCACAAGTAGATCTCGGAAGATGTGTGTGTGTGTGTGTGTGGGGGGGGGGGGGGGGGGGGGGGGGGGGGGTGGAAAAGAAAAAAAGAGCGATTTTCGTGTGTGTGTGTGTGTGTGACTGCGTGTCTGTCTGTCTGTCTGTCTGTCTACAAAGTGGCACATTTGGAGGATTGTTGTCTGCTGTCTGTGAATTATGCCAACAGTATTGTTCTGCAATGTGTAATGGACTGTTCTGCAACTTATAATGGACTATTCTGGACTGTTCTTATAATGATTGCATTTGCAATGGCAGTGTTTGTCCAAGTCTGTTGTACTTTATGCTTATATGGACATAAAGTAAAGTGGTAAAACAAAGTAGTGTTGTGTTGTTGTGAAGTTACTGCAGGCTGGCAACGATGCGTGTGGTTTGAAATGTTGATATTGGACTGGTAGATCCCGGAGGGGGTGGCTGCTGAAAAGTAGATCTTGGGTCAAAAAAGGTTGGGCACCCCTGCTGTATACTATGTACAGTGTCTTTTGTATCAGGTTTGATGGGGTTGGATCAACAGAACGAGTCATCAACAGAATGTCAGAACAGCTCAGCTCTGTATATGGAGGTCTAAGGGTGGCAGCAGGGACAGTGTCTTGCGTGTACAGGGTTTGATGAGGGCCCATTTAGGGTCAGGACTTAATTTTTGGGCCTGTTGAGATTTTTTCCAGCCACAAATAACTTTAGGGCAGTATACAAAAAAACCTCTGATTAAAAATGTGTTAGCAGCTCTGTTTGCAGAATTGAGGTATAGAGGTATAGTGGTCTACTCAGTACAGACAATTGATGTCTAGGGGTTTGTATTCCTGTTATCGTAACAGTTCACAGATCAATATGTGTTTGCATGGCGTATCCCAATTATCAGGAGCCAGTGGAGTTGCTGTTGGTTATTTTTCAAATTTTTCAAATTCACATATTGGGTATATATAATCTATGGGAAGTATGTCTCTCTCAGATGTCTTTGTGTAGTGGGCAGGTGGAAAGTGTAGGTCTGACCTGGGCCATGGCTGAGTGGTCCAGGCACCTACCGGAGGATAGGCTGCCTGCTGCCGTGTCACGGGTAGGACTCCCAAGCTTGCCGGCCCTTGAATGGTAGCCCTCACCATTCTCTATTATATGGTCTACACAGTCAGCCAGCACGCACATCTCGAAAAATGTTGACAGGTGCTGGACAATATACAGTATAGACATACTTGAAGAGAGAGAAGATGTCCGCACACTGTACTTAAGCTCCAATAGTTTTATTCAGTTGCAGATTTCAACGTTTCGACCCCTTCGGGTCTTCATCAGGAATGATGAAGACCCAAAGGAATGATTCCTGATGAATCTTAAGTACAGTGTGCGGACATCTCTCTCTTCAAGTATCTACACAGTCAGCCAGACACTACCGATAGCTCCCTTCCCCATCGTCCTTCTAGCTTCATCTACATCTGTTGTGTGTGTGTGTGTGTGTGTGTGTGTGTGTGTGTGTGTGTGTGTGTGTGTGTGTGTGTGTGTGTGTGTGTGTGTGTGTGTGTGTGGTTTTGTAATTGCTACATGGTGGGGACGTCCGTCTGACAGCACACTCACCAACTGGGGACCCAAAATCCATCTGGGGTCCCCACACCGTTTATCATTTAATTCAATCCAGAACATTGCAATTATGTGCCCAGTGAAGTTCTGTGAAATGTCCCACTTGGTCTTTAAAATCTGAAAAGTGTGTTAAAGTGTGCTAAAAGTGTGCTAGAAGTGCTCCTCCAGTGGCTACAACAGGTACTGCACAGGAGTGTGAAAAGTTCACACACTTCCTGCTGTCTAGCCAATGGGAAGAGAACAACCCCCCCCCCCCTCTCCCCCAGTTAATTAACGACCCGCAATCATAATGCTTCAGGAGAGTGGGAGGACAACCCCCCCCCCCCCCCCCCCCCCCCTCCCTGTGCCTGGGCAATTTGAATTCTCTGTCTGTTTGTACAGAGTGGCAGTGAGTGTCAGAACAGTTTGGAGTTTGGAAGCATACAGTTTTCTTACAATATCGTTGTTGACATTATTGTCTTTGTAAACCTTTTAGTGTTTTAAGAAGTATATGTTCTTTAGCATTGCCAAATACTATCAGCAAGGGTAAAGTAATACAATGAATCATTTTCAGGATTCAAATTCAAAAATGGCAAAAAGCAGCAAAAAGCAGCAAGCTCAAAAAAGTTTATCCAAAATAGGAACCTGATTCTTAAAAGGTACCATAAGTCATTTGGGCGATTTGAAAAATCCCACTGGCCTGGCCTCCCGGTAACAAGATCTGCACACTAAATTTGGGGTTCAACCACCCATTACTCTACTAGCTTCCAAGCTGTTATGTAGAAATATTCCTATTATTAATGCTGTTTTACACAGTGGTTCTCAAATTGGATTCCAGGGAATCTTGACTGTATACATCCCTAATTAATTATGAACATCATTGTGTTAGGTTAGATGATATGTCCATTTGGTTCCATTTATAGACCATATATTTATAAACATATAATATAGTATACAGTATACACTGAAGCTGTGTGTAAAGTTGGTCTGACCTCTTCAACAGCTTATGCTCTGAGTTGAACTGTCAGCTAGACTCTGCGCCCATCCCCCACTCCACTCAACTGTAGCACTCTGTAGCATCTTTCATTCAGTGTGGACTGGAGTGGGGGATGGGGGGGGGGGTGCGCAGGTGCATTGATTACAGGAAATTATACTCCACTACATCTCAGAGTCAAACATTGTTAAATCATTAGGCCCACTGACCCACTACAATCATTTAAAAGGTATAGTAAGTGATTTGTGTGATTTGGGAAATCCTCCAGTCCTACTGGTTACAAGATGTGCACATGCACATACTCTACAGTGGGGTGAAGTGCACACCTTACCTTACCATAATGAAGCATTTTAACAGAAAATTTTCAGCATGGAACACGCAGTAGGACAGGGGTCTCAAACTCAATTTGTATGATTCTTATGGGTGCATTCCGTATTTCAATAAAGGGAACTTCTTATTTAAGTAGATCCAGTTTGATCAGTTCAGTGAGTAGAGTAGAGTTGCTGCAGGAGAGAGCACCCCCCCCCCCCTCCCCCAGTTAATTAACGACCGGCCATCATAATACCCTAGGAGAGTGGGAGAATACCCCCCCACCCCCCACCCTTGCACTGCATTGATTGGGTCGTTAATTAGCAAAAACAGCAGAAGCCTGTCTGCGGTGTTCACATGAGACTGAGTAGACCAGGGCTGCCCACACTTTTTTGACTTGAGAGCTACTTGCAAAATGACCGGCTCAACAAGATCTACACATCAAAAATGTGATTGTTCCATTACTGAAAATCCATTTCAAGGCCCCCTTGAAAGTTAGAGCTTTGAAATAGTGGTGATGGTGTTACTTGCTGTTATGTCGTTTAAGAATAATGAACTTATAATTAAAAATAGAGGGGGGGAATTGGAAGGTTTTGTTGTATATGCTATTACTGACGTTTGAAAACGGTATTTGAGGTTTGAGTTGACAGTTCGTGATGTTGAGTTTAGATTCTTGCACCCAAACAAAGAGCTTTCACGTTTTTGTCCACAATTGCGAAAGAGAACTGGCAAAACGTTGGTCAAAGTAACAATTATTCTCCATTTTCTAACTGTGTGGACTCTTGAAAATGACGTAATTCAATTGTATAAAATGTAATTTAACTCTTGAGAGCGTTAAAATGAAACCAAATGGACCCTTACGGGTCCATTTGGTTTCATTTTAACGCTCTCAAGATCTCTTCTCCATTAGTCCCTTCCCCCCTCTGCTTTCTGAGCTGATTTTATTTATTCAACTTTTCCCCCCCATCTAGTAGATGTGCGACATCGAGGGGTCAGAAACTCGCTGTGAAATGCGCTGTTACTGCAGTTGGAAATGCATTGTTTTCAATGCTTCGAAGCTCGGCCTGAATTTGCTGTCCGATGTTCGAAGGGCAAATTAAGCCCTAGTATACACCACTACTGGTTTGCCTGGATCTGACCTGCCCTGAACGTTTGCCATAGCAGGACATAGCATACATGCAAACACATTTGTCCAGTAGTTTCTTTTTAGTGTCTCAATCAATCTGAAAGAGGTTGCACATTAGTTTGTACCCGCAATCTGAAAGCTCACAACACGACTTCCAGGGGGTCCCCAGCTAAATGACAATTTTAATCCAAATTTACCCTTACCCTAACAACCACACTTTTTCATTGCATAATAATAATGATAATACTCTTATTAGAGTGTCAAAACACTGCCATTTACTACTTTTATATAGAAATTAAATTAATATTATGCAGAATTTAGTACAGCCTTTAAGCCTGGCCCTCCACAATATTTTCTGTATCTCATTTGGCCCCTTGGGAAAAATAATTGTCCACCCCTGATTTAGCTGCTTATGAGCTTATTATCTATTATTATTATTAGCCTATTATTATTATTATGCTGATCCATTCGTATATTGGCCCAACCAGCCAAGCCTGAATCACGGACCACATGGACTTGCCACTAAAGCTGCAGGTCCACTCCACAAACATGCTGGCCTCACAATTATTTAATTCCTTTCAGCCAGTGGTTTTCAACCTTTTATTATTTATTCATAATTTGAGCCCCGGGCCACCATTTGATGACATTTTATCCCCACAGACTCCAAAACTACACTTATTTGTTTTGCTTTTGTCCACAATTCCAGGCTGGATTTTGGAGAAAACAAAATAATCAAACGTACAGATCAAAATGACCATTAATCTTTTACATTTTGTCGTTGTGTAGACTTGGGCTAATGCACATGATGAATATTTTAATTTTTGAGAGTGTAAACATGAAACCAAATGGACCTGCAACTGCAAAGGTACATTTAGTTTCATTTTTAAGCTCTCATAGAGTTACATCTAGTTAACCAACTTTCCATCATTTAGCCTGCGGAACACCTGGAATCCTCTCATGGACCACTGGAGGTCCCCGGCCGGACCACCTGTTGAAAAGCCCTGCTTTAGGCTACTAAACTAAAGTTGTATTTGCCTGGGGCTGCCGCTGCTCTCGTCTCTTCATTCCTACACAACAACCGTCATTGGTTATTATTATTGTCGACCTAATCAATCTATCAACTTGATGACAGACTGCTCCATACAGGCAACATCAGTGCGGGGACCACCGACCACTGCTTAAACGTGTATGCATGTACTTGATATTGGCCACGCAAGCACACAGTAAGCGTGCACGCAAATTGCTGCATGGATACATGCAGTCACGTTTTCAAAACCACACGTCTGCACTACGATGGGAGATTGTGTAACATGGATACTATTAGGCATACTACAAAACTATTTAAAGTAAAGTGGTACAGCGGCCGTGCCCGTGCAACATGGACTAAGTGGTTTCAGAGAATTAAAGCTGGGCTGTCGCCTGAGGACAGATAGCTGTCCCAATGCTGAATAAAAGTATGTAGAGCAGCGGCCATTACACCTTTCCATGGAAGTGAACGGAGATGTCGCAACTCTGGGTTATTTGCCTTTCTGTATGGTGCAACTCTGCCTTTCTCTATGGCTCTGGTAGAGTTGCACCCAGTTGTGCTAGGTCTGGACCGTAGCTTTTTGACATCACGATAGTCCGAGGAATTAATTTACTTAGGTATATTAGCCGCTGTGGACGCAGTAGGAGCGCAATTAGTGGCTAAGAACATTGCGGTAGTAGTAAGCAACTATCTTGTGAAGTTTGGTGCAATATGAGCTTGCGGATCTTCTGTGATGGTGTCAAAACTGTTTTGCCTGTGTTACTCCAATTGAGTAGCTGTTACTCCAATTGAGTAGCTGTGATGTGATGTGATGTGATGTGATATTTTTAAGCAAAAATGTAACCAATATGACTATAGTAACTACTATTTTCTTTGGAGGCCTACTGTGGCCCCTAGAGAAGTCAAAAAGGCTAGATTTTTTTTAGAGATGATCAAATACAGGAAGACTAAATGAAAAACATAAAAACAATGAAAAAAAAAAAGATTGTCACTATAATTTTGACCACAAATTTGCTTATTTTGACCATAAACTCGCTTATAGCAACTTTAAGTCCTCATTTGCTTGGTGTGCTCTGCTGCTGTTGCAGTTGAGACCTAACAAAAAAAAGTTCTGAAAAAGTTTTGTATTTTGAAAAAATAAATTTCAGTACAACCTGAAAGGCTGTAGATGTGTTCCATAAAGAAAGACCTGAAATTGTGGTATGGTCACAAACTGTACTGTCTGATGTGTGCACAGGAATGCTCTGTCTATACAGATGCCCAGAAAGAGTAATATCTGAAACTGTTGTGCAGTGTTGTCCCCAGAAAGTATGCACTATCTGACCGAGTGTTATCAGATGGAGTCCCCAGGAGGATGCAATATCTGACCGAGTGTTATCAGATGGAGTCCCCAGGAGGATGCAATATCTGACCGAGTGTTAT
The DNA here is from genome assembly GCA_039105355.1 of Benthosema pterotum. NCBI lineage: Eukaryota > Metazoa > Chordata > Actinopteri > Myctophiformes > Myctophidae > Benthosema > Benthosema pterotum. Next base: position 32,768,940 of record CM076979.1, on the reverse strand, counting down.
CAGATAGAGTCCCCAGGAGGTATGCCATCTGAGGTGTGCTATGGTGTCCCCAGGAAGGCGGAATATCTGTTGGTCCCCAGATGGATGCGTGGAGTCAGGTCTGGGAGAAAAAGTATTGAATTTTGCTAATTTAAAGTGATATTCTGGTTCCTGAGGTTTTTCTGAGCATACATGATTTTTTTCAGAGGCATACCATGTCTAGACACCGTTGGTGTCCACTCATGGGTCCCCATCATGTAGCATTTACAAGCCTGTGTGTGTGTGTGTGTGTGTGTGTGTGTGTGTGTGTGTGTGTGTGTGTGTGTGTGTGTGTGTGTGTGTGTGTGTGTGTGTGTGTGTGTGTGTGTTTGAGGCTACCCCGCCCCATCACCTGCCCATTAGAGAGTGGAGATGGCCTGATGTTCCCCTGTGACTCTGCTCCAAAAATAACAGAGCCCATTTCCCGCCTGCTAAGCGGCGATTTCACACCAATCTGGGTGTGCACTGCCCAGGCCTGTCAGAGAGAGAGAGGGGGGGGGAGGGAGAGGGAGGGTTCATTTTATGCATGGCAGCTTCCTCTGTGTTATTGCTGACATACCTGAAAATAAGTGTGTACTTTTGGGGGTCAAATGTTCCCACAAGTAGCAGTAGCAGAATGGGTAGGTTACAGGAATTCAGGCTTGTGGTTAAAGGTTCATCCATTTTGCAACCAGATCTTTGGACACAAGAAACATTTTCTGGGGTTTGTATGCTTGCATTATTATTTATTATTATTATTATTTTTTTTTAGATATTTGAGTATTTCAAAGTGCCTGTTGTCTGTGATGTTACAGACACTGGTTTCACATCCTTCCTGGTTGTCTCAGTAAGGCGTAGCGTCATTTGGGCCACGCGGGCCATGGCCCAGCATTATTTTGCTGGCCCAGGCTGAGGTACAGTACATTTGGGCCAAGAATTCAGGGGAACAGACAGACGGAGGTGTTAGACGGCTTGACGCCCCGCTATCCATTAGGCCTAATTCAGCCTTTTGTTATCAAATGGGTCAAAACCTGTTTAACTGGTCCTGGTGACTGGAGGTGTCAAAGTTGCCCCCCAAAACAACAAAAGCTGTTAATGGCCCATGCCACCCATAATTTCCAGTATCCTAAAACCTTTTTTAATTGCCTGGAGAGGCTGGGGATAAAGGTATTTGTAAATACAAATTTTGAGGATAAACAAAAATAGCCTACATTGAATATACGTGCATTGTGTAATTTATTGACGTTTTATTCACGTTTCTCTTTCATGTATTACTTATTAGAATGTTACAATGGCTTTATCTCAAAATCGGCAGGCTTAGAGATTGGGGGGTGGGGGGGGGGGTGGGGGGGGGGGGGGGGGGGTTCTACTGGCCCAGGCTGATGTCCAATTCACGCTACGCGCCTGCACTATGGGCTCCATTTTCGCCACCGCTAAACCCCTTATCCCTAAACTTCTCTCTCTCTTTTTTTTTTTTACAACATTTTTTATAGTTCAACTAGATAATCTACATTGATACATTGTAAGCTTGTGTACTGACCATTTTAACTATTAAAATGTTCTTCAAAATAGTAAAAAAAAAAAAGCAGAGGAGTTTAAGCATAAGGGGTTTAGCGTGTGACAAAAATGGAGCCCATTATGTTTCTGGCCATAGAGTGCATTTTTCAAATTGTGCTACTGCCATTACATAATTTAAGTCTAGACAATAGGCGGATGTAGGACAATCGTTGTCTCCTAGATGTCATCAATACAGCGTGGGATTGTGGACATACTCTTAATCATTGACACTATTCTGTTTTGCTTCTGAGGGGCTAAAATGTGCAAAAAAAAAATAAATGTCCAATATGCCTTGATATTGAAAGTTGAAAACCAGCTAGTCATGAGGATATGCAGAACCAGGGCCGTTGCTAGCCATTTGGGTGCCCTAAGCACAAATGCTTTCTGGTGCCCCCCCCCCCCCCCCCCCCAACAAACAAGACAAATATGTTGTATTTCTCACAGGGCCACCGTTTCACAAGCAGTTATGGGCCATTAGCCATCCTGTTGTTTTCAGAATGATCCAACACCTCCAGTCTCCAGAACCAGTTAAAGGTAGGGTAAGTGATTTGAAAATCATGGTGTAGTACCTGCCTGGTGCACTAGGGGTGTAGTACCAGCCTGGTGCACTAGGGGCGCCCAAGAGTAGCTACACTATGTGAACCTGCTGTTCGATCCTGATTGGAGGAGAATTTACCCTCCACCTGGAGAACTTTTATTAGCTCCTCTGCTAACGTGGGGGAGGGGGAAACTCCATATATGGTCTGCACACCTTATAATAGAGCATTTTAACAGAAAGAAAAAAAACACTTCCCCTACCTTTAAACAGGTTTTGACTCATTTGATAACAAAAGGCTGAATTAATGAAGTCTAACACCTTGGAACAACCTTCCTAATGCCATTGTAATGTATAGTTCCCCGAATCCCCCACCACTACTCATTGTTTCTCAGTTGCAAGGGCGATTTTTTTCCTTCCCTTAATTCCTGGCCCAAGCCTATAGCCTGGACCAGCAAATTAACCACAGCTCCTGTGAAATCCTACTGAAATCCTCATGTAGGCTGCACCCTTGCAGCCTACACAGAAAGGTGGGGGCGTGTGTAGGGTGAGGTGGTGGTGGGGGGCATCCCTGACCAGTTATACTTAGGGCCTCATATAGCCTAGTAGCGGCCCTGAATAAGCCCGCAGCCAGGCTGCGTATTTTAGCTCGTATTTTCAAACAATTACAGTTTGGTCAATTCTCGATCATTTCTTACCATTCAACATGTTATGATGAAAAAACATGTTCCACGTTTTTTGCTGTATGTGGCGAGCATTTATCCCAAGTCTGCGGTTGTTGTAAATTGCAAAAAAAAAAAAAAAAAAGTCGAGAAATTCGCGGCAAAACAGACATCTTTTTGATCATTCATATCTCCTTCAATTCTGGGCCATTTTGTACATTTCAAAATGCAGCGTGACCGGCAAAAATCACTCTATCAGATGCTGTATAGAATATGCGGGTAGGTCTTCTCTATGAAGCGGAATCAAGAAAAAACTAACTGTCGGGATTTCAGTGAAAACGTGAAAGCAGCAGCATTCGTCACAAGTTAATTAATGTATTTAATTACATTATATGCCTTACCTAAACACAAGCAAGTGACCGACAGCAGGCAGCTGCAGCTGTTTATAGGACAATCCATAAATAAGGACTTAAGGAGATGAATTGAACTGGCGCTTCTGTGGACATCTCCAATGCGCACGGTCTGTGCCCGCACGACGCACGTGGATTTGAAATCCCGTTTTCTATTTCCCAAATCTATTTGACGAAATTAGCTTAACCTTAAGGGACTGCGTGACAAACAGGGGGGCACCATGTCTCTGGAGAGGGGCACCCGAGCACAAAGCAGATTCAACAGTTTTCTCGGGAAAATGCATATTTATAGAAATTAGGGCTATTGATATTATTTTAATGGTGCCCTGCCGGTCACTGCCGGGCCCAACGCACTGTGCGTTATGTGCGTTGCCCTCGCTACGGCACTGTGCAGAACACACAAAAAACACCAGAGCAGAGAGTGAGAGAGATCAATTTTTACAAACCATTCTTTAAAAGGTTGTGACAGATACTAACCCGGCTGTGACCATTTTATACGTTGGCAGCCCCGACCTTTTTCCCAAACCGTTTACAACCTACAAACAGTCACAACCTTTTTTATGTCTCAACTAAACCCAACACTAACCTTAGTCCTAACACAACTTTTCTCTAAATCAGCAGTTTTTGAAACAATCGTGACAGTTTTAAAGGGTCGCGACTCGCGACCTAGGTTCACTCCTCCTGCCAGAGCACATAGTGACACAGTGAACATCCCTAATAGTACTTGACTGTCTGGAGCCATGCTGTGCAGATAGACGCTCCCCAGCATGGAATGATGGCACTCACCACCTGGTGTAGGCCAGACAGACAGGAACGTAGCGTTACTCAAGTAGCCTTTATAGGACAAGAGAGTACAGTGTTGAGGTACTTTTACTTCAAAGAGCTCGACTGTTGACTACTCAACTATATTTTTTGGCAGCATTACTTAATAGCTATTTTGCAAATTAAGAGTATTAATAATTGATCAAGTTATTAAACGACAATCACCAACAGGTTTTTAAAATAGTAGTTCTAGTAAAGGCGTACAACATAACATATTATGACTGTCACACTTTGCCATAGCGTTTTGTGTGTGCAACAATATTCAAAGAATGTTCAAAAAATGTAGGATATTCAAAATATTAAGGCAGAGTCCTTTTAAGCAATCAATAGGTTTCTTTTATTCACCTTCAGTGTGCAGTGGCACACAGAGAGTCCCAACAAACAGCAAATATATAGGTATATATACACACAGCCGTGTAGGTCCTTGCCTCTCAGCAGCCCTTCCTTGACTGCCTCAGGTGTGGCAGGTCTCCCTCTTAAATAGGCTAAGCCCCTCCCACTGGACTGTACCAACCATAATTGATTCCACAATTACCTATTCTATTTTCATGTCCAGAGACAATATCTTACATTAACACATTAATACGTACATGTTAGACAACCTATCCATAATAATTCATAATACTTCACATATTTACATAACAGTTTGCCACACTACCAAGAAGCACTGTAGTAACATGCCTTTCAAACATTCCCAAACTTTAATAATAAATTTACTCACAGTGAACTGTGACCTTTATTTACATGTATTTATGGACACTTGACATGCTTGTAGATTGGTTATTTTTGAATAACTTGCAGTACATTTTACTCGTTAATGATCAAAACTTACAGTCCAATAACATAATAGATTGTGATTATGAAATTGGCATCCTGCATGCTTTTGGCACCAACCTGTTGGTATTTTTACCCGACTTTCAATACAGGATTACCATAATATTTCTACAGTAGGCTACATTGTGGTACTGCTACTTTTACTCAAGTGAAAAAGAGAGAAATAAAATACAGAGTGCTTCTGCCACTGACAGACAGTACATTGTGAGTGAAGAGTTATTATGACACCCCCACCCCTCCCGTCTGCTGCAGCCACGGCCAGCACAAGGTTACGGTAAAACATCTCAATGTCACTGTGTCACCGGCAGCCACGGCTTGGAAAGCTTCTGCCCCCCTCCTGTGCCCTCACCCAACACCATTTTTTATTAGGTGTTTTTTATGAGCTGTTTTGTGTGTGTATGTGTGTGTTTGCATGTGTGCATGCGTGCATGGAATGCACGGCACTCGGCATGGAGCTAATTGACCAAACAGTGTGTCAGCTTTGTTGTGCACAAACATCTGGAAATATCTCAGCCATGTTTGTTGAAAATTAACACCCCTGGCCTCATGTTTGCCCTACTGTATTTCTGTAGCTGTGTCAGTCGTTAAAAAAATTGGGAAAATAAGATCCTAACCAACATGTGAATCTCCTCAGCACAAATATATATACAGTATATATCTGCAGAACCGGGTAGACGGGTGTGTAAATAGCAGGTGACAGCACAGGGCCTTTTTTGTCCCATTTTGATCACTGCGGATGCTCATCGTGCCGCATCAGGGACTCGTTCACCTAATGGACCGCATCGGGGCCCCTGAATGGCGAGGGTGATATTTAAAATATGCATGCGCTTGTGTGTCTTGTAAGGCACAGGTAGATAGAAACCCTGATAAGAGGATCGATTTCACTTTCTCATAGAAACCTGAGCATCGTGTTTTATTCAATTGTCTAGGAATACAGTGAAAGTGTATTGATTGCATTTAAAATTTTCCACATATGGTTGACGATGCATTTGCTTCTTTTATGGCTATACAACAAGTATTTAGCAAAAGAAATATGTGTGAAACATGTGGATAGTGTAGGATTTCAATGGAAATAACTACAGTGATTATTTTGCATTATGCATTATATATGTAGTGTATGGAATGGAAAAGTTTTAAGCTTAAGCCCCTATTTTTTTTTCTTTTTAAAATCGCTAAATACAACACGCTATAAGTGTTGACACAAATGGTTATTTCCCTTGCCAAAACATATCAATATGTTTTGGCAAGGGATCACTAAACCTGATCAGTTTGTCAATGAATGCATGGACAAGACATGCAACAAAAGATATCTGTACTGTTGCTCACACACACACGCACGCACGCACGCACGCACGCACGCACGCACGCACGCACGCACGCACGCACGCACGCACGCACGCACGCACGCACGCACGCACGCACGCACGCACGCACACACACACACACACACACACACACACACACACACACACACACACACACACACACACACACACACACACACACACACACACACACTCATTATTTACTGGCTCCACCAAGTACTAATGTGTTGCTGTGGGAACTATCTTATGCGGAGCTCTTCAGCAGATGGCAGCCTACAGCTCTGCTATGTGCTGTACTGTCTGTGCCTTTATCTCACACCATCTCTGACATGTGGAAAGGGCGTGTGTATGTGTGTGTGCGTGCGTGCGTGCGTGCGTGCGGTTGTTGCATTTGAAATATTTGCGCTGGGTGTATGTTGGCGGGAAGGTGTTAGTATGGATTCGTCTGTACACGGTTGAGCGCAGGTTTTTTATGTCAGCTATTTTGAATGTCTCATTTGCATGTGTTTTGAGTTCTTCACGGGTCCAAATGGTTGGACCTGTTCCGAAATAGACCCAATAGGCCTACTGTATGTATGAATACATTTATTTTAAATGGAGACTGGTGTTATGTTTAAATGCATAATTTATTGAATATAAATACATATTACAACTACAAGCCTTCCCGTCGGGTTATTGCATTTGCATCGACATTGTGTCAATGTTCAGTTCATATATGACCCAGACAGACCCACAGTTTATCTCCACCGTTTTACTTTTTGAGTTTTTTCCGTTTTTTTCCGTAATTGAACTCCCTGCACTTATTATGCAATCGTATTATAGGCATAAGATCTGCAATCTGTTATTTTCAAAGTTTTTGAATTCGAATCCTGAAATGTAACAGTTTTGGACAATATACAGTTATAGATTATATATATTTTCAGAAAGGCTCTGTGAACCATTGGCAATCTCACTGTTCAATTACCATAGCCAGCCGTTTTCAACCTTTTGGATCTCTGGATGGACCACTTCAGGTCATTGCATAGGTGGGTCCTGTGTCTCGACAATACATGGATTTTCAATATGGGGTTCAGGTCAGGCGTGTTGACTGGCCAATCAAGCACTGTGATAGTAAACTGGCTACTAGTTGTAGCAGCACCATGTAATAATGGACAGGTGCCAAGACAAAATCAATCAACATTTCCAATATGCCATGAACTCGTTGAGATTTGAGAAAGACTGAATTTCCGGCCATGCCTCCCTCATGAATGTTAATTATTTTAGGCTTTTTTTTGGCTATTCCATTGATATTCCATAAAAAGCCTAGACTATTTATGACAGTAAAATTATGGTGAATTCACAATGAGCAGCATTTGCACACCCATAGAAAAGAGCTGAATAAAAAAAACATTAGGAACCTGAAGTAACAATACACCGCAAACAATTAAGCTATACTGACAGGCGGACAAACACCTGTATCCTATATTAGGCTAAATAACTCAACAGTGGTAATCAATCATGTCAGACTTAGTGATTATTGCTGCAATAAGATGTTTATGGTGGACCATGAAGACCTCCAGTGTGTTTGTTATACACTAGGCTGCACTGAGTTCATGTTTAACAAGCTTTGCAGGCTCAGGTGCTGACTAATCTACTGGTAATGAGGCTCTGTGCTCTCTCTCTCTCTCTCTCTCTCTCTCTCTCTCTCTCTCTCTCTCTCTCTCTCTCTCTCTCTCTCTCTCTCTCTCTCCATGCGTGCGTGTATGTATGCACATCCACATTATTTCCACTCTGCCTGTTTATCTTTGCTTGCCCCCCCCAGCCAGTGACCATTCCGCTGTCTCTTCCATTCCTGCCAAAAACGCCTCTATTCTCATCTGTCATTTAAAGGTAGGGTAAGTGATTTGAAATTCATCGTGTAGTACCAGCCTGGTGCACTAGGGGCGCCCAAGAGTAGCTACACTATCTGAACCTGCTGCTCGATCCTGATTGGAGGAGAATTCACCCTCCACCTGGGGAACTTTTATTGGCTTCTCTGCTAACGTGGGGGAGGGGGAAACTCCATATATGGTCTGCACACCTTATAATAGAGCATTTTAACAGAAAAAAAATTGGGGGGTGATATCTGACAAAAGTGAAATCACTTCCCCTACCTTTAACCTCCTCTTTTAACATCTTCTGCAAACCATGACCTAAAAATGGGATAAACTCCAAGTCGAGAACCTACACACTGAATTCTGCAAATCCATTCTCTGGATCCAGCGTAAAACAACAAATAATGCATGCAGGGCAATACTCTTTTTTTACTACACTTTACACAGTCTTGTGATCAAAGAAAGCCATAGGCAGATCGGAGACTATGCATCCACTGTACACAAAATTAAATTGAAACTGAGCTACATTTTCTAACCATCTGCCCACTGTACCAAGAAAGAGACACATACTGTACTTCCCACTGATTACAATCTGCTGGGCAAAGTATGACAATGTGCAAGATTTGTGAGGTGCTTTGATAGGAAAAAGATATCAAATGGAACACAAGCACCCTAGGTGTGTGTGTGTGTGTGTGTGTGTGTGTGTGTGTGTGTGTGTGTGTGTGTGTGTGTGTGTGTGTGTGTGTGTGTGTGTGTGTATGTACACAGACGCACTTATGTGTCTGCGTTTTGTGAGTGTATAGCACACGTGTGTGCCTGTTTGTGTGTGTGGTGGCAAGGCTTAAATGAATTAAGATGACTGGGACTGGTGCTCTGCCCAATCACCCCAGATTGGGCTTTCCGAGTGAAAATCCTCAAGGGGACGCACTAATCCCTGACGTTTTGGAGCAATTTTTTTATTCCATAAGCAAAGCTCCCTCCCTCCCTCCCTCCTTTCCTCTCTCACATGCACAGTGCACACTCCCTCTCCTGTTTCTATTTATAGTTCTCTCTTAAGCTTCCTTGCGTGTCACTGTTTACATTTAGAATCCCCGCGTTTCCCTTAGCCCGCCACTGGCCCAAAGAATTAACAGCAGGTAATCTTCATTGACTGGCATGCTGGGATAAAAGGCATGCTGGAGATAGGTAGATAGAGAGCTTTAAGGAGTGTGAGGTGGCCAGAGGTAAAGGGGGGAGCAGGCAGGATTGGAGAGACGGCGGGGGAGATGAAGGCGTGTGTAAAAAGGAAGATTTGAAGCAAAAGATCGATCCTAATGTGTATTCCAGACAGCGAGGCGTGCTGTCTGCATTTCTTTTTTCGGAAGACAGATGGATGGTGGTGATGGAGAGATGGCAGCCAGGATGCAGCAGCGGAGCATGGGGAAGGGGGTTTGATGTTGACTTAACCTCTCTCTACAGGTTCCGGATGGAGGTTTTAGGAGCGGAAAATAACAGATTGGCTGTCGTATGAAGTATACGGGTAGTATGGTCAGCCTACAGAAGAAGGGCTGGCCAACATTGACCCTCGGCCCGATCAGTGCTGGGCTGGGACTACAGGTGGGCCTGTGCAAGCATTTAGCACAATGAAACCCTGTGCCAGTGTTGCCAACTGCCAAAATCCATTTGCTTATCAATGGTCCTTTCTAGGAAGGAAGGAGGACTCTATCATAGAAGGAAAAAGGGTGGAAAAACGGGGGTTTTATCTCTGTTGCCTGTCAACCAATTTCGGCCCAGCTCACCAGCAAAAAAGCACCAGATTTTCCGCCAGGAGTTTTTCACTAATTTTGGCTCTAGGGGGGTCTGGAAAAAAAGCTAAATATAGCGACAAATGCGCCAAGTTGGCAACACTGCCCTGTGCAGCCCTGTGAAGTATTGCAGAAGCAAGCCAGCAGCTAACATTTAGCTCATTATGCTAATGCTAATCATCAGTGCAATCACAGGGGCCCTGCGGGGGGCGGATAGACACAACTGTGGTTAGAGTACCGCAGCCGGCAACACAAACCATTTCAGTAGCGGAGAATTGATATAATTGCTTGGTACCTCTAGGTGAATGGTGTGTTCAGTGTCGTCTTGTTAGATGTGTGAAGCATAATAGTAGCAATTTTAAATTAGTTATGCCTTTTAATGCGATGGAGCTCATGAATCACCTGCGTATGTTGCTGTTGCCTGCCTCCCGCCTCTGCCTTCCTGGCCTGTATGTGTCAATAACTCAATAAGGTACAGGCTCCACAGCTGGGCTGTGTTTAGGCTATATATGCTACGCATGTGAAACAGGATACAGTACATGTGGGGAAGATGTAATACTGTATATGCATGCAGCAGTCCTGGGCGATCCCAAGACTGACTGGGGAGCTCACTGGTATCATAGATTGTAATGTAATGTAAGAGGGGTATATGATCTCCGTACCATGCCCTATAGCAGTATATTGGAGGGTCCTTCGGAACTGCTGCTCAGCCTTCTTGCAGTTAGACCCCCCCCCCCCACACACACACGCTCATTAGCTCACCCCCAGCCAGCTGAGAGCTGTGATCTGCAAACATTGATTAAAATCAATAATTCACAGCATCCCTTTAATATTTGATGTGTGCCGCTATAATCTGTCTGGGATAACTGCCAGTGTAAAGCACGATACACACACGTGTGCACGCATGCACACACACACACACACACACACACACACACACACACACACACACACACTTACAAGTGTGTGTGTGTGTGTGTGACGCGCTCAACTAGACTACTACCAGTGTGTGTGTGTGTGTGTGTGTGTGTGTGTGTGTGTGTGTGTGTGTGTGTGTGTGTGTGTGTGTGTGTGTTTGCGTGCGTGCGCGTACGTGCGTGCATGTGTGTGTGGCGCTCTCTACTACCAGTGCTTTTGGATTGCCTGAGCAGAAGTCATGACTTATCGTCTGTATTACACACTGTCGTACCATGGAGCATAACCAGGACTGAAGTGTCTTCTTGGCTCATGGTGCTGGTGAACATTGGATCAGGTCAGGTTGACCCGGTCCAGGCCAGAGACCCTGCTAGGGTTTCTCTGTGTTTCGGACCATTTCTTGCACTGAGTGGACTGACCGGTCCACCTGCTGCTGTCTGTGCCAGCTGTAAATAATGGGAGCACTGAACCGAGCCGGTGAGAGCAGCCATGCACTACCAGAGAATTATGTCAAAAACAAACAAATGGAAAGGCCAGCATGATACAACTAGAAGTGCAATATGAGCATTGCATGTGTCCTTCCTTAATGACAGCCAACTGAACTAAACCCTACCTATAAGAGCAGCAGGGTTTGTCTGCTGAAGGCTCAGTACTGTATCAATTAATTATTATTGCTGACCCAAGACCCATCCTTCAGAGACCACCACAAGAGAAGAGTTGTCAACATTACTTTGTCGAGATTAAGTACAATATTCTTTATTAAATAAAGAAAACGTAATTGTATTGTATACGTGTTTGCATGATTGCCTGGGTGTCTTGAGTACTGAGTGTCTATTTCTTTGTCTATAAATAGATGTGCTGTTTTCACAAGCTCATATCACATCTCATATAATTGAAGAAATATTACTTCTCCTGTCACATGAGAATCCTCTCCAGCATGGTCCAATCATGACCCTTTTTGTGATCAGAAGCTCTAGTTTTGACTCAAGGGAGTGTGGGGGTGTGATACCTCTTCCTCTTTTCCTTTCACCTGCGGCTCCCCACCTTGGAAATGTCTGACAAATTGGACCATTTATTCTAAACCAATGGAGACCTTTGCTTTGGCCTGTCAGATTGTAGCCTATGCAATTTCTACAGCTCTCAAAAGTGAGGAGAAAATGTCTATCTGGCCACATACAGTATATGATAGGATTATTTTTTTTTAATGACTCATATATAATACCTCGGTCATCCCACATTACTGGGCTAGGGATTTGGAGAAACAAATATTACTTTAATATTATTGTATTATTGCTGCCTTAAAATATTGTCTATAACACATCCAGAATCCACCTACTGGCTGCCTTTATAGAGCAATGTTAAAAGAAGAGTGTTGAGCATAAAGGAAGGGGTTGTACATGCAACGTCAGAACATTGTGATGTCAGAATAGGACCTCACCACATTTGTGATGAGTCCTATAGATTGAAAGATTGGGGGGAAAAAAAGATTGAAAAAAAAAAAAAAAATGAGGCCATGGGAAGGACATTGAGGGACCCCGGTCAACAACAGGGTACTGTAGATGCAGTAATCAGCACAGAGGTTGACAATGTCATCATCTATACAGCTCTGGGGGAATTAACTTTGCTTTGAATTCCCTCTGCAACCAAGTCTGGCCTGTCTAGCAACATTACAATAATGGATTCCTATACTGCTCATTAGGAAGGCAAGTAGGATCATCGAAATTGAGCAGTTGTCACTGGCCCACAGTGCCTTGGCACTCTAATTACCTTATTTTAAATAAGGGTCCCTGCATTCTAAATGACTTTACTACTGTAACCCCCGACACCAAACATTTCAAATGAGTCATGGGCAGAATGCTGCAGTAGAAAATGATGGCAACCAGGTATTACCAAAATAACTCAAGAGGGTGTGCTTTACCGTCATTATTGGCACACCTGCAATAATGACGGTAATAACGTGGCAGTGGATCAAAACAGCGGAGAGCTCCCTAGATTAGGGAGATACAAGGCATGAGGAAGTGAACAGTATCGTGCATGAGCGAGTAGCACCTGAGCACACAACCTTGGATTCATATTATTGTTAGACATCAATAAACTAGCACTAGCTGATGCTTGTCCATCGGCTGTTTTTCCTATGACATGGCCAAACATCATACAGTCTGTGTTAACAGACTATGGGGGGAAAAATCCCAATTCATCAGAACAGTTACAACAGAGAACAGAGACGTAGAAACAGGACAAACAAGGAGTTAAAAAGTGGAAAGAAACATACAGTAAGGGCGGGGTGGGAGCTTGTCCAGATTTTATGGTTTCAAATTGCAGTAGTCGGTATAGATGCCCTTTGACGGTTTGGAAGGAGTCAAGGGATTGGCATGTTTACTGTTTGTATTATCTAGACCATGCCTATGTACTGCAAACAGAGCTACATTTAAACAGACCTTAAATCTTTTGTTTTTCTGCTGAATCATGTAATGAATAGGCAAAACATTGACACTATTTGTTTATACATTTGTTTATACTGAAAAAAAGCTCTGGCCTGTTATAAGATGTATAAACAATGTAATGTGACATAACAGTTTACAAAACTCTGTATTCCCTCCAACTGTATATACTTTCCCCATTTTCCATTTTTAGTGCATTTGCTTTGCTGTAGCAATGTAAACGATTAGAGCGTTCCACATGTTGCTAATTACACAAAAAACAAAGACTAGGTCCATGTAAACATAAAAGTAAATAAATATAGCATGCATTGTATACCGAAAAAAATCTCAAAATCTGAACTCTTTAGGCAGCATACACTGTAAATACTGTATAACAGCTGTATACATACCGGTATACTGTATGTTATCCTTTAATTGTACTAGCAGGCTTAGCGCGCTTTCAGGATAGGATGGGATTGTGCTATTGTTGACATTTGGGAGTGGATTAATTCTGTTCCTTTGTCTAGTGAGAAACTGCCTCATTCTTGCTCTCGTCTCCTAATGCTACCACACTCTAATCTGCTCTCAAAGAGAATTCGATATACTGGTATGCATTGTGTTGTTTGCCTCGGGTGATTTGCAGTGAATTTCAAAAATTGGCCGATGACTTGGTCTTCCTGGTTAGATCGAAAAGTTTGCTAATAAATAACCATTTTTTCAGAAGACAGACTCCTTTATCACAGAATAAAAGTTGAGAATGTGCCAAAAAAAAGAAAGGGGCAAAATAACACTGTGACCTGAGCGGTGCAATTTTACGCACTTTAATATTAGTACTCATAGTGCTCGTACTGTACTGTAACTTCACTTGTACAGGCTTTTGCTAATATAATATTGGTCCGATTGTCATTAGACCAGCAACCTCAAACTCCATCCTAACCACAATCATGGGAGAATTGCATGTTCGACTGCATGATCGTTGTTTCCGCAAGTCGGTTTGTTGGTGTGTCTAATCTGTGTGTGCATCCTGCTTGTACTTGTATTGTACTGTACTGTACTGTAGTACTCGGACTGTGCAGTACTGCTTACGATACATAGAGGAAGTACAGTAAGGCTTCAGAAAGTTGTTACTCTAATAGGGAGAACACAAGATTTGTTGGAATTGTGGAATTATTTGGAGCATGTGTGTGTGAGGAGATCCCGGTGTAACACTCCAAGTCCCGAACACCATTAGAGCTGTTGTAATTGTAGTAGCAAGACTCCTCAGCCAAGAGGAGATTAACATGTAATATATGAGGGAATGGATCGGCTCCATGGAACGTCTCCAAAAATGGCAAAAAAGCACCAATGCTACAATATGAAAATACTATAAGTAAAATATCAGAATGGTTATAGGTCACGAACGCTAACTTCAGTTGTTGCCAGCCACCTAGGTGGTAGTGCAGGTCACTAACCTCAGTATTAACCATCCATGTAGGGTCACTTTAGCTTTTGTCAGGTTTGTTTTGTGAACAGCAAGTGTGTCTCAACCTTTTTAGAAAATTGCCAAATGTAACCAGAAAAAATATTTAAAAAATACAAGGAACAAGGAACCCTGAAAGTTATATCCTAGGAATTATTCTGATTCTCTTGGGTTCATAAAACAATAGAGGTGTTGTGTACAACGTTGACGAAGGCTGTAAACTGACACTAGCGTCATTTATAATGGGTGCGTGGGTGCGTGGCACCCATGGGCCCCATCGCCACTCTAGGGGGGCCCCGAGGCCCAAACAGACTTTTTTCCTTCTCCTTTTATTAAAATATATCTTGTCGCGTGGGGCCCACGCGAGCAGCATACGGGAGATGAGCTAATGTCACTTACTTTCATCTAAAAAAGTGCGGTGAACAGCAACCTTATTACAGTCAGACGTACAAAGATGGCTAGTGTCAAAGCTGCGACATTGAGGCGTCAGAAAGTAAGCGCTCGAGAGCTCTCGAGAGCTGTTTGTGCAGCATGTTGGTCCCTATTTATTGTCCCGATCCTCAATAGAACTCCAAGTAGAATGGCCGCCCTTGGACTGGCCACTTAAAGAGAACGGAGTTGTCGCTGCTGCTCGACTCTGTGCTTACCTTTTGAAAGTCCGCCGAGATTTTTTTGAGATTCCAATCTAAAAACTCTCAGGCCATTCTCACCCGATTTCAATAATTCCAAGTGTGGTCCAAGTATATCCAAGTATATTTTCAGTTGCTATATAGGTCATGCGTTTATAGTAGGCCTGCAAAAAAAAATCGATTCGAGTCAAAATCGCGATTCTACTTCCGCCCGATTCAGAATCGATTCACATTTTCCCTGAATCGATTTTTTTAAACTTATTTTTTCCCTTTCTGGGCCGCCGTAGTCTCCGCCGAGTATAGACAGAGTTACGACAACTCCGTCCACTTCATGGGCCAGTCCAGCGGCGTCAGTTCGCCCCTAATCGTGCTGCATTAACAGCGCTCGAGCGCTCCGTTTCTGACCCCTTAATGTCGCAACTCTGCTACTAGATGCCTGGCCCCATATAGAGTAATGATGGCTCTGACTTCCGCGATGAGCTACTGTGGTGTTGTTTTCTGCAGTATGTGCGAAATAGTTTTATTAACACTGGCAGCCTGCCTGCCTGAGCGAAGCCTGTCCACTGTGTCCAGAGGGGAAAGGAGCCGGCCGTTTGTGTGTGTGTGTTTGTGTGTGAGAGAAACAACGTATTTTCCGACCCGTTCGCAAAGAAATCTATGTAGAAGAGCCACCATTGGACTGGCCCCATGAAGTGAAGGGAGTTTGGTAAGTCTGCCTACACATAGCCTCGATCTCCAGGCTCTCATCCACGCTGGTCTACACATCTAGTAGAAGAGGTGCGACATTGAGGTGTCCGAATTTGGATGGCCTGAATAGGGACAAACTGGAGTTCACGACGGGTGCTCGTATGGAGTCGAGTCGTAATAGTTCATATTGGCTGCAGCGGTGTGTGTGTGTGTGTGTGTGTGTGTGTGTGTGTGTGTGTGTGTGTGTGTGTGTGTGTGTGTGTGTGTGTGTGTGTGTGTGTGTGTGTGTGTACTGCTCAAATGATCAACTGACGTGGGCTTTGGACAAACAAATCCTGCGTGAACGTTTTGATCAGAGTAGCCTACTTTAGAGTAGTTCACTGTGTTTACCTGACGCTAAAAGCATGCTAATAATGACTGCTAAATGTAAACAAATGTATGCTACAGAACAGTTAGACAATCAGCTGATGGTCAATCAAGTTGCTGATGCTCGGCCATCAGATATTCAAATGATAATCATGTGGCTTTTGTTTAACTGCAAGCTATAGTGTCAATATGCATAGAGTACATTTAGACCAATTGGAAAACAATTGGGGAAACAAGACGCTGAGAACAACAAATCATGACTATTTTTTTTTATACCAAACTGTAAATAAAAGTACCAAATGAAGAAGAATGTTTCTGTAAAACATGCTTACAGAAAGCACAATACAACATGGGGGTAGATCATGCTGAAATCCCATTGAACCATTTTGTAAAAAAATAAATAAAAAAATAAATAAGAAAGCTTTAGAATTGTGGGGGGCATCTTTTTGAATCGAGAATCGAAAAAATCGAAAAATCGTTTTTGAATCGAATCGTGACCCAGAAAATCGATTCTGAATCGAATCGTGGGACACCCAAAGATTCACAGGCCTAGTTTATAGTATGCATTTATCACACAAAAGGAGAGGGGAAATTTTCGCATTTTCTCCATGCACTGTCTCTGTGCCCCGTGCCGTGCATATCGGGGATTCCCCGTTCTTATAATATGGAATACGACACAGCTGTGTATATGGAGCTAATTACATGATCTCAGTCTGTTTGCACAGTATAATCTATTTTACTCTATATATAATCAATTATATTTATAAAATATAATCTTAATATAATCAAGAGCTATTTATAAGTCCTCAATATAAAATCACAAAGAGCTTACATATGCTTATCTTATGTGTTATATATTTTAATTTAGCTTTAAAACATAGGTGACAGGAACTGTAACCAATCCTACTGACTCTACTGATTAAAAAACAGCCACTGCAACCATATAATCTATGGTAGGATATGTTAATCACTTATCATGTGTGGCATAGCCCTAAATGTTAATATATTTTAGTTTTTTCTAGGGTGGGATGTCTGTATTCATCTATCAAAATACATTTATCTAAATACATCCATTCATCTTCACCTGCTTATCCATATGGTTGGCTGATTGGTGACTCTTGTTATAATTTTCTGGCTATTCAACCTTAGGCCTATAATGTAATGTTGCTTGTTGATTTTTATTAGTCAAGGTGGGATAGGATGAGAATATAGGCCGTAAAAGACAGCCTTCCCAAACAATCCAAATCATCTGACAAACACCTCTGCACGCGCATGTGTGAGCGCAAACGCTGAGAGGGCCCTTTTGATATCGGCACCCATGGCTGATGAACGCGAATGTCGCCACTGCTGTAAACTGAGACGTGAGCAGTGCCGTGCATGCAGTCTGCTTGGCAACATATACCTGATGAAATCTCCAGGAGGTGCAAAATCCATTTGCAACCACGACGGCTGTTTTGCATAACTGTAGGCTGTTTTGCATAACAGTCGCGGCCGCTTTGCATAATGGTCGAGGGTTAAGGTTTAGGCATACGTTTTACTGAGGCTATGTTTAGGGGTTAAGATTATGCTAAACGATCGTGAACGTTTTAGTCACAAATGGATCCCGCTGTCTCTCTTGTGTAAACGTGTGAAAAAAAAGTGTGTCTCAACCTTTTTACAAAATTGCCAAATGTAACCAGACGAAACAAATACAAGGAACAAGGAAATTTATATTCTGTTGCGCTCATACAATACTGTAGAGGTGTTGTGTACAACATTGACAAAGGCTGTAAACTGAGACAGGTACAGTCAGTGCCACGCGTTATGCTTGGCAACATACCATAAACCTGACAACCAGTGTTGGGCAATATTACTTAGGAGAGCAATATCATTACTTTACTTATGACCCCTTAGAAAAAGTAATAACATTACTTGTAATAATAATATATGTAATAGATTACATATTACAATATTACTTTCCCAAGTCCCCCCTCCGACCTGCAAAGGAATAGATATGTATAGGCTACAACACAATGTGCAATAAGACATGTATTGGCAGAGTAATATGTTTTATTACACATTTTGGCAGAGTGATATCGTTACTTAGTTTTTTGCTGGAAAAGGTAATAATATTACAGTAATATGTAATATAATATTTAATTAGTTACTGCCCAACACAGCTCACAAGGACAGTTCTGAGAGTGCTATTCTCTCATTCAACAGCTTTTCCCCAAACTGTACATTGCACAGAGACATTAAGATGAATTGGAGTTGTGCCTACATGCTTCCTTCATTTATATGCCAACATGCTATGATGGCTGTATGCCAGCTCCAGCGGGCCACCTTGTGTCCGAAATGGTTGAGAAATGGCATAGTTGTGTTTCCACATTTCTCTGACTTTGAATGTGTCATATTAGCCATGAACAGTTGCAATATTCTCTCCTAAATGAAGCTCACACACAAACACATATTTAGCCAGGTACTCTATGTGGTCTTGATAAGGGCTTTAACTAACCAATGCTTAACTAATGGTTACAACAAAATTCTGGACTGTCTGCAGGGAAACAGCTGTAGCAGTTGAAGCAATGGAGATGGGAAAAGGCAAAAAATATAACTACAGTATTTTGATTTTTGGCCTCTTTTACCTTTAATAGTGTATAGTTATTATATAAAGTGCTACAGAAATTTGAAATACTCAAGTAAAGTATAAATTGTTGTTAGATACAGTACTTGAATAAACATACTAAATATGTGGGTTTTATAAATATATAACGAAACTTATGACAAATTATTTATACAATGTAATGGTGTAGTTCAGGCACACAAGGTTCTTACCCGACAGCAACCGTCTGAAACCATTAACCATTCACTTGGGAGAGCTCCTGTCCTCTGTGGCACCAAACCAGCAGGCCCTAATCTTACTTTGTGGTCCACAGTGGCTCAGGCAGCACATCTTTATCCGCTCCTATAAAAGCCGCGTTACGGAAGAAAATCGTTAGGGCTCGGACCCCTCGATCCACCGGGGGATTGAATCGTTGACCGTTTTCCCAGAGTAGAAGCCAAGTGCCATTTGGCAGGTGTGGCACTGCATGGGAGACAGTGGTGGCTAGGATTACAGGCCCTTCCCTCACCTCTAAGTATTTCACAGATCTCCAATTTGTTTATTTAAATATGTGCTGTGATTTTAAAGCATGACACACAGTACATATGAGAAAATGTAATGAATGAATTAATGGTAAGAGTTATAGCTATATTTTAGCTACTCAGAACTATCCAACAGGCATCTTGTAATTATGTTGTTACTTTTACTATCTAAAAGTAATACAGAAAGTGCTAAAATCATGTTTTTATGTGGCCACACCCACCACCAGCTCATTAGGTTCACTGAGGCTTAAGTTCACCACCAGAACTTAAGCCTCGCCCACAGCTGTTCTTGTATGATAATGTGGGAGAGGTCAGGGGAGGAGTTAGGGTTATGATGACACTAAAATGGTAATGTTAACTCCAATGACACATGTAAAAAACAATCATGGCACTCCATCTTTAAGTTATTATGTAGCAGGTCTACATATTGCTATTTTCACTAATTGTGAAACAGAGCTTAAGGGAACAGCATGATCTTTCATCAGTCTTGCGCATGCATACTGCATTTCAGCTGAAGATGCTGCCCTGCCGCTCATGGGATTCATCTGGAATTCTATTTGCTGAGGATCGTATTCATCTTTTAATCGTGTTATGTATAATTCTCTCACATGCACACCAAAGAATGACAATCTGTTTTTTTTGTTTGTTTTTTATTTTTGTTAATGCCTTTTCCTTAAAAAAAAAATCATCTGGCGGCTATGAAAGGATTCTGGAAATGATTGTGAGTGTGTGTGTGTGTGTGTGTGTGTGTGTGTGTGTGTGTGTGTGTGTGTGTGTGTGTGTGTGTGTGTGTGTGTGTGTGTGTGTGTGTGTGTGTGTGTGTGTGTGAGCATGCAGG
Source organism: Benthosema pterotum (assembly GCA_039105355.1). Classification (NCBI taxonomy): domain Eukaryota; kingdom Metazoa; phylum Chordata; class Actinopteri; order Myctophiformes; family Myctophidae; genus Benthosema; species Benthosema pterotum. Next base: position 32,748,724 of record CM076979.1, on the reverse strand, counting down.
CAAGCAAGCACATACAGGTGTATAATTCTAAGCACATGCACTCCAGCATTCCCATTCTGAGTATGTCATAATATCCTAGTGGCATTCAGCAGAAACCTGTGAACATGCTGATCTACAAGGACGTTAGCTATTGGATATTAATTTTCTGCAAGGATAATTAGCGTATAGAGCGGGGAGAGAAGGAGCTAGTATAAAACCCTGGGGGACCCTGGTTAACTAAGCATATAAGCAGTGTGATTTTTATTTTATTTAATAAGGGAAGACCGTAGGGAGCTGTTGGTTTGCAAGGACATAAAAGATTAAAACAGTCAATCTTTGCTTATTCACTGTTCACTGTAACTTGCAGTGCCATATAGGATTTCTAATGTACACACCATTACCATGTGTGTTACCATTGTAAAGTGTATTGTAAATTCTGCTTGAATTGTAAATTGTAATTTCAACTACCGGTAATCTGTTTGCATTATGATGTATTGCAATGCTTTTACTTACAGTATGTAAATCGCTCTGGATTAAGATCTGCTAAATGCCTAAATTATAATTTTAGGTAAAGCATTCTTGAGATTTCTTGAGAGAACAGGCTGGTGGCAGTTTCATGTGAGATAAAAAGTGATTTTCCCCTAACTCCCCTAACACAAGGCTGATTCATGCTGTCAATGTACGTTGTATGATGACAACAGAAACACAACCCTAAACCTAACCGTTTTAGAATTACAGAGGTCCGAATATTGGGAGGTTGGAATGGGCAGACACCAGCATAAACAGTAGAGCCATGGTGCCAACAGTGGTTCCATTTGTACGCTCTCAGAAAAAAGAAATCCAATCCAAGAAATCCATTAACATGGTGAAAATACATCTTGGTGATGTCATCAAGATATTTCACCATGTTAGTGGTTTTCTTCAGACCTCCATTTCTAGGAAACACAGAATGGGGAAATGTCTTTATCATGTCCACCCAGCACTTCTAAGGTATATTAATGATTTAATGAATATATTAGAATGTTGAAAATGCTTAAATCTGGTGCACTTTGAGATCATTTTTTATTTTTGAGACTTTTGAGATTTTTATTTTATAATAATCAATAAACCCCCCCCCCCCCCCCCCCCCCTGGCTTTGGGCCCACCTAAAATTGTAAAACTAACTTTTCCCCATCTATCGACGCCACTGCATGGACGAGCTATAAGTCTAGCCGTGAGTGACCACATGCTTATGTAATTCTGTGCAAAATTACAAACTGAACAAAATGGATGGGCCCTTATCATGCATTTGGGTTGATTTGCACACTTACGTTAATGCTGTTAACTTTACAGTGTAGATTGAGGTTCCTGCCAGTCTGGGCACAGAGGTGTAGGACTTATGCAGAATGACACATGCAGGGAATTATATAGGGTTTTAATCTCTAAACCCACTCTGGGGAAATGAACTTCAACTATACTAGAAGTCTATAAGTAGAACCGATCACATAATATGACAAACTGACAAGTAACTGCACACTGGGGCTGCGGGATTATATAGACTAACTAGACACAGGTGAACTGAAACAGACAATCACCACTGGGATAGGTTAACAGGCAAACAACACACAGGTGACTTGACTAGGGGTAAAATAATGCAGACAAGGAAAGTAACAGCAAAAAAGGAAGACAGGAAAGCACAGAACATTACAAAAAATAAGATTCTAAGGCCTTACAAACTACGAGAATGAATGGCGTACAACATCTTCTAGAATGGGGGTTTATTGTAAGGTTGATTGCTTTTGATGCAGTAATGGTGTTTTATTTTACTTTTTTTCTTAAAAACCCTCAAATTGTCGCAAGTCCTTAAACCCCCCACCCCAAAAGAAAAGAAAAATCAAGTGGAGACTCGACCCACAGGTTGAGAGCCAGTGGGTTAAACGATAGTTGCATTGGAAACGTTTCTTCACTCCCACCGATGTGAGATGAGATGAGAGAGGAGCTGACACACAGAATTAAAAATATCTCTCTCTCTCTCTTTTCCTCTCTCTCTCTCTCTCTCTCTCTCTCTCTCTCTCTCTCTCTCTCTCTCTCTCTCTCTCTCTCTCTCTCTCTCTCTCTCTCTCTCTCTCTCTCTCTCTCAACAACACTCCCACACACACTGCAGCCCCAGAGAGACCCCACACATGCATAATCACTTTCAACCTGCTGTCGAATGCGCTCTTATTTTTCTCCCCCTCTCTCATGCTCAACTTTATTTAATATGCTCCGTTCGTTGTGCGAAGATGATGCTGCTTGCTGGCAAAATCTAATCTACAAGCTCACATTTCATTACATTGTGAGGACATAGCAGATGTTAAAATCTGATATTCCTGGTGCCCAACACTGTTGCATGACAAGGTTCAAATATTTTGCTGTTTCCTCCCTCGCCTCTCACACGTACTGTACATAGCTGTACTGTATGTATACTGAGATGTGCATTCAGTCATGTTGGCTGCTTTACAACTGAAAAAAAGACTTCAAAGCAGCAACACAGGCTGTTGAGTATACCATTTCAGCATCAAAGAGAAGCTTTGGGGATTTCATGGGGATTTGGCCAACCCAATATTCCCGGTGACCCCTGCAGTTTAACCCTGGTTCCTCATGCAATACACACAATCCATAAATATATTTATATAGACGTCCTCAACTATAGTGTGAACAACATCCTCAACTACAGTGTGAACAACATTATGAGGAAAATACATGTGCAGGCCTCTGTTCAGACATTATTATTTGTCAATGGAAGTGGATTTCCATGTCGGCTATAGCCCCATGTGTTTCACAGGGTCGGCGGATGGAGACTAATTGTATTTGAGTGAGTGGGGAACAGGATTCGCTCATGAATGCAAACAACAGTGCGGCAGCTGTCTCAGCACCAGTGGAGGACTCCCCTATTCATGCATGTGCAAAAAGGAACCATGTCCCCATTCTCTGTCCCCCCGTCTGTGCTCTGTGTGTCTGCCAACTGGCACTAATCTCACACACACACAGTAAAATCCTGAGCGTTCATTTAACTCTGGCGTGACTACAAATGCAGGTATTTATAGGGCTATGGACCCTTAATGGTTCAGAATTGGTCACATTTGTATACGCGCTCCGATACGACAGGAAATTGGCTGCCCGGCTTTGATGACGCAAGCGTGTGGTGGCAGGTTTTTGGGCGATGCATAGAGAGAAGGAGACGGAAACGCGTGGCGGGGTGTTTCTGCACGCCCGGGTCACCGCTGGGGCTTTCATCTGGCACTGCGCTGTCCTTCATGTCAGAGCCTCAATTTGGAGAATGTCAGTGAGCACAGCGAGCTGGTATAGGGCAGGGCATTGTGTCACCAGCACACACCACACACGGCTACAAACAAACTGGCCCTCCTCTCGCTGTCTCAGAGCACCTGAAAGAGTGCTTTGAGGGAGAAAGACAGGGAGGAAAGGAGAAGAAGAGAGGGGGGAGATGGAGACAGAGAGAGAGAGAGAATGACAGGGAGGTACAGAGCTGAGAGAAAGAAAGACAGGTAGAGAGAGGGAGGCAGGGCGAGGGAGATGAGGGAGTGTGTGTGTGTATGTGTGTGTGTGGGGGTGGTGGATGGGGGCTTGGGGGGTGTACCACATTGGGGATCACCTCAGTCACAATCACTATAGCCTCCCTGCCTGTTGCCATGCCAACGGAGGCTGTCAGGCATCCTGGAGAGAGGGAGGGTCACACACACAAAAAAGAAAAAAGACCTGCGCCTGTCACTTACTTCAGGGACGGAGGAATCAGGGGTGGTCTCCATGCCGCCTTGGCGCCTCATCACATCATCGTCTAGCAGGGCACTAACCAGGAAAGATTAGTCCTCACCCTGCCACCTGCTGACCGGTCCGGGACCCACCAGAGATACAAATGGAACCTTATGGCTCTGTTTAGAAATTGCTTAGACATTTTTTATCCTTTTTATCATTAGGGCCCCACTCTGTAAAATGTGACTGACAAATGAACTCTGAGAGTGTTCCAATGGTAACAAAATGGGCGCCACACTTGCACAGTTACAGTCCCGCAAGGCTCCATTTTTACACCCTGGTGGTGAGAACCATGTCTGTCTGACTATGGTCTGAGAAGACAATGGGCCTGCAGAAACCATGGACTGTTGGGGCTGCTACTGTACTATCTGCCTAGCCTCGGTTCAAAATAGACACATGCGCACACATTCCACACCAGAGTGCAGTGACCGACCTCGAGTCTATGGGAAAGGTCTTTCTAGACCGTTGTCTAGAAAGACCACACAAGGCGTTGGTCAAAGTCCCCTCACATGTGCAATTTCCAACCTCTACTCAGCCAATTGATTGCCAGGGCACACATGCCAATTGATTACTTAACCAGTCCATTTTCAGCCATAAAAGTTACATAATTAAAACGGGTTGCACTGTTCAGGCTAAAGTGATTTGTAAAGCGTCAACGTCATCATATTCTTCAGTGCTATAATTCTTCCAAAATCCTGCAACTCCAAAAGGAAAAAAAAAAAAAAATCCACCCCCCAAAAGGTCTTGCCCAGTGTGCCATCTAGGAAGTATAGCACAGCTTCAAGGCCTGAAGGCCTGCCTGGTCCAGCAGGCTTCATGCAGGACAGCTTTTTCCCCCAGCCAACAGGCTTATGAAACATCTGAACCACCTGTGCACAAAAAGCTGCAGCTGTGCATATACAATCACACCCAAACAGACAAACAACCTGTATACACAAACACTACACACTATTTATACTATTTAAATTCCATCCCAAACACACAGGCACCCGACACTTATCCAGTGTGTGTGTGTGTGGGGGGGGCTACTGTATGGGTCTGTACATACAGTACAGTACATACAGACCCATACAGTAGTTGTTATAGATGCTGTAGATACTGATAATTGTTTACACGGTAATAATTGGTCTACTCTATACACTACCACACACTGTGAATAATAATATAGTGTGCATTGACTGAATTGCAATGGATTATCATGTACGAGTGTCTTTGTTGTTAGGTTCCCCCAAAGTGCTTTGCATTGACTTGTTTATTGACCAGGTATAGCCCCTGAGCTCCTCAGACATGCAATATACCGGTGTTTCTGCAAACAAAAGCCTTGTCAGTGCCACAACATGCCCTTAATGAAAATAGCTTTTCTTCCCAAATAGTTTCTGATTGCTCAATTATCCCTGTCAAAAAGACACTGAGTGGGGCCTTCTCAGTCCTACATAATGATTATGAGATCCAAGACTCCATGTTATTACATCCATTTATAAATGTTTAGTACAATCCTTTGGTTTTGGGAAATGAAAATAGAATATTGACCAATCAATATCAGTATCAATATCACACATGCTTGGAAATTTAGCCTACTTTAAAAAGGGTAATGGTTGAGTTAAAAAAAAGGTCAAATAGATTGAAATGTTATGGATGAGGCACACAGATTTTGGAACAGTGTCATCAAGTGGGAAAGAAAACTACAACAAATGTACAGGTCAGTAAGGTCAAGTTGACAACTATTATTTCACAATGACAAAGTTTTGTAAATGGTGTTTCCATTACATCAGTGGTTTTCAACCCCTTTCATGTCGGTCCCTTATTTATTAAGCATTCTAGCCATAGGTCGTGCACCATTTGATGACATTTGGCCTCTCAGACTTGAATATTTTATTATTGCTGGATAATGAAATCAAATGGAGCCAAAGGATCCATTTGGTTTCATTTTATACTTAAGGGCCTATTTGGTTGCCAATTAGTTTGGGGAACCCCACTGGTGGTCCTCAGACCACTGTTTGAGAGCCACCGCATTACACAGGAATTCGGTGTGGTAATGCACACACATAAAAGATTAAAGGGACACTTCAGCCCTTCTGCAACCACAGCTTATTTTAATGATGTTTCACTTTCTTGGGGGGGTTAATGTGTGTAATGTAGGCCTAATGTTTTTGTTTTGTTTTAGTTCATGAGGTCATGAACAGGTGTTGCTCCAACAAGTCTGTATGGGGGAATTGAACCAGGAACCTTCTGGTTCCCAGCCTACCAATCTACCTCATGAACCCCAATGTCACCCTGGTATCTGAAAGAACAAGGTGCCTCTGATGTTCATATATAGGTCTATTGTGTGCATAATTTATATGATGTATACTGTACACCATATTTCATATGAAGCGTGCCTTGTGTGTGACACATGTTTAAATGATTGTGCCATTAAAATTTAAAAAATGTATTTTTTTCTGAGCTAAAAAATACATGAACTTTTAAACTTTCAGTACATTTTCTAGGCCTGGAGTTTTCTGGCTCAAACAAGTGCTCTGATTTTCCTGCCGTTTGTGACTACAATGATGTATATGGGAATTGACTACAATTCCCATATACATCATTATATGGGATTTGCTGCCACTGTATTCACTGTTCAAAAAGCTTCCAAACCCTTCCAAGAAAACTTCAGACCACAGACAATCCACTGAATGTTCAAAGTTCATTCTTTGCATGGGTGAGGTCTTAAAACTCGAAATAAAAATGAAAAATAAATGAAAATTAATGTCATGAAACCTTTACCTGTAAATTGGTGATGCAGAATATATATTGGGCAGAATATACAAAAAAAAAAGGCTTTCGGCCTCTTTGGATTTGGTCCAAATTGGCAGTAAATATATTTCCGCATAGTGTAAGCCTTACACTATTCGGAAATATACTATATTTATATATTATATATTATAATTAATGCATTCAAAGGTGCTGAATAATTGTTTTATGGACCCATAGAACATTTCTAGTTAGGTTTTGCCAAGTCTTTTGCCATAATCATTTACGGTAGCTTTAACATACAGCCATCACAGCAATGGTAGGAAAAAAAGATACGTATACAGGTATAATGTGGATCAGTTTTTGCCAATTGATTGTCCAATATTCGGTTTCCGCCAAGAATTTCTTTAAATACCAGCAAGATGCAGTAAGTATACATCTATCTGGTTGATAGAAACTGTTGGGCTTTAGCACGAAGGAGTCAGATCAACATATGGAATAAATTATGTACTGGCCAGGGTGCCATATACTGGAAGAAGCGTGTATTGAGGAGCTGATCAATGCTATATCAATATAGCATTGATTTATTCCAAAATGTATTCAGGTCAGGTCAGGCCTATTGGTGAGGTGACTGAGGTCAGTGTTGCTGCACCCGCTTCTATCGTTATCAAGCGATAATTCCCAGTAGGCTGCTTATCAGCACCATCTTATCGAGGAGGCATGTTGTCTGGGAGCCTACTCACTGATAAGATGACAACTGCGATCTTACCCACTGATAACAGTCGAATCTGCTTGCGGTTAGATTTAGGGGTAGGTTTAGAGAAGGGTGTAGCAATGTTTGTAGCAAAACCCTAGCCCCCTCCAACCGTAACCCTAAGCCTAAATCCCCAACACTCAACCACCACACAGACCGTTAGGTCTGTCACAAGGCGCAATTACTGACCTACATGGACCATGATGAACAAAACTCGGCTCTCCCATGCGGACATCCCGTTGGTCCAGGGGTAGATAGTGGACTTTGGAGGCCATCACAGCGCATTGGACACATGTAGTTGCCTGCTTGTGAGTGATAGTTGCCTGCTGATCCAGGCCTTGAGGCTGTGGTACGGCTTGCCAAACGCTATCAGATGATACCATCTGTGCATTCAGTGGCTGGGCTCTTTGACAACGTGTTGTATATGTTGTATAGGGAAGATCATCCAATGAGTCTCTGTATACCACCTTCTGCAGCACTTTGCGGTTATAAAAAGGGCAATGCATTTCCCATGCCAGAATGCTGTCAATGCATCTGTAGAGGATGCATTGACAGCTATACTGTATAGACTATAGAAGATGCTCAACACAAATGAGGCTAGACAAGAATTCCGACAAAAGTATGAGTGATTTTACTAATGTTTACTCATTGAACAACAGAGATTCTGCAGTTTTTGAGGGGCGCTAACCCCTCCTATATATATAGCTTCTGCCCCCTCACGTCTCATAGTTTCCGTTGACAATGAAAGGAGAAATTATATCAAATGTCTCAGTCATGTGTACGAGGACAAGAGCGCCTCTTACTCACAGATCAGTTCCAATTCATTAAGGAATATTAAGACTTCATGTTTTGTTTGTTTCATACAATACTCTACTTGTCAGCGATCTAGTTGGAAACATAATTGATCCTTTGACTATCATCCATTCAGTTAATGATTTGATGATTCATTGATCAGATCATGTTCTCAAAATGCTCATGGCCCAACCATCTGAGCACTTTGGCAGCCAGTTATGGCTTTAGAACAAGTTATAACTTGGATGAAATTGTTATTATTGGACCTTCTACCAGTGCTGCTGCACTATTTTTAGTGGGTGGCTCAGGGGTGGATATAACATTTCCCAATTGGGGGGCAGAAGAAAATGGTAAGTGAGCAGCTTCGCCCGTGTCGCTTTGCGCCACGGGCGATGAAGCCGCCCCCATACCATTTTCGGTAGTGTTTCAAATACTTTTAAATATAAGCACTGCAATATCTTGTTTTTTTTTGCATGCCATCATGTTTGGTGGGGCAGACTGGGCATTTAGGGGGGTACTGCCCCCCCCATACCCATCCCTAGATCCGCCTCTGGGGCGGCTGCAGTTCTGACTGCAGACCCAGAGGAGAGAGCCAAACCACCAGGCCTGTGCTTTCCTACAGACATCTCTCAGGTCTTTGGTCTGAAACAAATTAAGGCAGTGGTTTGGTTGGTGGTTCCAAAGTGTGGCCCAGGGACCCCCAGGGGTCCTTGAGGGAGTTCCAGGGGGTCCCTGGAAAATCGCTGGTGTTTAAGTGTTAGGTCAAAACTACTGTATGGCAAAGCTGCTTGACTGTTTTTAGTAGCCAAACAGCTTTGCCACACCTTCAAGTTTTGACTTAAGACTTAAATCAAAATAGGGCCCTCAGTGTTTACTGTTAAACATGCAGATGTTAGTTTCTTAGTTTAGCCTATACTTATTCTAGTTGACAATGTCTACATTTGATCCTTGTGTCATTCTTGCCTATACTGTAAATCGCATAGGATTAAGAGCGATTTAGTGTGTGTGTGTGTGTGTGTGTGTGTGTGTGTGTGTGTGTGTGTGTGTGTGTGCGCGCGCGCGCGTGCGTGCGTGCGTGCATGCGTGTGATTTGAAGTGGGTTTCATTCTGTAACCTATTAGCTGGAAAATTAATACTATAATTGGAAACAAGTAAGCAAAAGGCCAGTGTGTGTGTGTGTGTGTGTGTGTGTGTGTGTGTGTGTGTGTGTGTGTGTGTGTGCGTGTGTGCGTGTGTGTGCGCGCGCGTGCGTGCGTGCGTACGTGCGTGTGTGTACGCTAACTAGTGAGTTCTGAGATCAGAGAAATGAGTCATCCATACTCTAACATGAAATACTCTGAACTGAGACCTGAGAAATATGATCCTCATGTGTTCTTTGTCATACATTGCAAAATTGTTAGTCTTACATTTGACATAGGCTACTCTGGCAAATGGTCCGTGTGTGTGTGTGTGTGTGTGTGTGTGTGTGTGTGTGTGTGTGTGTGTGTGTGTGTGTGTGTGTGTGTGTGTGTGTGTGTGTGTGTGTGTGTGTGGGGGGGGGGGGGGGGGGCGGGGGGTAGATGCCTGCTTGGAGTCTCAGTGCTTTGATCATCCTTATAGCATGTATTGAGATTGAGTTGTTGGAGCAGGATTCCACACCGACGACAATCCTAGTTTGGGCTCAGTAACTTAATTAATTAGGGCCCACGCCAAGATAACACTGCAGGTGGTCCACTTACTGTGAGGCAAGAGAGGAAAGGAGGGAGACAGGTATAGTCAGAAAACACATCAGAAGCAGCAGAAAAGAAGTCACTGAGAAAGGGAACAAGAGGTGCAGTGCACGCGCGCGCGCGTGTGTACGTGCGTGCGTGCCTGTGTGTTAGAGCAGACTACAGCAGAGGTTTTCACCCAGTGGTCCTTGAGAGGCTTATTGCGGGTATGGGGAAATGGCCATACCATTTTCGGTTACAGGACTTTTATATTAGGAAAGTAAGCGTCAATAATAACATCAATTGTTGTTAAAGTTGCAACAGAGACGCAGCACGCATAAAGCTAAAGATCTGAGAGAGAGAGAGAGAGAGAGAGAGAGAGAGAGAGAGAGAGAGAGAGAGAGAGAGAGAGAGAGAGAGAGAGAGAGAGAGAGAGAGAGAGAGAGAGAGAGAGAGAGAGAGAGAGAGAGAGAGAGAGAGAGAGAGAGAGAGAGGAGGAAGGAGCTCAGAGCGCACATTGGTTGGGTTACTTTTCTGACGACACAGCAGTCATCAACCTGTGGATAGCGCGCGTACGGAGGACATTCAAGTCGCCCTAGCTGCTGTCTGCTACCTCTGCCTCCGTCTCCCCCCCGGACTGAAACACCCCTTTACGGAGGCGCATGAACTGCGAGGGCGCAGCGGGGGCGGCTCCGTTCCTGAAGGACAGGCGCCGAAAAGTTTTGGCTCGTGCATGCGGCGTGACAGCTTTATGGATGGCCGGAGCATGGAGGAGGAATTGCCTTTTGAAAGTCAAGTCAAGACCCGGCGGAAGAAGGGTCACTGTCCGACCGGTACGCCGCTGGGCGCGATAGCCTGCGAGGACGAGTTCAACAACCGGGAGCTGGAGGCTCTCTTCCACAACTACAACCTGAACCTGGAGCAGACGGCCACGCTCAAAGCCCTGGCGGTGCTGATCGTCGCCGCGTCGTCGCTCACCCTGGTGGAGCTGCTCTCCGGTCCCAGCCTCACCGTGTCCAAGGGCTCCCACCCGGTGCACTGCGTGGTGTTCCTCTCGCTGTTCATCGTCACCAACGTCAAGTACCTGCAGGTGACGCAGCTGCAGCAGATCGCCAAGCTCGCCTTGCTCTTCAGCTTCACCTTTGCGCTCCTCTGCTGTCCGTTCCCTCTCGCGCTCGGCGCGACCGAGTTGGAAAGCGTCGCCGCTCCGGAGCAAGGAGTATGGCAGCTCATGCTGGTCACCCTCGTGGCTTACGTGCTCCTCCCGGTGAGGACACTCCTGGCCGTCGTGTTCGGAGTAATGGTCGCCGCGTCGCACTTCATTGTTACGGCGACGTCGGTCACGGGTAGAAGGCAAAAGCTCTGGAGACCGGTAAGTGTTTGCCTCTCTCCGTCACTGTCTCTGTCCCGCCTTTAAGCCAAACTCTTATTCAGTTTTCACATGCCTGCATTTCTACCTTGGATGTGGTTAAGTCGTCGTAAATGTATAGTAGTGAACTTATCAAAACACAGTGATCGGACTACAGACTTTTACGCAATAAATGTCCCGTGAGAAATGAAACAGGGAGCTGTCCACGCACCGGTTCTGAAACCAAGAGCCCTCGCGGAGCTGTCCAGTCCACCAAACTCATCCACAAGTTAGTAGGCTATAGCTATATGGTGATTCGAAGGGGCTGTAAGCCTATTAAGAGCCTATAAGCACGCATATTTCGTTGAAGATTAACTGAATTTTTTTTTTAATAACTCAGCAGTTCTAATGAAAGTTAACTAATGTTATGATAGAACTGCACTCTGTCGAGTGCCTTTGCCATTGCACATAAGAAGGCCGGTCTACTTGTGTACGAGCAAGTGAGCAAGCAAGTAGAGGGCAAGTAGGCCCTCTACTTAATCACGATATCATCAGATATCATCAACTAAACCAGCCAGTCAAGTTTTTTTAGAAGCGGTCCACCAGCCAACCGACCACAAACCGATTCACTTGCTCTGCTCACGCGAATAAATACCCTAGGGCTACTACCAGTATAATCTTTTACTCAATGAGGTGTGTGTGTCTATTGTCACAGCTGCACTAAAGGACTAGGAGAGATAACAAAATTGATTGGTCAGAAAACGGCATGTAATCCATCTGTTGCCTTTATGTGTGTCTGACCTTTTACCTCTGACCTCTGTGTGCAGTGAGGTCGACCTGAGCTCATTCTTTACATGAAGTGTCTTGACAGCATCAATATTCCCTGATTGATAATCTGTAATGCATCTTGTCACCTGTATGTCAACCACCAGTGGAGCGGAAAAGTACTCACATTTTCTTTTACTTAAGTAAAAGTATCAATACTGCAATGTAGAATTATTTGGTTACAATGAAGTGGAAGCTTCTAATTACTTTTTAGTTTTTGCCTTCAAAATGTACACAAAGTATTCCACAGGTAAAATAGGCTGCTTGAGTCATTATGCTTAAAAGGAAAAGTTTATAGATCAGCTATTTCCGAATGGAGAAATATTTTTAGGGCTGATGTGGTTAGTGTGTCCTGTATTAATAATAATAATCATCAAAAGTAACTATAGTAACTAACTAACTGCACTTTTGGCCAAAACCTGTTCTCTGCTGTTTTTACATGCATTTTCTTGCACATGAAATGGTAACTGGTGCAGGTAATGCTATTAAGCACTCTATATAGATTGTGCATGATACATTCACCCATTGAGACGCACACAGTCATTCACCGATGGAGAAACCTGCAACCTGCATATCAGGGCTACTAGCATTTCAGAGTCTTGCTCAAGGACACCTGGGCACTCTGGGGGAGCCTGAGATCAAACTGGGAAACTTACAGCTCACATCTGGTTAGTTGCTCTACCAGCCACTCTACCCCCTGGGCTGTGCACTCACCCAAAATTTGGATGTGACCAGGGGCAGATCTAGGCATGGCATGCAAAACAACCCAAGATATTTCAAATTAAAGTGCTGATATTTAAAATGATTTGAAACACATTCAACAGAAAACTGCATGTCATTATTATTGATGCTTGTATGGGTGCCGCTCCCATACCACCCCCACGGCTGCCGCCCCCATACCATTTTCTCCTGCCCCCCCCAATTGGGAAATGTTACATTTGCCCCAGGATGTGACAGTAAACTTGAAAGAAGTAACACATTGATTGATCAAAAATGTCATCTTCACTCAACCTTTGTTTAACGTTATCGACAGGACATCGACTGGAGTCTATAGAGCTGAGCAGTTCCACCCGTCTCATGACATGGCCCTCCTTCATGAATGTGGAATACAGAAATTGATCCCCAGATTCCCCAAATGGATTCCCCAGAAGTGGATCCAGAAATCCAGAAATGGATTGCCCATTCATTTTCCTCATGGACTTTTTTCGAGATTGATCTATACAAAGACGATTACGCAGCAGAAAAAGCCAACACGAGTCGTGACAAATCATGACAACAAGCACAACATTAACATACAATATCTAATTAGCAACAACAGCAAAAACAGCAGGATACAAGAGCTTTTGTTTCGTTTTTCTTCTTAGAAATTATTTGATGGTGCGTGTGGTGCGTGTGTTGTCATGATTTGTCACAACCCGAGTTGGCTTAATTTATCCGCGGTGTGATCGCCTTTATATCAATCATTTTTGAACAGTCTATGAGGAAACTGAATGGGGAAAACATTTCTGGTGCGTGGGCGATGTCACAAGGGGGCGGGGCTGCTCTCTATTCACCCCCTTTGTTCTACAACAACAAATCTACGTCAAAAACAATCAGTGTAAAAGTCCACATGATGATATTTTGTGAGTTTGTAGAAGATACGCTATTCTCACACCTAACCTGACACGCCCAGAATAGGGTTAAAACTGTGGGATGGCATTGCAGCAACAAATCAAGGACAACACATTTTGTTAAAAGTCATATGAAATGTCAGATTTTGCAAATACACACAAACACGCGCGCGCACACACACACACACACACACACACAGAACAGATATTTACAGGCACTAACACAACACACAAACAAACACAGATGGGACTTGTTTGCATGTCTGTTCTCTTTTTTGCCCGCAGCTGGTGGCCAACGCGGTGCTGTTCGCCAGCGTCAACCTGTCGGGGGTGTTTGTGAGGATTGTGACTGAGCGCGCTCAGAGGAAAGTCTTCCTGCAAGCCCGCAACTGCATCGAAGAAAGACTGAGACTGGAGGACGAGAATGAGAAACAGGTGAGAGCTTGTGCGTAGTTAGTGTGTGCTATCGTCACATCGCACAGGCGTCATGTGCATGAGCACACACGTGTGCCTGCATGTACATGAAAACACAGCAAACGGGAACGCATGCATGGATTGCACACACGCATTTGTATTACTATACTTGTGAGGACATTGTCATTGCCATTTTGCACCCTAACCCTATAGCTCACAAAATAGCCGATCTACAAGCCCACAACACATCCCACTGCATTGCATTGTGGGTTTGTAGGTCAGGGTTTTTCTTTTACGAGTTCCCAGTATTGGTGTTCTAACATACAACTCTCACCCATCCTTAAATAGAACCACTAAAAGCATGTGAGGTTAATGGTACAAACATGCGCATGTACACACACACACACACGCACACACGCACACGCACACACGCACACACGCACACACACACACACACACACACACACACACACACACACACACACACACACACACACACACACACACACACACACACACACACACATGTCAGGCAAACAGAGGGAGATGCACAGACATACGCCCCTATACGCAATGGTTTTCCCTCTAATGTTTGTAAGCTTCAGCAGATTTTTCAAGAAGACATTTGAAAGGTTTCAGGTGCCAATGCTCTGACAACCTGCCCACAGGCACTCAGTAACTATGACAGCAGCTATATAAGGAAAGCACAATTACTGCAGCACATGCACCAGAGCCACACGATCCACCCCCTTCCACGTGCACACCCACATGCACTGATTTAACCAAGGAACAATCGCGCAACTTATAACATGCAGAAACACTTCGTTATACAACAGGCAGCAGCCGACCCCCCACGCCATGCACACACCATTCCCACCTACTGTGAGATACTGAGAAATAATTATCTCGCCTCTAGCATTCTCTTCCACTGAATTCTCTTCTACTCGCTGGGGGTATGTGCAAAGTTTGCTGTGCACAAAATGCACACGGGTGAAGAAACATAAGACCTGCGTTCACACATGTGCACATGTAACACACATGCTGCACGCACACACAAACACACGTATACATACCCTCTTAGCACCTGCGCTTTGTAGATTAGATGATGATGTGCCGTGTTTCCCCCGCTGCAGTAACAGGCTCCCTTCTGACAGGTAATTACACAAGCAGATTGCTTTCATGGGCTTCCTACTCCGCTAAAGGTCACAGTTTATCTGGTGGAGAGAGACACACATAGAAGCCCCTGATTGGGATCTATCATCATCTAGCCTCCAGACCACAGATGGCAAACCCGTCTGCCGATCTTCCTATACCGTATACCGCCCACAGACCCATCGTTGTGGGGGCTTTTTGGATTCCACCTTATCAAACGCCACCGTTCATCACTTTATCCTTTAGCCTTTGATGCATCGACGGTGCGCCTCGTCATGCACATAGTGTTCATTTCACCCTACCCATGAGGGTCAGCCTTTACACTGAGACCTCTGCCCAATATCAAAGGGGAGTCACTGATGCTACTGATGGCCGAAACACACATACTGTCTCAGAAGCCATCTGCCCACCCCAGTTTCCTCTTGTCTGCAGGCTAATGTCTTTGTGAACACTGCGCAAGGTGAACCATGCCCTATCATCCACCTCCCCTTAATACACCTCCAAAGAGTTCTTCTTTCACTGGATACCGACAACAGGTGGAGGTTATTCTTGTGGATCTATCAGATTCATGTGTGATTGTGAAGGTGTTACACGCTAAAAATAGCTAAATTCAGCCTTACAGTGTAGTTCAAATTAACACCTTTCCCCCTAGCATCGCTGTGACATGTTTCAATACTAGGGGAAAGGAATTATTGGATTATGTACAAACATGTCTACAAAGGAGAGCAGATAATGTGCATTTTCCATGCCTCACCATCAGAGTCTAATGATTTTTTACTCAGGCCAGGTATGACTGCTCAAATCAGCCATGACCCACACTACATGTATGGAGGATGAACCCTTGCCATTGGGGTGGTTCTATGACCATTTTTCTCTAATACCATCCTCATGCGGGGCAGATTGGCCATCTGGAGTACAGGGAGTTTTCCCGGTGGCCTGCGCCACCTAGTGGCCTGGACAAGATCCAAAATGCACTAGTGGCACTTCCAAAATGCACTAGAATGTGCTAGATGCTCGCCTGGAACATACAGATCAAAATGACCATTAATCTTCTACATTCTCTAGTTGTGTAGACTAAGTTGGGCTAATTCACATGAATATTTTAACTCTTGAGGGTGTAAAAAATGAAACCAAATGGACCCGCAAGGGTCCATTTGGTTTCATTTTTGGAGAAGCAAGAACAGGATGTGTGGATATTCAATTACTTCCCCTGTACTATATGTCATCTGGGACTGGACAACGAGAGTCCTTCCACCTAAAGGAGTATAACGGTCTGTACAGGAAGTGACTGAGCGAAGTGCAAGAAGGGCAAAATCAACTTCGACCACGGCAGATGGCAGCAGCTGTTGAATCGTGACCGATAGTAATTATTGTAGTGATTATGTTTAGGATTACGGTTAGGTTTAGTAGTGATCAGCGAAGAACGGGCCTCTCATGGCTGCTGAGTGGCTTTTATACCTTTTATTCTTGCTTTTATACTGTTATGGGACAAGCAGACTAGCGACTATAATGATGCGTGTGCTTATCATTGTTATTTTTTGCACACTTTAGTTGGTGGATACACAGATTTCACTGCTTTACATCTTAAATGCTGTCTGTTTTACTTTGGTATTAATCCTTCAAGATGGGGATTTTTTTCCTTGTTTTTGTCTTCTAACCCAGACGTGGCAAATGCTTGCATCCAGCAAAACTGTTTGACATAAAAAATATGCATAATGCTTTCTCCTTCATGCATAGGTCGGATTGATTAGTCAACTTCAACTATTGTAGTCTGACTTATAGCCTAATCACAGCGTTACTGCCAGGCTTCTGCCGGTTATGTAGTGTTTAAAAAAGGGACAGATGTATATTATGGATGATTAGTACACAGATGCAGACCAGCTGGGCACCAAACACAAGAAATGCATAGCAACTAAAGTGTTGAAATACTGTCCAAATACTGTTTGTTGAGAGCAGCAACATTCCTCCCAAAATGATTTCCAATAATCTGCTTTCATTCTGTTTGAGGTCCCGTACAGTGGTTTTGATTACTTTGCAACTCTCTTGTACAAGGACATGATGCAGTTTGATAATGGGTGAAATTACATTCTTGGGCCTTTTTTAACACAACACTGAATATTACAGTGAAAATTATAAATGATCTGTTACAAGTCAGTCATTATTACAACCTTTGAACTCACTGGCACCCAAAGGGTATATACATGTTGGCCATCAAAAGAACACACAAGCGTTTTCTACAACATTCACATTTACATTTATTTAGAAAAGGTAGGTTGACAAATGAGAGAAAATGGATAAAGTACTCAAGTATTTATACTCGAGTAGGCTATTTATACTAGGGCAAGTGTGTATTTTCATCTTCAGGGTGAACCCAGGCCAAAATAAACAAAAAACACCCCATCCCTGCCTAGAAAAGAAGAGACTGCCCTATACCTCCCCCAGAAAATATGTTTAGACTCAGTGACTAACAGAGATAACAAGGGTCTAAAAAGGGCACAAAACAAGACACCCCTACCAGTACAGTCTCCTTTCCAAGAGATAGTGTGAACACAGCAGAAATGATTTGTACTCTGTGATAGCAGGCTACAGGTTAGGGTTACTTATATACTGTATGTGTCTTGCATGGCAACCAACTGGTCAACCTGTAATATTTTTGGCATAGGGAGTCAGCAACTTGTGGCGCTTGAACAGTTTGTGGAAGAGTGAATGTGGCCAGTCCTCTCCCTCCTTATATTCTGGCTGCTTGATGAGACCCAGGTGTGTGCCAATCTCCAGCCCCTCCTCCCAAGCACCCCTGCCACTCCCACCATCAGCACTGCTAGACACTGACAGTGAATTAGACACACTCCATCTTATGGCCACATAGGGCCGTAACAGTCATGTATACAAGATGCTGTGTTACGAGGTCACATGGGTGATTTAAAAAAATAAATAAATCATGGGCCCTGATACAAAACAAGAGGTTGGTTGTTCCTAAAAAACACATTTGAGACTTTAAGAAACCCTCTCTAGGACTTGGACATGACAAGAACGTAGGCATGCTCTGTCGCAGTTGCATCAGAAGCCCAACATAGTTAGATGCTAAATGCCTAAATTATAAGAAAGAAGGCGACGCTGACGGAGTCCATCCCTTCCACTGGCGTCTCTGGTTTTCACAATGACACTCCTCAGCATACCTCTCATCCACATTGCGTTTTGCCGTCAGAGGAGAGGGTCCGACAGTCGTCGGACGAGCAGCAACCATTCATCAGTGACTTTGTACGTTGCACGTCGGAGGGATCTTAAACTGGCTACTATCACTGGGTGTAACCTGCAATTTAATCACATTGAATATGCAACTATATTTCGGTATAAAGGGGCTTTAAATCATTCAGCCAACCACCATTTACTGTATCTGAAACCTCGAAACACACTTGGGCAAGATTTTCAATGCAACACATAATTTTAAATTATTAAACTATAAATGATAGTCTTATATTCCACTTTGCCATTTTGCAGAGAAGCGACGTGCCCATGTGTGCTGCTCACATACACTACACACACAGGCTGTGTAAGGTCGTGTGACAGGAGGGATACACATGCAGGAGCTTTGAGTCTGTACGCCAGGGCCCCTCTGGAGTGTAAATGATAATATTCATAACCATTCGACATCCTGCTGCAGGGGTTTCAAACAGACGTCCTATCGGCTTAGACGCAGGCTAGAGCTTTGGAAGCTTATACAGTACCACCCAGGATATTAAATCTATATTGGCCTTTAATGTCAGAGAATGGAAGGTATCATAGGCCTCGCTAATGTGGTTTTCAACCCTTTTGAAATCAAGGCCCATTATGAATTCTGAATTAGAGCCACGGGCCACCTTTACATAACAAGGCAATTTAACATCACAAGACCCAAAACTAAGGAATATTTTGTTTGAATAAGATTTGATGTTGCTAAAGGAGAGATAACAGGCAAACTTAGACTTATGTAGACATTTTGTAAATTCACTAATGCATATGTTAAATAATAATTTTTAGTCTTGAGAGTGTAAAATGAAACCAAACTCTCCATCATTTAGCTGAGGACCACCTGGACCACTGGTCCGTCTGTTACCTGCTAACTCCGGTGCTGTTATCCCGGTCGATGCCAAACTTGTCACACGCAATCCCTAGATGCCAATGATGAGCCTCTGGCCCAAATTCTCTAGAATGGCCTGTTATAGCGCACCAGGAGGTTGATCTTTGTAAAAACACGTTATTTCATATTGCTCCTCTGGATTACTCTGTTATACAGAATCTTTAGTCATGTGCTCAAGACAGATCTGTCCCATATTTCATACTTCATATTATTTGTCTATAATTGCCTTTCAAATTTTGTAGGATTGGCTCGTTTTGAACAAAAAGCATCAACTCATGAATGCTGCGTGCATTTCACTTACATTACACTTTCCTACTAGGCGGACAAATATAACCGCATCCTTTTCACAGTGGCCTATAACAGGTGGATTTTTGCAAAACACATTTTTGGAGAAAAAATCCTCAAATTGCCACCAAATGCATAAGAATGGAACCCTTTTCACAATGACCTATAGCGCCACCAGGAGTGCACAGCCTGACTTGATAGAGACCTGTGCCTGGCAGGGCACTTTTTGTAGTTCACACTCTTACCTTTTGTTGTTCCTGTTATGTCTGCACCACAAGTGGTTCAGCTGTTATTTTGTGCAATTGACTATATCCACTAACACCCTGCAGTGCCCAATTGGGGAGTGTAGGGGAAAATAGCCAATAATGCGATTTTGTGTTATTAGTACATGGAACACTTTGGTATGCAGACCAGTCTATACCAAAATGGTACTGAACAGTCCTTTAAAGTGTGGTACGGAACAGTCCTTTAAAGTGTAATTTAAGTGTTACAGTAACTCAGTGTATACATGAATAGTAAATCAATAACAAGAAATGAATTAACATCTCCACGCACTCACTCCTCTGTGCTAATACGAGCGGCCGAGGAAGACTGCCAATCTGAGGTTTTGACCGCGCCTCCTCTCTCCTGACCCCTCCTTCTTACAGGAACGTCTGCTAATGAGCCTGCTGCCCAGGAATGTTGCCATGGAAATGAAGGAGGACTTCCTGAAGCCGCCCGAGAGGATCTTTCACAAGATCTACATCCAGCGTCATGACAACGTCAGGTATGGAGTGTCATGACAACAGCGGGGGTCAGGTGGATGTGTATAACGTGTGTGTGTGTGTGTGTGTGTGTGTGTGTGTGTGTGTGTGTGTGTGTGTGTGTGTGTGTGTGTGTGTGTGTGTGTGTGTGTGTGTGTGTGTGTGTGTACGTGCGTTTGACAGAGAGAGAGCCAGGGTACTATTTTGATCCAGGTGTCACCCTGCTGTGAGATCAGAGCTATGACGATCAGCCTTTATTTAATGCAGAGGCAATCTGGCAATCTGGATTAGAGAGACGAGTGTGAGACAGCTGTTGTCATCGTGTTGGTCACCAACAGAGCCATGGAGTAAGACAGCATGACGACATTGAAGGGACATAAAACAGCCTGGTCACTTGGTTATTGTACTCGTTCCAGTCCATATGCATTCCGTAAAATTCCGGTTGTCCATTTTAAAGGGGAAAACCAGTGCAAGTCTGAAGAGCCTGGCCCCATGCAGTGAACGCAGTGGTCGTAACTCTGCATTTGCCAAACAAAACTTGGTTTGTAAATGTGGAAGTGCTAATGAGCACTCACTGTTAAACCTAACCTAACCTCATGCTAAATTCAGGGGCCCGTCTGCAGTTCCACCACTACAGTATGTTGTTGTGTCTTCATTTTCACACATCATATGAGTGAGCACTCCAACTTATGCAAAATCAATTAAACTCCAGAATAGCCACACTCATTCCCTCAAAACCGGCTAGATAACACAGAATTACGTCTCTTGTGGTGGCTACATTGTTTTGGAAGCACATTTGTGGCCATCGCGCTGTGCCACGGTTAAGGACCCAAGTGCAGACAACCAGATGCAGGGCAGGTTTAATACAATTATTTTTTTCAATAATGCATGATGGACAAGGCTTGCAGGCAGAGGTCAATGGCAGGACAGCAGTCCTGACTAGACTGAGAGCACAGAACACAATACAGAAACAAATAAGATAAGACCCGGTCACTAGAAACATGGAACATAATACAGAAACTGATATAGGACTCAGGCAGACTAGGAACACAATACTGTACGATACGGTAGAGTAGATGGAACCTACAATGGGAGTCAGGCACTAGAAACAGTTGACTGACTGCACAGACAGCGACTACAAGGTAACACTTAAATATATACCTGGCACTGGGGCGAAGAATCCACTTCCATTCAAAGGGCTTTATTTGCATGAGAAAACATATGTTTACATTTCCAAATCAAAGGCATGCCAATATAGTTGTAGAGTTAGGTGATATAAACAAAACATAACGAAGACACCAGGGGCAAGGCAGCCCAAAGAAATAACATGGTGGGAGTGAGGTAAGGACAGTAGCTTATGACCTTGCTTAGGTCATGATATGCAATTGAACAAGATGAGCAGTTGGGGGGAAATGTATAATATTGCCTGGTATGCAATCCTACCAGGCAATATTATACATTTCCCCCCAATTGCTCATCTTGTTCAATGAGTAAATAAAGGTTCCATGCCATCACAGCTTGTGTTATGAAATGTAATGAAAATCACATGTTGCTCATAAGCGTTTGCGAAATTGTGCTTTTACCGTGGCTACATGCGGCACACTCAGTATGGATTGGGGGGGGGGTGCCAAGATCATCATTCCCTGCAACTGACTGCGTTGAACAGCCATGGTATGAAGCCAATGATATTAGAAAGCGTGGGAACACAGGGCTGCATGGGCCAACTATTGAATTCATTGCATTGAAAAGAGGCAATAAAGAGAATGGGAGAGACGTATCAGCCGGTGCTGAGTGCGGGGGTGGAGGGCTAGGGAGCGTGTCAACAGCACTCCTGTCAAGAGGCTATCCTCTCCACTCTGTCTGTGTCTCTCTCTCTCTCTCTCTATCTCGCACACACACACACACACACACACACACACACACACACACACACACACACACACACACACACACACACACACACACACACACACACACACACACACACACACACACACACATTTAAATTCTTTATTTGAATCCACAAATTACATTAATTTACAGGGAAACAAATATAACGGGGCTGACAGTTCATGTTCACTTAAGGGTACACATAGCACCTCCTCTTCCACACAAACTGCCTATAACAGCCGATACAGACACACACACACACACACACACACACACACACACACACACACACACACACACACACACACACACACACACACACACACACACACACACACACACACACACACACACACACACACACACACTCCCACCACTTGGAACAGCCAGCAGGGTTTACTGGTTAGGTATCTACTGGACTTAATAACAAATATCAGTGGGACTTATAGTGATCTATAGCTGCTAATGTCTCTAATGTGTTAGTCAATCAGCCAGTCAGCCAGTCAGCCAGCCCGACAGACAGACAGACAGACAGACAGACAGAATATGTTTCAACTTGGCAAGCAGAAACGCCATACACATGCACGAAATAGACGTTTGTCACGCTGCTTGGTTTATAGAAATGCAGCGCTCCCGAGTCCCACATAAATGACTTGTGGCCATGTAGTTCAGGTGGCCAAGTCAGACACTGGGAAGTATGCATAAATAGGCAATAGCCACAATAGGCTTTTTCCCCAAGAAAACAGTCTCTGGAAAAAATGTACTGATGGACAAGATCCTTAGTCAGCCAGCCTCCAGCCAACCAGCCCTGCCTGCCACCATTCAGGCATGCACAGAGCCACACACGCACGCACGCACGCACGCACGCACGCACGCACGCACGCACGCACGCACGCACGCACGCACGCACGCACGCACGCACGCACACACACACACACACACACACACACACACACACACACACACACACACACACACACACACACAGAGAGAGAGAGAGAGAGAGAGAGCAAAAAACACAGACCAAAAACATGAGCTTTATGTGCCAAGCAGGTTGCAGTGACATCCCCTGATCTTGGCTGCTTTTGATGTGGCCCAGGGGATCGGCTGTCTTTCTGCTATAGCGCCTGCCCACGCCTTCCCACCATCCACACACCCCCCTTTTCCCCGACACAATGCAAAAGAAAAAGAAAAAGAAAACCCCAGAAAGAGAGCAAGTCCCGCACCAAAGGCCAACCACATTCAAAGACAAATCACACGACACGACACTAGCACACTGCTCTCTGGTTGAGATTGTCGTGATCCCGGCTTTGCATATAGTATCAGCCCCCCACAGCAACTACACCATGGCACTAACTAGCGAATGCTGTGCTGCTACTGTTGTGATGAGGGGGTGGGCAGTGTGGTGGCGGTGGGGCGGGGCAAAGAATTGCTCATTTGGAGTCTCACGCATGCATGATCTGGTGTGTAGTGAATTCCACTTATTTATTTATTTATTTTGCGTGACTGTGTGGAGCAAATAAGATCCATAACACCTCGTTCTGCTGCCATCTGGCCTGCCCGCAGGCGAGTGGCCGAGGGGCTAAATAGCTTTCAACACCTTCCTCAAGCCTGCGACGCTAGCCAACTGCTGACAATTTAGTACTGAAATTGATTTAGTGGCTGGCCCTACAGACGCAGTGGTGACTTATCTGGAATTGGTAATGGCATCTGTAAACGATTGCTAACACCAGTGATTAGTTGATGGTTTTTCACTCCCTCGCACTCTTCTTCTGTGTTTTGAGTGTGTGTGTGTGTGTGTGTGTGTGTGTGTGTGTGTGTGTGTGTGTGTGTGTGTGTGTGTGTGTGTGTGTGTGTGTGTGTGTGTGTGTGTGTGTGTGCGTGCGCGCGCATGTGCGTGCATGTGCGCGCATGTGCATGTTTACATGCGTTTGTGCGTCCATGCATGCGTGTGTACATACAAGAATGTCTTTCAGAAATAATCTATGTTTACTGCACAGCATATGAACTTATATCAGTATTTCTCAACCCCTGAGACCGATTTCCCTTTATCTCTGTATTGCAATCAATTTAGTGAGGTGATTAATTGCATCAGGAAGAGGAATCACAACCCAAAACAATGCTTATATCTGCCAGGTCAGGAAGGTTATTGTGGGCCAGCGTTATTGATGGAATGTGGAAAACCAGACTGGTCCGTCTTGATCACATGGCGACCAAACACTATAGATTGATATACTAATCATTAGTATAGTAGTATCAGTGTTGTCCTATACTGTAATAGGACAACAATAGTAACAACAATAGTAACAACAATTGTAATAAATTATGCAGTAACAAGTAACTGTCACAAGTTACTTAGCCCTTAGCTTATCCTTTTACTTTACAAGAGCAATTCAAAACACTTCTCCTGCCCTCTCTCTCCCTCCCTGTCTCTCTTTTTGCAGCATTCTGTTTGCAGACATTGTGGGATTCACCAGCTTAGCGTCCCAGTGTACTGCTCAGGAGCTCGTCAAGCTCCTCAATGAACTCTTCGGGAAGTTTGATGAGCTGGCTACAGTAAGTGCTCCTCCTCCCTTCTACTGCACCGCATAGAAAACATTGTCATGGCAGTGGCTTGGACAGTACGGGTGGGTTCCATAGAAAATGAAATAATACTCAACAATAGGGCTGACAAGTCATGAAATCAAGGTAGTAATGCATTGTAGAAGGCCCATATAATAACCACTACACTAATGACAAAACTGATTATAGCTCAAAACCTTAAGCCCCAACCACACCAGAGGGCAAGGCGGTTTTAGCGTTGTCCCTGTGGTGTAATATGTCCTGTTGCACGTCATCCCTATAGTGATTCAACGCATTGGAATTCAATGGAACAGTTTGGACCCAACGAGTTGCATGGTGACCCTTTGGTGTGGTTAGGGCTCAACATGTGAACTTAAAACATAATGAATAGGATGTATAGGCTGGGGCAAGACAGGACAGAAACATTATTCATTCATTCAAGTTTTATTTATTCTATTTTATTTATACACTCATTTTCGAAAGTAAACTCATTTTCGGTGTCGTCGAGGATACACAATTTAGAGCAACAACATACAGACAACATAATACATCAAAGGACATATACACATACACATAGCCTACATACACACATACATAAAATAATCTAAAAACAATTGCATATTATAGGAGACTGCATTTTTACCAGATTTCTAAAATGACTCAATGGTACCAGAGTGGTTAATTTTAAAGTGCTCTGCAAATTGTTCCACGCATTTGGACCACAGAAGCTAAAAGCGCATCTACCAAGATGTTATTCTATACAAAATAAGATGAGAAATGCCTATAGATGCACACAAAACATGCAAAACACACAGCTACAGTCAAGAGGCCTACGTAAATCAGGAAAGCTATATAACACCTAAACCAAACAGGAAAATAAATGTCTAAGTTAAATGTAGGGGAAGTGATTTCACTTTTGTCAGATATCACCCAAAAATATTTTTTTCTGTTAAAATGCTCTATTATAAGGTGTGGAAACCACATATGGAGTTTCCCCTCCCCCACGTTAGCAGAGGAGCTAATAAAAGTTCCCCAGGTCACCACAATTCTCCTCCAATCAGGAGAGAGCAGCAGGTTCACATAGTGTAGCTACTTTTGGGGGCCCCTAGTGCACCAGGCTGGTACTACACCATGAATTTCAAATCACTTCCCCTACCTAAGTTAAATGACAAACAGGGGCTGGATGAGGATAATAATGGTCCTTCCCACCACCATGGTGTGGTGTGAATCCTCCATGGATGTGTCAGTGCCATGCTGGCCAGGCACTCCCAACACTGTTGTCGGCCATTTCCGTGGGTGGGCAGAAGTTGGCAGTGAAAGGAAATCTCTGTTGCTGTGTTAGTGGATCTACAGGCTGCACAAGGCACTGGGGGGTGGCAAGAGTATGTGTGTACAACGGTGCATCCGCGTTTGTGTGCGTGCGTGCATGTGTGCGTGCATGTGTGCGTGCTGTGTGCATGCATGTGTGTGTGTGCAGTGAGTGGTGGACTGGCCAAAGAAATCGGCCCGGACATTTTTAGCGCATGATGGACCTGTTCTCCCTGGTATAGTTGGTTAACCAGATGTAACTCTTTGAGAGCGCAAACATGAAACCAAATGGACCCTTGTGGGTCTATTTGGTTTCATGTTAACACTCTCAAGAGTTAAAATATGCATCTAAATTGGCCAAGTCGAGTTAGAAAATGTAGAGGATTAATGCTCATTTTGATCTGTATGTTTGACTGTTTTGTTTCCCAAATCCAGCCTGGATGGAATTGTGGACCAAAAAGCAAAATAAATCTTTAGTTTTGGCGTCTGTGGGGCTAAAATGTCATCAAATGGTGGTCCTCCGTGGCTCAAAATTCTGAATGAATAGTGGGCCCTGGGATCAAAAAGGTTGAAGTGCTTTTAATCATGCCGTGATACCACTTGCCCCCTACGGGTCGTGGCCCACCGGGAGACCTCCCTGTACACCCAATGGTCAATCCGACCCTGTGTGTGTGTGTGCAGTGCATGCAGTATTAATATTATGACAGTTATGGCTGCCGATAGCCTATCACTCTCCTCTAATCTCCTTTTCCTAGAGAACAACACTAGAGAGACAGGCTCACCAACATGCGGTTCAGGATGGAGTAATGCTTCTCCCTCTTTCTTCTCCCATGTTGTACTGTATAGGCGCTGTGAACAACACACACACACACACACACACACACACACACACACACACACACACACACACACACACACACACACACACACACACACACACACACACACACACACACACACACACACACACACAGTCCACATCTAGAAAGCTGTTGGGCTCATATCTGCCTCCATAATTCTATTTTCTCTGATCCCTTCATCCCACGAACCATCCCTCCTCAGCCTTAAATTCCCTCTCCTTCTTAACCTTCCTCTCCTTAACCTCCTCCTCGTCCGCCTTCATCAGCCAGCCTCCCTGAAGCCCTGAGTTCAGTGTTTGCATCAGAGTAAATAAAACATTTATCTCAGTTTCCCTGCTTCTTTCTCTCTCTCTCGCTCTCTCCTCTCTTGAGAGTAACTGGCAAAATACAAGGCCAACAAACTGATGAACAGCACCTCTCTCTGCCTCCTTCAGGGCAAAAGAAACCCCCTTCAATATCCTAGAGAGAAAGAGAGTGTTTGTGCGATTGTGTGAGAGAGAGCTGTCAAAGCTCTTGTGCAAAACAGATGTGTTACTTTACTGATTGTTGCATCCCCTGGTTGTTATTATGGTTATTATGTTGTATTTTAATATCTCTATCCCATCTCAACAAGAATTTGGTGAAATGTTGGTTTCCCTTTCATGAATCAACTTTGCTTCAAGGCTGTGTGTGTGTGTGTGTGTGTGTGTGTGTGTGTGTGTGTGTGTGTGTGTGTGTGTGTGTGTGTGTGTGTGTGTGTGTGTGTGTGTGTGTGTGTGTGTGTGTGTGTGTGTGTGTGTGTGTGTGTGTGTGTGTGTGTGTGTGTGTGTGTACCTGCACGCAGACCTGCGTACCTGCTCTGTGCGTGTTGTTTGTGCAATTCTGTGCACAAACCGCAGAGAGAGATGTCTCATAGGACATGTCATGCACACAAATACGCATTTCCTCACAAACGCACATTTACAATGCACATGCACAAGGATATACAGCTTGAATGTACAGTACATGTACTCGGATTTTGCATAATCTGCAGGATTATACCTCTTGAGTTCAATTTAAACTGCATCCAATCAGCTGTGGCTTAATGGTGAGTGATGGAGAGATGGAGAGAAGGAGAGAAGGAGAGAGAGAGAGAGAGAGAGAGAGAGAGAGAGAGAGAGAGAGAGAGAGAGAGAGAGAGAGAGAGAGAGAATGAGAGGGAGGACATGGAAGTGAGAAGTGAAAGTGATATGAGGTCCATGACTGAGCTTGCCCATCTGTGCTCTGCTTACAGGCTTAGGAGGGTCACCGTATGGAAATCTTGTGAGATACATGTGAGATATAGCTTATAGTGTGTGTGTGTGTGTGTGTGTGTGTGTGTGTGTGTGTGTGTGTGTGTGTGTGTGTGTGTGTGTGTGTGTGTGTGTGTGTGTGTGTGTGTGTGTGTGTGTGTGTGCGTGCGTGTGTGCGTGTGTGTACGTGCATGTACAGCATGTGTATCGTTGCAGCTGCGGCCTAATTGAGATTTATACACTGTAGCCTAGGCGGGGGAAATTCACTTTCACTGGGTCTAGCTGTCACCCACCATGGATACATCTGACTGCTACCACTCACACACGTGCACACACACACACACACACACACACACACACACACACACACACACACACACACACACACACACACACACACACACACACACACACACACACACACACACACACACACCCACATTAGAGAGAGATCTTAGACCTGGCTCTATGTGTTTCCTTGATCCTTTCCCTTGACATATGCACCCATGAGCATGTAGTTGTGTGTGTGTGTGTGTGTGTGTGTGTGTGTGTGTGTGTGTGTGTGTGTGTGTGTGTGTGTGTGTGTGTGTGTGTGTGTGTGTGTGTGTGTGTGTGCGCGCGCGCACCCACGCACGCGCACGCGTGTGTGCACGCGCTTGCTTGCAAGCTCACACAAGCGCATGCGTGTGTCCGTGTGTAAGTGCGTGCGCGCCCGCACATGTGTGTGATGTGTGTGCGTGTGAGCGGTGCCTGCGTGTGCTTGCTCTGCTGGGATAATCATTCACGGTGTGAGTTCTCATATCCTCCCACGCCAGAATCTTTCTGCTCTCATGAGCAGAGAACCACAGCAACCTGTCTCCTCTCCTCTCATCTTTGCCCTACCACGCATCCTCCTCCTAGCACACAGCCACACATGCATGTGACCAGCGTTCCCTCTAAGGTCAGCGGCGCGTGTATGTGCACACTGTCACACATAACTGAAATCTGCCACGCACACTGAGTAGCTGGTGTAAAACTAAAAAACAAACCAAAACAACAAAAGTTAAAAAGCTTTTTTTGTGTTCACTTTTCCAAGTCTAGTAACTCATACCTATCCCATTCCTGACATTTGTCATTTACTGTTACCGTTATATATAACACAGACAAGTCAGCATAGACAGACCGGCACATACAGTATATAACATAAATAATGCGAAAGAAATGTTGCTAATTGTACAGCATTTCATGGTACACGGGATTAGTGCAATGGAAGTATGTAAGTGTGTGGACTAGAATCCAACCAAACATGGACGGAGGGGAAAGGAAGTTTGCAGAAAAACAATGGATACTAAGACTTAATACAACATTTTAACAGGGTTTAAAACAATTTATAAAAGATAAGTAAGATTGGTTCTCTCAGACATAGATAGATACTATAGAAACCCAAAAACAAAGAAACATTCTGAGTCAAAACAAACTGACTCAAAAAAAAAAAAAAAAAATGCACGTTGACACCTATCGGGGGACTCTTCTCTTCTTCAACAAAGATGGTGAATGCAAACATTCTTTGTATTGCACTCATACATACAGTTGTAGGGTACAAAACACTGAAGTCCTTAAACCAGAATCTAACCTCTCACAGGTTGACCTCCCTGCGCAGGTTTGTGGCGCATGCCTATATCTCGTCTCCTCTACTATAAGACGGCGTGTTTATGGAGCAGCAGCGTTGACAACAAACTCCACACACAAACATGAATAACCACATGAGATTGCGTTGCTTGGACCCGTTGATTGGAGATTTAGATTTAAAAGGCGTACGGATGTTGTGGATAAAAAGCATGGTTGTGGTCAACGAGAGGTGGACTCAACGCCTCAACATTAGCTGGTTAGCTAACGCGGTTATATTACTGCTTGCATGTCACCACAGTTAAACACGCCTCTGGTGTGCTTGTGCATGAGACATGTGGAAGCTAACGTTAATCCTCCATCCTCCATATGGAACCTCTCCTCTGCTGTTTAGAGCTACAGTATATAACCCATAGGCTACCCGGCATAGGGACCATATGGGCTGACATTTGACAATCTGAGAATGTATCGTCAAAAATAAAGGAAAAACAGAGTCAACTCAACAGTCTTAAGGAACTCCGTACGCTAGGACTTCATAACACTCCATCCCTGTGTAATACAGCCTCCAGATATCTCATTCCACTGTTATTGATTGTATTGCTCATCAAAAGCAATCAGTAAACTATGTTATAAAAACTGCATGGTCAAAATTGGCCTGATTGTTAAAAAGTCTAAACCTGTGTTGTGACAACAAAGCTGGTTCATTGCAGCATTGATTATCTTTTACACCACTAGTGCGTGTGTCCCAGCAGTGAGGTTTTTTTCCGCATATGTGTGTATGTTTTATATACAGTCATTTTTTTGCATGTACACAACGTATAAATCTACTTCATCTACTTGCACTTCGTTGATCTTTCTGGTAATGTGTGGGATGTATTCTGTTTCAAGACAACAATGATGGAGCAATTAGAGTGGGCCTCAACCATGTGCACAGACGCACACAAACCCGTGCGCACCCACGCACCCATGCACGCACGCACACACATGCACGCAACCAACAGCACCAACAAAACAAGTATTTTATTCTGCACAATGCCCACTACTATATTGATTTTGTTTTAGCAGCAATTCCATGATTTAGAGTTCAGAAAAACTAAACGTAAAAGTATTGTATTGTGTTGTACTGTATTCAAATGTGTACTTGACAAAACACTGTGTTTGTGTTGGTGTCAAAAGTACACTACCAAAATAAAAGTAGATGTAGAGAAGTGGAACTTTTGGCACCGCTGCAAACATTGGCACAAATGATGATCACTGGCACACTGGCATGAGAAGGAGAGAGATTATTTTGTTGGTTTAAAATAAGCTTCAAATAATAAGTCCCTCACATTTATATGTAAATTACATTCTGCATATAATTCTATATTCATTAAAAATGAACTATGACTGGGGATTGGAGAAGAAGTCTGGTAGATAGGTGGATTATTGCTGAGTCTAATGATCATTTACAGTATAACAATGTGAATGTGAACGAAAAAGCTTAAAGAGAAGGAAAAGGTTTGTGTGTGTGTGTGTGTGTGTGTGTGTGTGTGTGTGTGTGTGTGTGTGTGTGTGTGTGTGTGTGTGTGTGTGTGTGTGTGTGTGTGTGTGCGTGTGTGTGCGTGTGCACGCATGCGTGCGTGCGTGCGTGCATGTGAGTGTGTGCGTTTGGGATAATGTGTTTTGTGGAAGTCATTTCCACTCTGCTGACTGGTTGTTCAGTGAAGCATGGTCGAAACATCAAATTATATTTAGCAAAAATCCAAAATGTGACTAAAGCACTCTTGTGGAAAATAGTAAAAACAAATGCATATTTTTTAAATTGCCTGACAAAAGTTAAAAGCACCAACACATTCTGGCAAAAGGCTTTAGTCACCCTGATGAAATCATTTTGGTTCATTTATTTTTTATTTATTTTGTCCCTCTTTTGGCAAGAACAACTCATTTAGATGTTTCACTCATTTGCAAGTGGTATCACTCTGTGTTTCCTCTTCAAATGTTATTGAGAGGTCCAAGTTCAGCACTTGAGTGACATGCATGCACACCCCCCCCCCACACACACACACACACACATGCACACACCTGCGCGCACGCGCGCGCGCACGCACACACACACACACACACACACACACACACACACACACACACACACACACACACGTACACTGTTTTACTTACATGTGAGGAGGACAGCAATGATTTCCATTGGCTAGCTATGTTAATTAATTAAAGCCTTTGGAAGGGGCCTATGGATCCGATTCCGTACATCCAAACTCAGGGTAATAACTATAAAACTGCATCATTTATAACATCGGATGGCTCTCTCTGACCCTTTCTATGGATGCTTCTGCACCACCTGGATGTTTTGAGAAGAAGTTTTAAACAGTGTGATTGACCAAAAAATGTGTGGTTTGTTTAATTTAGTTTTGTTTCTGCGTTTCAGCAGCTCCTTCATTCTGCCACCAGCGAAAGCACTGGAAGTAATCATTTTGAAGAGACGTTAATTAGCTGTGGAGATGAGCAGGTGCTAGCTTCATGAGCCGACCTCCATCAAGTACCAACTCCTCTGAACTCCCTCTCAGTGTTCACGCATAAAACAAAATGACAGATTTGGTCACGATATACAGATTTGATCAAGATATACAGATGTTAAAAACACTGTGGTTTTTTGACGTACCCTCACAAAAACATACAGTAATCCTGGTCTCTATACTGCCTCCCCTGGCGAGCCAGGGTGCCTGATGGAGGGAAGTCCGCTGTCTGGTTGGCGGAGGGTGTGTAGAGCCCTGGATCACTTTAGATAATTAGCACTGGATGAAAATAATGGAGTTACAAATAATACAAAATCGTGAGATGGATGGATGGATGGATGGATGGATGGATGGATGGATGGATGGATGGATGGATGGATGGATGGATGGATGGATGGATTGCATATTGGACGCCTTAGATAAAGGCACTATATAAATCCACCATTTACCACCTGGTCAATGGTTTCACACGTACATGGACGGATTCATTGTTGATCAGTGCATAGGCTTGACTGTCTTCATCTCTTGTCCTTAAGAAAGGAGCATTTTTATAGGGGTTCAGATTGAACCCCTAAATGCTCCCCAAGTGCAAGTTGGTGTCCTCCAGCACCAGGTGTGTGAAGTGTAAAGTGCCTTGGATAAACGCACTTACATACATTTACCATTTACTGTATCATGACCTGCATATCCACCCCGATTTTCTATGGTTTGGCAAAATGCTCAGCACCTCCGAGATGTTCTGACTAGCACAAGCAGTTTATGTACTTTGATTGGTCAGAAGTTGTCGATTGTTATGTCCATTCAACCCTTATTGTTATTAGGTTATTGTTTGGCGGGACTCTCTGTGAAGTCCAGTATATGTAACCAACATCTGGCTCTCTCATTCTTGTTTGTGTGTGTGTGTGTGTGTGTGTGTGTGTGTGTGTGTGTGTGTGTGTGTGTGTGCGTGCGTGCGTGCGTGCGTGCGTGCGTGCGTGCGTGCGTGCGTGCGTGCGTGTGTGTGTGTGTGCGCGCATGTGTGTGCGTGTCACAGGAGAACCACTGCAGACGTATTAAGATCCTGGGTGATTGCTACTACTGTGTGTCAGGGCTGACCCAGCCCAAGGCAGACCATGCTCACTGCTGTGTGGAGATGGGCCTGGACATGATCGACACCATAGCGTGAGTGACCTGCTCTTGTTATACATCCCCCCCGAAAACGACACATGCATGCACACACCCACAGCACACACACAGGTGCTTTCATCGAATGAGATGTATTAATGGTGTATTATTACAAGAGTCTTGATTCGACTTTGTGTTTGAGTAAAACTAGGACCTTACCCGATGAATATAAGTCCAAATCATGTAAAATGTGGGTAATAAGTATACCAATGATGTAAGTGGTTTGAACATGGGAAATGGTAAATCATACAGATCAAGCTGGCCATTAATCTTCTACATTCTGTAGTTATGTAGACTTGGGCAGCCGCTTCGACCTCTATCCATCGATTGAATAGACACTTATCAACAGATGTGTTACGATCCAATCGTGCCGGTATAGCAGATATTCAGATACCCGCCGGGCAAGTAGATATTTTGTATTCATTGCATCGGTGCACGGATCACGGATACTACTAGTAGGGCTGGGCGAAGCATAGTTTTACTGAAGTTTTGTTTAGGGTTAGTTACCGCATAAAGCACCGTCTAACCCTAACCCTAGCCTAATCCTAAACCCTAAACATAACCCCAGTAAAACTAGGCTATGCCTACACCTAACCCCAACCCTAAACTTAACCTCAGTAAACTTATGCCTAAACCTAACCTAACCCTAACCATAACTTCAGTAAAACTTCCTTCGCCCCGCCCTACTAGTAGTATCCGTGATCCACCGATGCAATGAATACAAAATATGTACTTGCCCGGCGGGTATCTGAATATCTGCTATACCGGCACGATTGGATCGTAACATTTCTGTTGATAAGTGTCTATTCAATCGATGGATAGAGGTCGAAGCGGGTGACTTGGGCTAATTCAGATGTTTTAAGCTTCCAAAGAGTTACATCTGGTTCACCATGTCCATCATTTAGCCTGGGGACCACCTGGAATCCTCTCAAGGACCACTGGTGGTCCCCGGACCACTGGTTGAAAACCACTGTTTTAAGCCATCAGTGCAGACCCTAAGGGAGACACATGTTTGGGTGCACACACGCATAGGAAAAGTTGCACGTCCCTGCTGTTGTGAATCCTCTCAAGGACCACTGGTGGTCCCCGGACGACTGGTTGAAATCATAGCCATTAATGCGGACTCGAAGGGAGACACTGTACACACGCATAGGATAAGTTACACACAGCGTGAGTATCGGCATGCAACCTGTCCTTGCGCGCTTTGTCTCTCGATTCCATGCAAGTCGGCTGTTGTTAGCTTGAAGATCTGCTTGTTTTTTGCAAACACCGCCACTGTACGGTAGCATGGGATGCCCTCGACTGTAGAGCCCTGGGCGGGGTGTGGTGTGCCGCTTCCTCCTCCCCAACACCAACACCGCATGTAAATTGATTTATCAGCCATTATCAGCTGCGTTGCTGCTGTAGGAGTGGAAATATGACAGTGGGGTTATACCGAGAATGGTGACCTGAACAATTTGTTAATTTGAAAAAGGGCTTTGTCAGTCTCTTCCTAATGTTATGGTCAACACCCATGTGAAAACTCAGAGCGATTGGTGCAGCCAGGACGGATGTATGCCTGTTTCAGACATTCGGACAGACATTTCCTTAATTATAGTATGGATAGTATCACATCCTCCTACTGGTTATCCAGGATAAAGCACACTTTTAGACCGCGGTGGAGGTTTGCAAACTTGAGCCACAAGAGTTCAATCCGACAGGCACGGATGAGTAAATCATGTTGTCATGGCGAGAGCATTTGCCACCCAAAGTGGCAACTGGCCAATTAATTCACTTCAATTCAAAGGGCTTTATTGGCATGAGAAAACATTCATTTACATTGCCAAAGCAAAAGGCACAACACAACAGTAAAACAATACATCAATCACAGTGCATCCTCGCACAAGTGTTCTGACCAATCACAGCATGTGCTTCTACTCAACTGCGAACACTGTTCTCCTGTATTTGTGAGGACAGTTAACTGATTTCCATTGGTTACACAATACACACAATAGGCCTAGTACATGTACCCACCCTCTGTGATGCAACACACATTTGTAGATTTTTATTTTTTAGGTTTTGCTATTTAATTTCAAAGTGTAAATTTAAGTGACTCAAACCTTCCAAACCTTTATTTTCTATGCAAGGCGTGAAGCACACATACACATAGTTCATCTATTAACATCAGGGACTCGAAAAAGAAGTACAACTTAATGAAGGAGTGTGAGTTCAGTCCATGATTATGCAGGCAGACACACGTACAGTCGTAATACAGTGAAAAATCACCCATCACAATTTGTCTCCAGGCAATTAGCCCCAGGAAATTATGTGCACACGCAAGCACACATGCGCAAGCACACACGCGCAAGCACACTCGCAAGGACACACACACACACACACACGCACACACACACACACACACACGCACGCACGCACACACACACACACGCACTCACACACACACACACACACACACACACACACACACACACACACACACACACACACACACACACACACACACACACACACACACACACACACACACTTTAGCTGGATGCGCTGTGTGAGCGTTTGGCCTGTCATATTGTGTTCCTGCTGTTATGTCTGAAGGGATGTGGACGCCGTAGGAGCGCTTTATCTCTCAGGACAGGTGTGCGAACACACACAGCACACACACACACACACACACACACACACACACACACACACACACACACACACACACACACACACACACACACACACACACCCACCCCCCCCCCCCCCCCCCCCCCCCCCCCCCCACACACACACACACACACATCCTCCACAGGCAACGTCGCTCCCTCAGACTGAC
This sequence comes from Benthosema pterotum, assembly GCA_039105355.1. Classification (NCBI taxonomy): domain Eukaryota; kingdom Metazoa; phylum Chordata; class Actinopteri; order Myctophiformes; family Myctophidae; genus Benthosema; species Benthosema pterotum. The sequence goes on along the minus strand of CM076979.1, from coordinate 32,712,531 downwards.
GGACACACACGTCTTCAGTCTTTCCTCTCCTCCTCCCCACCTTCCTTCTGCCTTCATCTCTCTCTCTATTCAATTTCAATCTCTCTCTCTCTCTCTCTCTCTCTCTCTCTCTCTCTCTCTCTCTCTCTCTCTCTCTCTCTCTCTCTCTCTCTCCCCATGCTCTGTTCGTCTCATCTCCCGCTGTTTGATGAGGGGCTTTGTACAGTGATTTACTGGAGAAGAGAGGCTTTAAAAAAATCCTGCTTCATCTCCTCCAAGCGTAGCTGCAAGAGAGGGCATGTGCGCACGCACGCACGCACGCACGCACGCACGCACACACACACACACACACACACACACACACACACACACACACACACACACACACACACACACACACACACACACACACACACACACACACACACGTGCACAATCAGGCATGCATGGAGAATAAGAATCATCTTTACCCTTGTGACATCAGCGTGCAGTACACTGCTTCTTGTACATGTACCAGTACACAGACCCAACTACCTGCAGATGAACTAGGCTGTATACTACAGTAGTTTTGGCGAGGAGGGGACTCTTCTTTCATTCTATTTCCTATCATTCTGTGCACACAAAGCCTCATCTAAGCGTTTGGTCACAGAGACACTATGACAACGCGGCGGAGGAGAAGATCTCAGGTGGAGAGCTATATTTAGCCCCTTCTACAGGCAGGTTGGGGCTGCCGCGCTGCCACCAGGGGCGGATGTAACATGTCCCATTTGGGGGGGCAAGAGAACATGCCCGTGGCTTCGCGCCACGGGCGAGGAAGTCGCACCCATACCATTTTCTGTTACAGGACGTTTATTAGTCAAGTAAAGCATCAATAATAACATTTGTGGTTGAAGTTGCAACAGACACGCAGCATGCATAAAGCTAAAGGTCTGACTCAATGATGAAATTCAATGATGGAATGCTGTTGGTGTAGTGGTGACACAGCTGTAGTTAGTAGCAGTAGTAGTGTTTCAAATCATTTTAAATATAAGCATTTTAATTTGAAATATCTTGGGTTGTTTTGCATGCCATCATGTTTGGTGGGGCAGTCTGGGAATTTAGGGGGGCATTGCCCCCCCATACCCATGCCTAGATCCGCCCCTGGCTGCCACTGGTGGAAAGTAACTAATCACTTTTACTCAATTACCGCTACTGTAAATGAGTCCTTATTTGAGGCATTTTTACTTTGCTTGAGTGTGTCCATTTTTCAGATATCTCAGAGACAACATCATTTTGTATAGATCCCTAAAGCTTATTTCTAATGTTTTGAGCCTCGATCACCACTGATATAACCAATGCCATATTTCTTTCTGTACTTTGAATGAAAGCAGTTTAACTGCAGTACCACAATGAGGTGGTGAGGCGCTGATATGCAGATTATTATTTGAGTAATTATAATAGTGATGCTAGGTAAAACCAGGCTTGTTTCCATTCCATGTCAGCTTGGAAAACCAACAATGGTGGATATTGCAAAGAAAGTGGAAATGCAAATTTGCTACTAAAAACTGAAGGAGACAGAAATTATAAAGCAGGATGCATTGATGAGGCCAAAACCAAACAAGCTGTTCCTGAGAGCAATTTCCATTAACACTCCCATAGGATATGAAAGTCTGATTGTTCACACCAGGTTATTTGTGGGGATAGAAAACACACAAGGGAGCACACACAATATTCTTGGATCAAACATATGATGTTGTTTTATTTGTTTTATTTATTTATTTGCAACTGCAAGGCAATGCAAGAATAACACATGTAACTTTAGCCTGGTAAAAGGAAAGTGCACTCTATAGTGAAAAGGGAGATAAAATAACGAAAAAGAAGAAAGCAGAAATAGCACTGAACATGCATTATAAAGCTCACTTTAGTTTGAAACTAGTAGTGCTAGTTAGTTGCATACATTTCTTATGGTGTTTACAGTATACCAGAGTGCCAGTTCTAATAGTAATTCAATCCCAAATATAATTCATTCACAGGCCCTGGGCCTTGAGCTTGATATACCGGTACACAATAAATTCTGAGCTGAAGTGTATCCATGAACTATAGCGGTTATCAAATGTTTTATTTGCAGACCGCATTAACTCAAATGGAACCAAATAGTCCTTTATGGGGGGTCCATTTGGTTCAATTTGAACACTCACTGGCCTCTTTTCCACCAGGGTTGAACCGGTTCAGTTCTTTTTGGTTCTTAGTCCATGAGCCAAACCATATCTAGATTAAGTTGTTATGACCATAAACTTCCCCAAAGACAATTATTGATTGTATTGCAAACATTACATTTCTAAATATGCAAATTAGGCATGTCGGAAAATATGCAAAAAAAATGTCAAATATGAAAAAGCTACTACTGTGAAAGGGTTATCATATATTCACTTTATTGACCACATAAACATTTCAATATTCATATTATATATTTGACACTTCTTTGCATAATTAACTTTCCAATTTTAGAGGTCTGGCTCATGGACTAAAAACAGTTCCAGTGGGAAAGGGGGTCTCAGAGTTCCAGAACTGTATTTCTGCTAATAATATTACTGTCCACTAATTTTGTATGTCCGAGGCCAAGAAAAGGGAATTTTAACAAAAATGTTCCCCACTAGCCAACATCTGGTGTTGACCAGCATGTTTTGATGTTCTTATCCCCCGCATTGCAGGTCAGTGGTGGAAGCGACGGAGGTGGACCTGAACATGCGTGTGGGGCTGCACACGGGCCGCGTGCTGTGCGGCGTGTTGGGCCTGAGGAAGTGGCAGTACGACGTGTGGTCCAACGACGTTACGCTGGCCAATGTGATGGAGGCTGGTGGACTGCCGGGGTCAGTATATGTCCTGCCTCTCTACCACCATTACATCCTTTTGTTTTTAGTGATGCAACATGGAATATAAATTCAGACGATAGATCGATATTTGTTTAGTTAGTAATTGCTGTTATTAATTCCCCCTTTCACGCCAGGGAGACAAATAGATCTGAAATAACTATCAGCAGAAACACAATATAATTGCCTTGATGCGAGTAGCATTAACGACTTTAACAAGTGTCAGCTGGTGCCGTTTTGTATATGCAAAATTAGGCCACTTATGGGCCATATGTGACGATGCAGAGTCAGTGAATCCCTGCTATGAGTCTGGCCCTGCCAGGCTAACACATATGGAAGGTTTAAAAATGGAACCAAATGTAGCCTTGCAGTGGATGAAGATGGGCCTATACAGTATGCCACCGCACAATAATGCTGATCACAGACAAACAAATCCAGGGATTGATTAGATTCATTCACAGGCAGAGTCATTGAAATGTAGCCAAAACAGCAGATCTACAAGGCCACGATATGTAGATTGTAAGCTTGTATGGTAGATCATTCAAGTCTGTCTGTGAGTTTTATGAATATTTAACCAATGAAGCAAGAGCAAAAACTCGTTACTGAAAGGCAATGGTTTTGTGCCTTCAAGGTGTCAGCGCCGACATCGACATTATGAAATGAATAGTTGTGAGACGCCCGTACGGGTCATGATGATTTATGAGTTTCTGAGGCACACACGTCATAATGATTTATGTCACCTAAAACAAATCAAGGGAAATGTCCACATTTGCATGAATAATAGTTTTTGATGACTTACCCCCTTAATACTCCATCCACACTAGCAGCGACAAAAAAATACACCAATTTACATTTCCTGCCGCCCTGATGCCCACTGTTTTCTGCGTATGTGTGTGTGTGCGTGCATGTGTGGGGGTGTGCATGTGCGTGTGTGGGTGTGCCCATAACTATGAAGTGCCTTTATTCCAAAAAGGCCCAGCTCCTGTTAGCTTTAGAGAAGGGATTCGTAACGATGAACCTTTAATGCCTGTGCTTGTGTATGTGTTTGCAGTAAGGTGCACATCACCAGGACCACTCTGGAGTGTCTAAATGGAGACTATGAGGTGGAGCCAGGCTTTGGTTACGAGAGACACTCCTTCCTTCAGAAGCATCAAATAGAGACCTTCTTTATTGTACCGTCTCACAGACGCAAGGTGAGAATCAGAATCACTTTTATTCGACACTTCACAGCTTTTCAGGTGTAAGTTTTTAAATGAAAAGGAAAATAACTGGCCAATAGTGAAATTTGAGATCTGTTGGTTCATCATGGCAGATATGTATATACAGCTACTCAGTGTTTGCAGCACCAGTTTCCAGTTTCTCCCCTGGACCCTGCCCCCTTGTTCCCTTTTGGCGCCTCCTCCCTCCTTGTCACTGCCTCTCAGTCGCTCATCTGTTGGGTCATCTCAAAACTTTATAAATATACTGTCTTGGCAATGTTGTCGGGGAGATGTTTCTGGATAGTTTACAAGTCAGTCCTTCATATTTGGTAGTTTGTTAGTGAAAAGTAAGTAGCCTTTATTACTGTTTCAGGCTACTTACTTTTCACATTAACCTTTTGGCCATAAAAAAGAAGAAATATTTCAATGCAAATAATGTACATTAACGCACACCAGCATTTTATTAGTATTTAATAGCCTATGTTTATAAGATTTTTGGTGTGGGCGCAAAAAAACAAAAAACTACAGGGATTTCAGTGCAAATCAAATGTATTAAATGTAACTCATTAATACGCATTTCTGGACACGTGTACATCGATTTAACCTAAAAACTGTCTGAAGTAGCTGCATGGTTAGATTTAATCATTTACTGTGGGCCTAGATATCGGTTTCCGGGATCAGGAAACTGGTGCTGTGAAGACTGAGTCTTTGCTTTCGATCTCTGGCAAATATTCTGTTTATTCAATTTAAATTTTGACAACTGCAGATATAAATCGAGAAATGTCCTTTTCTGTGTGTTAATTTCTCCAGATTTTTCCTGGACTGATACTGTCAGACATCAAGCCGGCCAAAAGGATGAAGTTCAAGACGGTGTGTTATTTGCTGGTGCAGCTCATGCACTGTCGCAAGATGTTCAAGGCTGAGATCCCCTTCTCCAACGTCTTGACCTGTGAGGACGACGACAAGGTGTGTGTCGGAATTGTTCGTACGATCAAAATATAATGTAATATTACATTATATATTATATTATATTAATTTTCCTGGTCTTCAGAGGATAAATTGTTGTTTAGTTAAATGGGAATTCAGTGTGGAAAAAATGGAAAAAAGAAAGGGTAAAATTTATAATATTTTGTTTTCCCCAGGGTTAGTACAGGATTAGTACATGTATAGTATATTGATCCATGCTATTAGAGTCTAATAGCTTGGATCAATATACACATTTGGGTAGAGGCTTAGTTAAAGGCCTAATTATTAGACTTTTAGCTAAGCTCCTCCCCAAAGTGCTATGGTCCAATCACAGCTAAGGATAACATGTGATAGACAAACCTCTCCACCAATAGTTGTCCTATATGATAAAACCTAAAAAGGAATGTCACATATATTTTTCCACTGCATAGGGAACCTTGTTGATGGATTTGGAAGAGATTTGAAGGTCTGGTTCCAAAACTGAACTAGTGTTTAATGTCAAATTGTCCAATTGAGCCAGGCTGGAAGAGTGTCCAACCCATGGAAGAGTATTCCTGATTCGGAAAAGGGTGTTAACAAACAACTGGAGTAAATACTGTAGTATAATAAATAGTACCTTGATTGAGGTGTTGTCCTGCTCCTGAAACTCTGCTGTAGCTGTAGCTGTAGCTGTGTGATGCTGCTGATTAATTAAGATGAAGAGATGAAACATCAACAGTTATGTGTATGTGCTCAATGCTTGTGTATTTCTGTAAAGCATGGGGATATGCAGTACTTTTAGTTGACTAGGGTTAGTGCATTGTTGTACATGTCCAATGCTTATCCCATTTGATCTCCTAATCTCTCCATCAGACACACACACACACACACACGCACGCACGCACGCACGCACACACACACACACACACACATATGCACGCACGCACGCACGCACACACACACGCACACACACACACACACACACACACACACACACACACACACACACACACACACACACACACACACACACACACACACACACACTAATCTGGATCTCTGGAGTTCTTGTGTAAGCATAGTGATTTATTCTATACATTGTGCCTCTGTTATGGACAGTAGTATAAATGGAAGCTTGTGTCACAGATATTATACACTATATATTGCGATATTTCATATCTATTTATGCATCTGTGTGCATCTGTGCATGCGTGTGTGTGTGTGTGTGTGTGTGTGTGTGTGTGTGTGTGTGTGTGTGTGTGTGTGTGTGTGTGTGTGTGTGTGTGTGTGTGTGTGTGTGTGTGTGTGTGTGTGTGTGTGTGTGTGTGTAAACCAGTGGTGAGTCAGTGATGAGTCACAGAGTTGTTGTGGTGTGGCATCGCTGAGCTCTTCAGAAATAGCCTGGTCGACCGTTGGAGTGGGGCCAGTCATTAACAGCCTCCTAACAGTCACCACTTCTAATGCTATTAGTTACACTGCTTGCCTTCTGTATTGATGTTTCCTAAACTTTCTAAAGCTTCTGGCTTTGCACCCACAATGGGTACCGAAACCTGAACCTGCCCAATGCAACACCAGCTCAAGAACCCCCAAAACCCCAAGTCATAATATAGAACGCAAGAAAACGGGAGTGAACTTTCATCAACTCCAATTAGATTGATAATGTATTGACAGAATGTGTGGGAGAGAGCTATAAACAGGGTGCCAGGCCACCACCGCAGAGTGTCTATTATGGACACCATATAGCCTGGAAACAAGATGAGTTGTGATTGGATTATACAGTACTCTGTAGTAATGATGGAACCAATCAGTAGGGTCCAGCAAATATGTGGTGCCTTATCACCCAAGACAATCCTTTTTATCTATCCCTTGGAAATGCAGGTTCCACACAGAAAGTCCAGGCTAAGTCTACACAGTGATATTTTTAAAGAAATCTCCAATGTTCTCCATGTCTCTCCGTCCACATGATAAAGTGATGTGACCACTCTGTGTGGTCCACAGGGGGAAACATAAACAGAGTTTTTTTTTTTTTAATAAATTAGTTTTGGATGTGTAGACACAGTCAACGCATGTGAAAAGCTCTTTTTTTTTCTTTTTAAATAACCGACTACGCATGGGCCACTATTAATAACTGTGGCCTACGCCACAAAGTGCTGTACAATAACAACCAAGCATCAAAAAACATTACGAGTAAAAAGAAAAACAAAATAAATCAAAACAGCATAATTGATGGCAAATAAATGGTAAAACAAGAAGGGACAGAAGCACTTATCCAATCAAGGGAACAAAAATTAAGACAAAGGTAAAATTTGTTATAAAAATGCTTTCTGAAATAGGTGGGTTTTTAAAAGGGTTTTAAAACATGACAGGGAGTCGGTGAGGCAGAGGGACTCCGGCAGGGCATTCCAGAGTTTAGAGGCACGTATGGCGAAGACCCGATCGCCTTTTGTGACAAACTTTGCAGTATGCAGTTTTAGGAGGCCCTTACCTGCGGACCTCAGGCTACGGGTAGGGTTGTGAGGGGGGAGGAGCTCCATGATGTAGCTGGTGAAACATCTTGATGACATCATCAATATGTATTTTCACCATGTTAATGGATTTCTTGAAGTGAAGTGACTCCTTAAAATACGGAGTGATATGATCACGCTTTTTGGTGTTGGTTATTGGCTCAAGAAAATGAATCTGCTCAGATGTAAAAGCAAACTTCATGGCATTTTTTTTTGTATTCTTTGTCTGTTCATCGAATTCAGCAGAATCCCTCATGAACCACATGGTTCAGGTGGATAGTAGCCCTGTGCCTTGTGGGAGAACTGTTTGCTGATTGAGGTTGTTGTGTTCTTGTTTTGGGGGTGGGGGTTGGTTGCGGCGGTCAGAGGAGGGCCCTGCGGATCGCACCGGAGAAGATGAGGAGCCGAACCTCGTTCTTGGCCGGCGGCGCGGTGCAGCTCCCGCCGGGGATGCGAGTCAACCGATACATCGGCCGGCTCATCGAGGCGCGGCAGACGGAGTCTGGGACGTCAGACTTCAATGTTGTCACGCTGTCCTACCGGAACAGAGACAGGGAGCGCACGGTGAGGAATACATGAGGACACCAAACGCCTCTGCAAATATGCCCACATACACACACGCGCGCGCACACGCATGGACGCAAAAACAATAGGAGGGGACCAGGTACA
>CM076979.1:32654386-32701886 GCA_039105355.1 Benthosema pterotum | reverse complement strand
TCTCTCTCTCCCTCTCTGCCTTCCTTCCCCAGGGGGATGTTTGTGCTGTTGTTGCTGGTGCTGTGTGTGTGCTTCCATGTGGCCTGCATCATGTACCTGCACCTGACCAGGGTTCAGGTAGGACAGACCCTACCAGGGGTGTAGTGGAGAGGGGGCGCGGGGGGACGGCGTCCCCCCACTTCTCACATCTAAAATATTTTTGGGTCTGAAAAAAATCATTAGCATGGTGAAATACATCTTGATGACATCATCAAGATGTGTTTCATCATGTTAATGAGTTTCCTTTTTTCTGAGAGTGTACAAATGGAACCAAATGGACCGACCCACTAGGGTCCATTTGGTTCACATTTGTACACTCTCAGAAAAAAAAATCAAATGGGGGGAATTCCCCATTTCAGAGGCGTCCCCCCACTTCTAAAAGTACCACTACAACACTGGACCCTACCTGTGTTGTAGTGGGACTTTTAGAAGTGAGCTGGATGTGCATTATGCCCCATGATACACATGCATGCATACGTGCACCCGCATTTGTGTGCATGTGCACAGCGCACACTATCAAAAAATCCCCCCTTCACTACACCCCTGGACCCTACTCTCTTTTTCTTGAATTTCTTCATGGCCTTACTGAAAACAATCATTGGTTTGTGTAATTACTTTATGAAACGTTTGTCTTTTTGGGGAATGTTTTGTGAGAATTGGGACTAATTAAATGAAATATAATAATAATTTAGGAAACAAAAACTAAGGGGAACAATGTTTCAGTGACCCACAAATGGGTCCATGCCCAGTGTTTGTGAAACAGTGTTCGATAATGCTACGTCAGAAACGTATATCGCATCCTTCTCACTACCACCGATGCAAGCGGGTAAGCAATGAAATGTCATGAGAACACCTGTGTTTCCATCACTTTTCCATCACTTTTCTTTTCTTTCACTCACTTGCTGACAGTGTCTGTCAAAACAATCCGCCACAACCAAATATGATCAATCCCGTTTTTTCTTTTTTCGGGGTGCATTGCAACAGTCTAGCCATCTGAGAAGGTTTGTGTGCCTGGCACAAATTTTACGCCTTTAGAATAATATTACATTGTTATGGAAGCCAATTGGTCCGGAACCTCGCCCATGTTTTTTTGTTTTTTCTTTTGTCTTTTGGTGAAGGTTGGATCTTTGTTTATCCAGTGGGTAAAATACAGTTTGAGCTTCCAGGGGGGGTGTCTTTTGGTCAGGGACACTGACCAAAAAACAATGTAGGCTGGGTTAGGGTGAACCGGTGACCTTCTCATTCCCAGACAGTCTCTAGCTGCTCAGCTCAGCTACGCTCTCTCTTCTGAACTAATGAAGCTTTGGGGATGGCTTGAAGGTAGGTAAACAGGTGATTCGATTAATGAGACCTTTGTGTTGGAACCCTCCAACTCCCCTTCCCTTCCCCCCTCTGTGCTCTTTCAGTGTCATCCAGGCTGCCTCAACATCCAGATCCGCACTGTACTCTGCGTCATCCTAGTCCTGCTTACCTACTCTGTTGCTCAGGCTTGTGTGGTAAGTGTGTCCACATTACAGCAATGCAAGGCTAATTTGTTTGTATAGCACATGCCAAAAACAAGGAAATCTCAAGAGCTTTGCATAAAATGACACATTGAGATGCCATGACTGCAAAATCCTGAGGGTGTGTGCAAATGTGACAAGATGGATCTGTGAAAAGTATTTTCACAGCGGACGTGAAGCTCCGGCTTTCTGTTCCATGTCTTATAAAGTTTTCTGTGTATTAGTATGATTTAGATGATCAGCGTGCGCAGGTACATTGTATAACTATAGGGCAGGACCTAAAACACAGGTTGCAACGGAGGTCGTAGGTCACAAGTTGAGCTTGCTGTCCCTCCACTTTTTCTCTGTCTCTCCACCAAGTGCAACATGCAAGGACCGAAATGACACAATTCACACTTCTATAATATAAAGATGTTTTCTCGTCCGATGTGAACACAGTTTGGGGATGTGCGAAATCTTGTCACTCCGACTACTTGGCCCAGTTTGGCCTCTGTTTGCAGTTATAATTATGGTTTGGGGATACAATTAGTAATGGGTCAGACTAATGAGCAGTCGGAACGATGACACTTTACCCACAGCTTTAGGGGTCCATTTGGTCACATGTGCGCACTCACAGAGTTCAGAATTGTTACACCTAATGGATGAATTTAAGAATGTCACTGTATAGGCCCCTACAGCGTCTCCTGCTGTCATCCTTGCGCCAGGTGGGCTGTGTTCCTTGGACCAGAGGGGTAGCCAACCCCACCCACTCATCGGAGGTAGCCGCCATGAGTACGGCAGGCGCTCAGACCAACGGCACGGCGGCGGAGTGGGCGTGTGCCAACGTGGCGTACGCGCTCCTATCCTGCGTGGCTGGGACCCTCACCGTCGTACCTTACCTCCACGTCTCCTCGCTCCCCAAGATCCTCTTGCTCCTCCTGCTGTCTGCCAGCTACACGGGCGTCATGGAGGCCAGCGGCTATCGGCAAGCGGTGGGGTGAGGGGACCCTGGATGTGTATGTGCACATACGTGTGCATGTGTGTGTGTGTGTGAGTGTGTGTGTGTGTGCATCTGATAGTGTTTTTAAGAATGCTTTTAACGTCCTATTAGAGCACGTTTAATGATATACATATAACGTTGAGTCACTGGACCTTTAATGTTGAAGTCACACTTGTTTTGGCTTTGCATTCAGCCACAACGCATTGAAGTAAAGGAAAGCTGTTCTTGAGGCATTTCTATTCCATTTTAGGGTTAATCCAGTTCAGATGGCAGTAGATGAACAAAGTGACCATGTTTAGTGGCTCAATGGCAACTGACTATTTACTGTGCGTGTAAAATATAAATGTTTCTAAACACCGATGACGAAATAAATGATCCGATCCGTGCCAGCAGCAGCAGGACTGCTGTTTTGGGGCAACAGAGATTGCAGCCTTCTTCTAATACCGAGTAGAATCAACTATCGTTAGCGCCATCTAGCAAAGTTAAAACCTACCTGATTATGGCAAAATGTAACTTAATAATAATCACTGTTATTGGTCTAGATCTAGAAAATATTTATTTTGAATATTTAAATGCATAAATTGCATACACTATTTGGTGATGTATTTTCTACTAGTTTGGACCAAAATACGAAAGGCAAATATTTTCTGCAGATGACATTCGGTGCATCACTAGTCTCTGTCATTCATACTGTTTGTTCATGAGCTGCATAGTCACCAGGCTGGAATGCATTGACTGACACTCCCATACATCCCACCAAAATTTCAGTATTAGCTTGACTCCCACAGTGTGACAAATCTGCCGTCTGGAACTGCATAATAGTGGAAAATGACGTTGGTGTCTTATTATTTTTTAATAATTATTATTTTTCCGATACCTTGAGACAAGACAGTGTGCCATCTGCCATGTGTAACAGTAACTAGGCAAAACAGTAAACACTGGGACCTCACTACATAATAACGATGTACAACAGACAGATCATCATGACAGACTTTTGAATAATAATCCTGAATGTGGAAAAAAGCAGTTTGGCTATTTTCAAAATCCCACAGGTTTAGAACGTATGTTTGTTTTAACACATCAATGTATGTGTTTTTTTTCCTTCTCCAGAGGTGGCTTCCTCCACACACGGGGATATGATCCAGTCTTAGCTGTCATATTATTCACTGTAGCCCTGGCTCTGCACTCTAGACAGCTGGACCTCAAACTGCGGCTGGACTACCTCTGGGCCACTCAGGTGTCTATGTGGTGTACAAGCTGGCATGTGTGTGTGTGTGTGTGTGTGTGTGTGTGTGTGTGTGTGTGTGTGTGTGTGTGTGTGTGTGTGTGTGTGTGTGTGTGTGTGTGTGTGTGTGTGTGTGTGTGTGTGTGCATGTGTGTGTGCGTGTGTGTTCTCCCTGGAGGAACCATGAGGGCCCCTGGACCACACTTTGAGAACATAAATCCGATCTACTGTATAGTTTCATGTCTATTAGACCTGTAGTATCTGACAGTCTGGCAGTCATTGTTTGTAGGCTGTCATTGTTTGTTAGCCATTACCACCCTCTAGTGATAAGAATGAGCAAGTACACGTCAGCAATCCAGCCCTGCAGCTATAACTTGATTGATTGATTGATTGATTGATTGATTGATTGATTGATTGATTGATTGATTGATTGATTTATTGACTTACTGATTGATTGATTGATTGATTGATTGATTGATTGATTGATTGATTGATTGATTGATTGATTGATTGATTGATTGATTGATTGATTGATTGATTGATTGATTGACAGTTTGCAATTTTACATAGGTGTAAAATCATTGTTAAAAGACATCACAATGTTCCGTATTCTGTAGTCTAAGGCCCCATCTTACCCTCTGTATCTGTGTGCTCTCACTGCTCTGTGGTGTTGGTGACCAGGCAGAGGAGGAAAGAGACGAAATGGAAAAGGTGAAGTTGGACAACAAGAGGATCCTGTTCAACCTTCTACCAGCCCACGTAGCACAGCACTTCCTCATGTCTAACCCCAGGAACATGGTGAGTTCAACCTGTGGCTCCCAAAAGTACACAGTATGTCTGCGTGGAACCAGGTTCCAAATCAAGTTCTTCCCAAAATGTTCCAAAATAGTAGGACCCTCAAATTAATATTTATGTGGACCTCCGTCTTAAAAGATTTTGTGCCAGGGTCATGCATACAGGATTTGTGTGTGTGTTAAAACGTTTCAAACATATTTGCGATGTGACACATTTATGAACTTGTAAGTCAGAATCAAATACGCTGCTAGCTAATGTAGCTGCAGTAACCCATACTGGGACCACCTGTATTTTACGTTATGGGAATTTTGATTCCAACTGATGTTGATGTAGTAATGAATTCAACATTAATCGTAGTACAGCAGGCGTCTCTTTGAATAGAAATCCAACAGTAGCCTGAGAACCGCCTCTGTACATGATTTTATTTCAGGCCGAACAGTAAGAAAAAAATCAATCCAATCAATCCAACTCTGGGAGGGTTGGCTAACGGCTGTACACTCCCGTGGGGGGCAAGAAACTTGATAAATGAGACAGAGACATACAATTACCCATCCTACTGTTTGAGGAGCGTCGTTGGAGCGTGATGTTTAGGAGTGTCTGTTCCCAGAGGATTGATGAACATTCACTCCACTGATCTCTGTGGAACCCCAGCCCTTCTCCCTCCTCCACTACCGCCTGTCCCCCGCAGGAAGTGATGAAATCAGACATCCTCCAGGAAATTTGTATCCCCTCATGAGGACAGGCTTGTTTTGTAAACATTGTTGGGGGTAGTGGGGGGGCAGGAAGCGTGCTTCCGGCACATTGGTGACCCTTGCCGCTAGATGAGTACAGAATGGGCCCCCTCTGTGTCTACTCTGGGCTAAAGGTCACCAACACACTCTGTATTCATATCGCAGCCCGGTGCTACTTCTGTGACTGGGTTTTGTGGACAGCGTTTCTTCGCTCTAACTTAAAGGCCCTTTCAAAAATATATACATTTTAACACTGTGGTGGCAACTTGTAACATCTCCTGACTGCCTTAGTCTTTTATACATTATTCCCTGATGCTAAGAGACACTAGCAGTCTTTTTTCTATGAAGGAAGTTTGGCCAACTAGCTTATATTGACATTGTTCATAATATTTATCTCAGCTCATCTCAGCTGAAAGCAGTAAAGACCACCTGCAATCCCTGCATGTTTCTGACGTCATTCTAATTCATTTCCCAACATTAAACACTTGGACACTATTGAGGTGAACATATTTGATGATAATAGCTGACCTACAAGCTCACCAAGTATTCTGTTGTAACAGGTTGTGCGCATGAAGATTTGGAAATTCATTATTACATATGCGTTTAGTTTTCAAGAAGGAACAAGGAGCCAAGTAGATGCCTGGGGGTAAACTATTTAGGGTTTAAGTGGTTATAGGGCTAATTTTGGTTTGTCTAACAACTTCTGACACATGAAAGCCATACTTGAACAAAGTGTTGACACACTTGTCTTCCCTCCAGGACCTGTACTACCAGTCGTATGCGCAGGTGGGAGTGCTTTTCGCCTCTATCGCCAACTTTAACGACTTCTACATCGAGCTGGACGGCAACAACATGGGGGTAGAGTGTCTGAGGCTGCTCAACGAGATCATTGCTGACTTCGATGAGGTAAATCAATCCATTGTTGTATATCTATGATTTTTCATTTTCATTCTCAAAAATGTACAAATCATTGATAATAAACAAGACAATAATGAATGTCAACTTTAGAGTGAACTTTTTGGGCACTGTTACCAGTAGGCTCCCTTGTTCTTTTTTTTTTCTTTTTAACCCACGATTTTGTAACCAATTTTTTCACTCAGTCCCAATTCCTAATGTGATCCTGGGCTCTACACACCCCGCGGCCAACATGGGGAGGCAGTGGACTGACCTCATGCTTCCTTCAATGCATGAGGAGTCCCAGCTGCCTTCTTTTCACCTGGCAGGGGGGAGTTTTCCTGGTTGGACGTAGCATGTGGAAGGAACACCTTATTCCAACCAGTCCCTGTCCCCTCCATCAGGCGCCCCGGCTGGCCAGAGGGAGGCAGTCTAGAGCCCTGGATTACTGCATGTTTTTGTGAGGGTATCTACTCAAGGAGACACGGGGAGAACATAAACTCCACACGGAAAGCCTTGTTCTGTTGTCTGGAGTCTCGCTTGCAGACACGTTTGCAGGCTGAGACCCATTTTGAGTCACAGACATGAGTCACAAATAAACATTCTTTTTTAGTCTCTCCTATTTCTTCTCCCCAAATCATTTCACGAAACAAAGAAAAGAAGACATATAATTGTGTTTTGTTTTTCCTCCATTAATTTGAACCACTTTTATTTCATATTTTGTTATGTATTTTATTTAAAAATACATTGGTTGGGGTGAGGGTACGTCTCAGGGAGGCAGTAAATGAATTGGTCTCAAGTTAACAAAAAAAAAAACTGGCACAGTGATCATAAAAACTGCCAAAGTTACTACATTACATGCACTAGTCTGTGACAGTAGCCAGTCCACTGTGTATTATTGAGACAGATTAGTAGGAGAGCCAAACTGGAGACAACTTCAGCATGGAACTCATAAGCAGAGCTCTGAGACCTCACCACAGGCAGCACACAGATCCTTCATCACCAACATCAACCTTTGATTAGTTAAACGGATTAGTCTAATCTGGTTATAATGAATTAATCTTCAATTACCTTTTCTGCCTGTTTTTGTTTGTTACTTAAAGTTGAAAGAGACAATTAATTCCATGCACAGTTGCACAGTTGTAAAGTTGTAAATCATCTTTTTGTGCAGGCATTGTTAATTCCATGTGATAAATTTGCTACTCTGCTTCTCCGGAGATTACTACTGACAATTATGAATAATGTGAATTCCCTCCCCTCTTCCTCCCTGAATGTCTAGTTGATGAGTAAAGATTGCTACACAGATATAGAGAAAATCAAGACCATTGGCAGTACATACATGGCGGCTGTAGGGCTGGTACCTACAACAGGATCCAAGGTACTGTACCGTATATTTACTGCTGTGTGCATGCATGCTTGCATGTTATTATATGTGAGCCTGTAGATGTGAATGTGGTGCTGTTATAATTTTATGTGTGATTAGGATGGTCATTTACTGTGTCTCCATCACTAGTTTTGTATGTAACAATCCGTGTAAGCACATACTGTAACTGATACACTTGATGGCATGTCCATCACTGAGCATATCAGATAGAGTGTTGCCTTTTCACAATGATGCAAGTTGCATCTAGAGTTTTTATTCATTCTTTTTGTGTTTTTGTTATAACTTCCGCTCACATCATGTAGTACCGTGTAGTGTATACAGTACATTTTCTAATATTTGTAACTAACTTTAGAACATAACAAAGGGTGAAGCCAGGTGCTCGATGGAGATGTAGAAAGTTAAAACACGAAAAGAAGTTTAAAAAGGTGCTTCGAAGATCAAAAAAAGTTTTTTAACTTTAGAACATCTTCTGGCATATAGTATACTGATATTGTTTTGTTGACTGAACCATCCTTCCCCTAATTACCCTTAATGAAAGCCCTGTCAGGATCCAGCTAAAACAAGCCTGTTTTATAAATATGTAATCAATCAAAAGTATTAACAAGAGGGTTTGACTGAAGCAGCTCAGTGGTTGGAAATCTAATACTTAACAATACCTTGTGGTAGTGCAAGGTTTTGGGAGTTATCTAAAGCGGTCCGCTCATGTGAGAGGCAGTTTCGTGTGCGTCAAAGAAGGGAGGCGTTGCCGAGTTACTAAAACAGCATAAGCACTCCTGCCACATGGCTTGGCAAGGCTTAATTATTATTGTGACTAAAGTGCATTGGATCCATTGGAACAATAGTTTCCTTTTTTCGTTTTCTGAAAACATTAAATGTTTGGGACATACAAGTTTTCCACCCAACTGTGACCTCCTGCATGTACAGTATATTTCTGCATGTGTACAAGTGTGAGACTGCATACGCACGTGTGTGTGTGGGGAGCTTTATGCGTTTATGGATTTGCATCTCAGCTCGCAAGTGTCTTACCAACAGCCTTTTAGAAAAGCATTGATATTCCAAATGGCGTCACGTTTTCAAACCCTGTGTGAGGGATTAACAGCCACTGTGGCGTCAGCATATTCCGCATTCATAAAAGTTTGTTTAAATCCTCCAAGGCTGACAAACAAAAGAGCCCTCTCTGCAGCTCGCAAACTTATGCAAACTTTATGCAAACGTTTGGAGTGTGCCAGGGTGCTGAATTTACTTTGGGGAAAAGCCCTGGTATGTACAGTGCTGCTATGGCAGTCTTCAGTGATGTCCATATAATCACACACCAGAAGGAATATGCCATGTCAAGCCTGCAAATCTCTTTAGCTGGGGTTTTGGGGTTTGTGCTTGTGTGTTTTCGTACAGTAGGTGTGTGTGTGTGTGTGTGTGTGTGTGTGTGTGTGTGTGTGTGTGTGTGTGTGTGTGTGTGTGTGTGTGTGTGTGTGTGTGTGTGTGTGTGTGTGTGTGTGTGTGTGTGTGTGTGTGTTGCTGACTGTGCCTGAGGAAAGTCCTGGAAAGAAATGACATTAATCTGGTCTATGCTTTAGGAATGGATCATTATGTTTTGAGGTGAAATCATGATGGGGAGACTGCTCACAAGTATATCTTGCATGTACGTGTGTGTGTTTGTGTGTGTGTGTGTGTGTGTGTGTGTGTGTGTGTGTGTGTGCGTGTGCATGTGCGTGTGCATGTGCGTGTGTGTGCGTGTGTTTCCTGATTCCTATAGGGGAAGAAGTCCATCTCCTCACACTTGTGCACCGTGTCAGATTTTGCCATTGAGATGTTTGATGTGCTGGATGCCATCAACTACCAGTCATACAATGACTTTGTCCTGAGAGTTGGTGAGTGAAATCACATGTGAAAGCATGCACCCACGCAGAAATACATAGGCCTACAAACATAATATACTCATACAATGAGTATGGCAGGGGTCCCCAAACATTTGGTGTCTCCCCGGTAACCGCAGACTTTCCAAACATTGATGTCGGGCAGAAACCGCATCAACGAATCAAAACATACATACAAGAAAATACAATCTGCAATTGTATGAAACAAAAAAAAAACAACAACTATATTTAGTTGTTAGCGACTCAAACTGATCCCTGACCCCCACCCCCACCTGAGGCACCGGACGCTAGGAGAGAGAGCTGTCCGTCAAGGCTCGGTGAGGGTCAATTCTGCGAGGCCGTGTGGTGGGAAACGCATCCCAGCAGAGCGGCGTTCCTGAAGGAAGCTCGTCACGGCCAGCTCTGAAGCCCTGGCGTCCATTGTGTTGGGTATCCTGTGGGGAGCCAGTGTTTAATCACAGCATAGCCTGATGTACACAATGCCATCCTGTCTGCACACTGCTGTACGAACTGACGCGCTCTGCTGCCTGCAGGAAAATACTCTGCTTTTCTTTTTTTTAGGCTTAAAGGAGAATTCCACCCATTTTCAACATTATAATATAACCCTAGAGGTGCTGGGTTGACATGATAAAAAAGTTCTGTGTTCCCAAGAAATGGAGGTCTGAAGAAAACCACTAACATGGTGAAACATCTTGATGACATCATCAAGATGTATTTTCACCATGTTAATGGATTTCTTTAGATGCTTCTTTTTTCTGAGAGCGTATAAATGGAACCAAATGAACCCGTTAGGGTTCATTTGGTTGCATTTGTATGCTCTCAGAAAAAATGTTGAAAATGGGTGGAATTCCCCTTTAAGTAAATATAACAATGCCACAGTGTGAACGCACTTTACTTTACTTAACACTTTACTTAAAGCTTTTGGTCTAATAATTCATCATCACAATCACATTTACAATGCATTCTAATGACCTTCTAGTCATAAGTATACATACAGTAACTTTAGAGTTACTGTATAAAGACACTTTATAAGTTGTGATTAATGCACTTGAACTTAGTTGAACTTAGAAGTTACAGAAGTATCTCCACAAATTCTTACATTCTATTTACTTTGAGGAGCACTAGCCCTCCAACTTCTGGCTTTGAGAAAGACACTATGACAAACAAGTCCACCAGAGCACCCCATGTGACGTCTTGTGGTTGCCAAGCCTAAGGACTTTTAATGGTGTTTAAGAAAACATCACCCCCGCGAATAATGACGCTGTGTGCACTGCAGTTACTCATCTTACCCCACACAAATAAATCGTACGCATGCAAATAAATGGTTCAAGTGCAAGACAGAGCAAATCCCACACAAATAAACGGTACGCATGCAAATAAATGGTTCAAGTGCAAGACAGAGCAAATACTGTATGACAGTTGATCTATAACCCTGTAACTAGCATAAACACTACCTGACCAACTTCCAATTATCTACTTCCCCTCAAACACAGCAAGAGCTCAATAAAATCACTTGACTTGGCAATAACACCATTTTGGCTGCGGTTCAATCAAATGCTCACTCACTTCCCGGAGGGCTGAAACCAGGTCAGAAGGGTGAGCAGCGCAGCACCACCGAGCGCCGCGCGCTGCCAAACAACACGTACGCGCACAAGGGCCGGATGTAACATGTCCCATTTGGGGGGGCAAGAGAACATGTTGGAGGGGCAAGAGAAAATGGTATGGGGGTGGGGGTGGCCCGTGGCGCGAAAGATGAAGTTGCCCCCATATCATTTTCGGTTACAGGACTTTTATTATTCAAGTAAGGCATCAATAATAACATCAGTTGTTGTTGAAGTTGCAACAGACACACAGCATGCATAAAGCTAAAGGTCTGACTCAGAGAGTTTTCAGTTTTCAATGATGTAATGCTGCTGGATGAGTGGTGACACAGCTGTAGTTAGTTAGTAGCAGTAGTAGTGTTTCACATCATTTTAAATATAAGCACTTTAATTTGAAATATCTTGGGTTGTTTTGCATGGCATCGTGTTTGGGGGAGCAGACTGGGTATTTAGGGGGGCATTGCCCCCCTATGCCCATGCCTAGATCCGCCCCTGTTTAACTCCCTCCCTGTCCATGATGACCACCTATGCTACAGTCAGGGCACCCAGCTCCGGTGCTGGCCCAAACGGACCTACCGCGCCGTCCACCAGCATCACCACAAGTTAGAGCTAGCATAAACACTACCTGATGTGTGGTAGTGCCTTACAATTATCTAGCCCTTTCTCAAACACATCAAGAGCTCAATACTTGGCAAAAACACAACTTTGGCTGTAGTTCATTCACTATATACACAATGCCATCCATCATATCGGCTGCTGGAAACCTATAATTTGCCTCATGTCAACTTGCCCCGTGCTTCTCCATGGCTATATGATGTACAGTACATCATGTTTTTCTGTTACAATTTACTATGGAAACCTACAAGCCACCTTGTGGCACGCTTCATATATGAATTCATTCCATATGTTGATTTGACCTCATCTGACCTCATTATACCCTGTACACTCAAGCTACTGCCACCAAGCCAGCTCAGGTTGTGACAAATCATGACAACACACACAATTATTGGGCCCATCAAATAATTCCTAAACAACAAAAAGTGTTGTATCCTGCTGTTTTTTTCTTCTTCTTGCTAATTAGATATTGCATGATAATATTGTGTGTTTGTTGTCATGATTTGTCACGACCCAAGATGGCTTTCTCCGTGGCGTAAACGTCTTTATATAGATCATTTTCGAAAAGTCGAAGAGGAAAATGAATGAGGATTACATTTCTGGAACGCGGGCGACGTCATGAAGCTCTATTGTATGCCAACCTCCTACTCCTAAAAATTGGGGTGGCCAATCGGGAGACACTATGCAAACACATTTGAATACCGTGTCCTGATTAGCCACCCCAGTTCTCTGGAGTAGGGAGTACCATTGAGCTATTCCAGACATTTGTTTTGCCAATAGCTGATTCGGTCTGACTTTAGTCAGGCTAAGTGCTTCTCGCCCACGTGTGTCTTATATTGTTGCATTGCTGCAGGTATCAACGTGGGTCCAGTGGTGGCGGGAGTGATCGGAGCCAGGAGGCCTCAGTATGACATCTGGGGCAACACAGTGAACGTAGCCAGCAGGATGGACAGCACTGGAGTGCAGGGCAAGATACAGGTATATTACACATGACTCTCCCCAAGTGTCCATACTTGCAGAGGTTCGCGACCATTTGGGTAAATAGAAAATAGTGTAAAACAATATTTTGTAACAAAAGTTGTCGAATATTCAGAGTGGTGACAAAAGTTCAACTCAGTGCTGCCAACTAGGCACATTTGTCACTATATTTTGTTAATTTTCAGACCCCCCTAGCGCCAAAATTAGTGAAAAACTCCCGAAGGAAACTCTAGTGCTTTTTTAAAGGTGAGCTGGGGCACCAGAGATAAAATCCTTGTTTTTCATCATTTTCCTCCTATGATAGTCCTCCTTCCTTCCTAGAAAGGACCATTGGTAACCAAATGGACCCTTATAGATCTGTAACTCTTGAGATCGTAAAATGAAACCAAATGGACCCTTACGGATCCATTTGGTTTCATTTTACACTCTCAAAAGTTAAATTATATTTAAACATCTGATTGACCTATTTTTCAAGAATCTACACATTTAAAAAAAATTGAACAACATTTTGCCAGTTATCGCTCCTAAATTAGTCTGAGAGACTAAACTCAACATCAAATGGTGGTCCTAGATGGCTAAAATGCAGAATAAATAGTGGATCCTGGTATGAAAACGGTTGAAAACCACCGCTCTAGCGCATTCTTGTGCATTTTGGAAGTGCCACTAGTGCATTTTGGATTTTGGCAGTTGGCAACACTGGTTCAGTTAATGTTTGCCTCTGATATGTACTAGTAGAAGTATAGCCATTTCTCATACATTACGGTACGGACGCGATTTGAATCCCGACTTTGTGTAAAGGCGCCGTTTACCATTTTACGGTATCGCTCACTTCCAGGTGACGGAGGACGTGTACCGCATCATCAGCGACCGGTACCACTTTGTGTGCCGTGGCCAGGTCAGTGTCAAGGGCAAAGGTCAAATGCTCACCTACTTCCTGGAGGAGCAGAGCCGGGTCAGGAGGTCGTCGTGGCAGAGCCAGCAGCCGCCCCTGAGGAGCGCTGCAGAGCGCTGGCCCAGCCACCCTGCCAACGTGTGCACCAGGCTGAGCCCCGGACACCCCGTCACCACCTACGCCACAATGAGGACACCCACGCCCGGCTCGGGCAAACGCACCGCCTCTACCAGCACCAGCACCACCAGATACCTGCCCTCCACGCTGCCCAGCCCAGCAATGGTGTGATTGACACATGCACACAGCCACACACACACACACACACACACACACACACACACACACACACACACACACACACACACACACACACACACACACACACACACACACACACACATTTAAAATGGGAAAGCAAGGTGGGGAGTAAGGAGGACATTGTTGCGCTGTTTTAACTGAAATGCATCTGTGAAATGTCGGTTCCACACCAAGGTGGCGGCATTTTTATGTACTGGTGTGGGAGTACGGATCATGAGCCGGAATGATCACAAAGAAAAAAAAAGCCAGCGCCTGAACAGCGCTGACTATAAGGATGACCGGTCCTCCTTCAACAACTAGATTTCCAGCCCCTGTTGTCTGCTTGTTTTAACATCACAGACAGGGAGCCATTGACATCAGCGTTTCCTTTTTCTTTTTACTTTTTTTTTGCCATAATGATCCACAACCAATCAAAGACCAAGTATTTATACAGGATTTCAGGTTAGAAGCCCTATAGGGCTGGGCATTATTATCCATATTACGTCAATATTGTAATATGTGTTCACTGAGATTTTGGATAATGTAATATCATGACATGGAATATGTGTTGTCTTCTACGGGTTTTAATCACTTAAGCCCTGTTTTATGCTTTAAAAATTGAGAGAATAGACAACTGCAAGTGCAGGCACAATCTGGTAGATTTGTGCTTTTGAAACAAAGTTTAAAAGACAATTTAGATTATCGTCACCATCTCGATATTGAGGTACCGGTATTTGGTCAAAAATGTTGTCATTGCCCAGTCCCCCGCCCCGTCTGCATTTATCCATGACTACATTATAATGAACATATAGCATGCCATGTCTGTGGAGCACACTGTATTGACCGTCATGCCCAGTATGAAAACCAAACCAGTGCTGCTGCCTTAGCAGTGTTACCTTGCCTTTCGGATCAACTTATTGATTGGCGGACATGAATCCGTCCACTGAGTCAATGTGTGTTTCCATCTCACAGAGCAGAGTGCATAAACCACTTGAGCTCTAAATATACTTTCCTCTTATGATGAACCATAAAAAACTTCAGTAATATTTCAATTTTTCTTTTCTTTTATAACTTTATTGTATAGTTTTATTTACATGCCCAAAACAGGGATGTTGAAAGTGGTTAGTTGTAATACCAACTTGCCTATATACACAACAGAAGGACACTGCCTTCGATCAGCTTTCTTAGCGCCTGCCTTTCCCTGTCAATCCTCAAGTAAATGCACGTTCAGGTAACACTCCTCTTCATTCCCTGAGCGCATGTACACCCGGCAGGCCAGGCGCGCTCCATGTCTTTAAAGTGCATGACGCCACTGAATGCATTTCTGTCAATATGTTTGTCACTTATGCTTGACTTCCAGACTCTTCCTTGATCCTAGTCAAAGTGTAGCAATAAAGCCTGAGTTAGACTTAGTTGTTCTTTGTGTCACGCACCAAAAATATCCAATGTACAAGAGCACAACGCATCACGCTGCGGCATGTCGTTGGGGGGCCACAGCTTAGGATACACCAGGCTTAAAGGGGATGTGAGTGATGTTTCTTTGTTAAATTAAGTGTTAAGTGGCTCCGTATTCTAATCATTGCATAATGTGTAATAGGGGTGTCTCTCCGGCTCTTTAATAACCAGAAAAGATGTTTTCAGGTTGGTATAGGAATTTAGACCCTTAGTTCAGAACTTAAGTGGTAAAATACTTATCATTTCGCAAGTTAACAGACCACACATTCAAACTATACATTGTTAAACGTTAATTTAAAAAAGGGGTGGATTGAAAGGCGTGTTAGAAATTAGATGTGCATGATTGATATGGAGGGAAGGATGATGGGGCAGGGGAGAGTGAGAGAATGCCACCGGCTTGGATGGATGAGTGAGGAAGGGTCGATTGGAGGATGAAGGAGTGAGGTTGAGTGTTGGGGTGAAGGCGCTACAAAGGTGAGCTGAAGGGAGTGAGGGAGGGAAGGGAAGGAGCATGATGGTGGAGAGAATGGGTGGTGGATGAAGGGCGGAGCCCTGGTACGAGTGGGGGGTGAAGGGGAGAGGGTGTGGTCTGGATGGTACATGGCGTGTGCTCCAACGGGGGTATTGGACCCTGAGAATCTGGCCTGGGGTCCGAAGAGAGAAGCGTCTGGCTTGGTTGATATCAGAGACGCCGCACTCCGTCACTTCAAGGCACCCATATTTTGACCCCCATAAAAAATAGTTTTAGTTTGATTGATTAAAAGAGGTGTGAAGGAGACGGAGTGAGACAGTTAACATGGAAAAACGGAGGGCGGAGGGATACGAAGAACAAAGCACAAATGATAGGTAGACATGGCAGGTGGGGGAGGAGTTTGGGTGAAGCATTATCAGTTACCATGGTAGATAAGTCGAGGGGAGGTGCTTGATCAGGTTACCATGGTGATTGATCAGGGTATGTTACAGAAGTTAACCAAGAATGGATTGAGGTAGAATAGAGAGAAACAGGGTAAATAACGATTTTATTATTTGAACTGTGGTCTTTCTCCTGAACATACATACCAATTCCATTAATTGGTCAACTGTATGAATTGACGTCCAGAGTCCCATAGTGGGAGTTCTGCTCTGGTTTTGGCGAATATTAAGGAGTTCTGGTCATTTTGGAGGGGTCACTGTGGCCACGCAGTAAAAGTAAATGAATCCACAAAACCAATGTAATTTGTATTGTTGATTTTTTTCTAAAATATTAACACAATCTTCATTCATTTTTGACAGTGATTTGTACACAAAAACATAGTATCCCTGTAAAAGAGTGGTCATAAATGAAGGATGTGCTAATATTTTAGAAATGGATCAACAATACAAATGAGTTTTTTGGATTCCTGCGTGATCCCAGTAACCCCCACAAAATGGAACTACTTCATATTTCACTCAAACCAGAGCAGAACTCCCACCATGGGACTCAATCATGGGACATCAGTTAATACAGTCGACACCACTATGTTTATGGACAGCATTTCATACAACTTGACAAAAAATCGGAACTATCCCATTATCAGCTATTATTTTCATGTTGTCATACAGTATCTCGTTTTCCAGCTGCTCATTTTTTAGTTCCCTGTCCTTATGGGAGAAGAGTTGTGTCTCGACCAGAACATACATTTTATGCTCACTAAAGAGCTGGAAAGTTGGAGACACCCCTGTTACCACAAGCAAAGCTTGAAAATTATTTCTATCTGAATATTGAGATTTTAAAAAACATGAAAATTAAAGATGAGAAAAAAAAAACACAACTTGCCCTACCTTTAAACCCAAGCCACCCCTGCATGCAGTATCCTGCTGAAGCCCATGTTTCTGATATGTGTATGTAGCCTACAGTATCTACTGTGTAGCTCTAGCCACACAATTATATCTCTATATCTCTGTGCAGCTGACGCATGACTTAAAATTTATTTTGTGTGTTTGTGCGAGTGTGGTTCCCTCTTTATGACACTGTAAATGAAACCTGTTCTGCCTGCTTTCTTTATCAAGAAATATTTTCTATGGTTGAAATATTCTGTTATATAACTTCTATTTTTATGAGAACCCTTTATGGAAAGCTGCTTTGGTGAAAGGACGGGAATACTATGCTGTTTACCGAGAAACGCCCAAACCTCTGTGTTGGATTTCTTGTAAAATACCTTGTATTTTTATTTCTTAATAATGTACAACTGTAGCATGTTTTTGGTTGCTGTATGCATGACGTGGTACAAACACTAACAGTCAACAAACAGCTTTTTCATTTTATTTTATTAATTTGTTTCCACCCAAAATATATTTGTGTCATATACATTCCCATAGAATGTACTGTATATGTAAAAATACATTTATAAATACAGTGATGTTAACCCATTAAGACATGAGGCCGATTCTACAAATGTTCTCAAACATCTTCATGCCCAAATTGATATTTGATATTTGGCCCATGATTTTGGTCGGTGAATCGGTTTTAACTACTCTAAGAAAAAGAGCGCAACAGTATCACGCAAATAGCACTTTGAGATTTGTGTCAAATATCAAGGTTGTACTTTAATGTTGCATTAGTAACACAAGTAAAATGTATTTGGGTTTGGCACTTTGTGCAAGCAACTTCATTGTATTTTATGTACAACGGATAAGTTGGTTCAAATTAACAGTATATGTACAACAGAGGCAGGGATCAGGTTCTTTTTTATTCTAGACAGTTTGTTCATATAGTATATGTTGGGAGATGCTTTTTTGCAGTCTATTGCCAGTGGCTTTGAGACTGCGAAGCCATTTTCCATGCGGCAGTTTATGTTTGGGATGGATTGAATGCTTCATAATTCCACAAGCTTTGGTGACACAGCGACCATCGTACAGGCCTTGGATAGTGAGGAGATCACATCCGCTGTTGTGTTCAGCTGTCCGCACAACCATTTGCATTGTATTGACTTACAGTTTAGCCCAGACATCCCAGAGTGAAGCCAGCCAAGATGCTTTCTGTTCTGCCCCTTGTAGAAAGCTTTTAGTTGTTGGGTAGGGGACCCATACCAACTTTCTTGAGTTTTTTCAGAAAGTAAAGGCATTGCTATGTGGTAATGCCTATGGCTGTGGTGTCGTCTGCAAACTGGAACACTTGACGAACCGTGTTCCATTGAAAAAGATTATGCACCTTTGCAGCGATTCAGCAATTTCGGTGTGCAAGTAGGTGTGCAAGTGGTGGATAGAAAATGTATAATTATTAAAGTAACGATTGTATTGCATAGTACAACTAATAATACTAATACACAATACTTTTTTAGGAGTCTAGTATAATTGCGAAAACTAGGAATGTCATTTTGGCCAAATTAAAAATGGAAAAAGTAAAACATACGTTTTTTGGCTACCATCCACCTCTGTAGAGATTGAACTGTGCATTTTAAAGGGTCCAATCTTAATGTTTTAGATGGAAGTCAGGCCTGCAGGGACTGTTTGCTCCTCATGAACTCCCACCCTAACAGTTCGGACAGCAGCTGTTTTCATTTTTTCCTTTATATTCTCTCAAATGTGCCAACCTAATTTCACAAACATATCAAACTTATTATTTAGCTGTAACTGGGTTGCTGCAGTCATTGTTAAGTTTGTCATCTGACAAATGAAAGCGAAAATTGTTGCCGCCGTGCAGAAACCTCTTATCACCATATTTAAACATTTCTTTAACTTTTTTTGTAAAATAATGCCCTACTTATTAGTCACATATCAGAAAGCAACAGATCTACAATTTAGATTGTAGATCTGCTGCTTTTGAATTTTTTTTAAAGATGAGGTTAACACCTGAAAGAGATGAAATAACTGATCTACAAGCTCACAATGCACTGCAAGCTTGTAGATCCGCTATATATGCCATTTTTGAAAATTCTGAAAAAGTTCAGAAAACTTGACATGTATCGCCTATATAATGACAAATGCCTGTATTTTTATTGTTGAAGCTGTTGACATAATGCATACAAGTTTTTGTAATTTAAATGATGGCAAATGTCGCTTTTGGCAAGGTTTGCGTGTACAGTATTGAAATGTGTGAGGCTATTATGTGATGACTATTATGAAATGTATTGTAGCTTTTGGTCTGGATGCATAACTGATTTTCTGTTTCTAAGAGGTCAAATTGAGGATTTTTATACCCTTGCTTGGTGATGGTGGACCGAAAAAGGGATTAAGTAAAATATTTTTCCTGTGAATTAGATATTTTCATACTGTATAATACGGGTTTGAATTGTTACATGTAAGTATTACTATAACTATTCCTGTACTCCGTAAAATCTTTTTTTTTTCCAAAAACATATATTAAAATGATTAGATAATTGTTGACTTTTGTTTTGTTAAAGATGCATTTATTGAGATATGTGAATGTAATATTGTTTATTGCAAATTATCAAATGTACATTTTATTAAGACCTATTTTCTACTAAGTGTTTACACTGCTATGATGCTGATCTACCACGATCCCAAAATAAAAGCCAACAGACAAGAGTGCGTGCATGCGTGTTTGTGCATGCGTGTGCGTGTCAGTGCATGCCCCACGCATGAGTGTTTGATCCATTGACCATGAAAAAAGAAAAAAAAAACAACAGGGCTTGAACAAAATACAGTTCAGTATTCACGTGTACTGTTGGCAACACACACAAACACATGCATACAAAAACACACAGACTGCTTGTATGGGGAACGAAAGCAGGTCAAGTTAGTACACACAGAGAGGGTCAGCAAACTCGGCCATAAAGTTATGTAATGGTGAAGAATAACAAAGTAGCTAACGTAAGAGGCTTGTAACAACATTGGGTCAATTTCAGCCAGAGTCCAAAGAGGGCTTTACAGACTGACGTACAACTAGAACAGGAAGGGGAGGGTGACATCATGATGTGTAAAAACAAAAATAATGCTATTAAGGGTTTCACAAACTGCCCCTGCATAAAGAGGGCTAAATTCTAAAGAACAAATTAAGTTACACGTCTGCTCTTTGGACTTTAGAGATGTGACGTGACAGCCTACAGCACTGTTGTTTACAACTTTTTTTTTGCATGGTCCCATTTTTGATATCTCGGTGTAGATATGATTCTACACCGTAAAATTCTCATTGTTAATGTAGTTCCTTTTGTACAGTCTCTGGGAAAAAAAAGACCATAAAAGAAATATCATTTAACATGGTGAAACACAACTTTATGACATCAAGTTCTGTTTCAGCATGTTAATGATTTTTTTCAGAACTCCATTTCCACGAAACATAGAATGGGAGAACTTTTTTTCATCATGCCCACACAACATCTCTAAGGTATATTAACGACAGTAAAATGTTCTTCGTTACACTGGGAAAAATATGGTTACGTGGGAAAATGGGTAAAAGCTTCATTGATTAGCTGAAGAACCGATTAATCAATTACTAAAATAGTTGACAATAGAATAATCAATTCAGATTAGTAGTTTAATTATGTGTCGTGGTTAATTACTTAGTGAAACTTAGGGGGGGGGGGGGGGGGGGGGGGGGGGGGGGGGGGGGGACATAATGAGACCGCTTTTACAAAAGAGGATTTCTTTTAACTTTATCTTTTATTAGACAGTTTAAATATGTCAGTTTGGAAAACAACCTAACTTGAAAACAAAAATCACCCCTAAAAGACCCTAAAAATAAAATTACAATATGAACTTATAACTAAGCTAAGAAAATGCAATGAATCCAATACCAAACAAAACATACTGAACACCCCGACGATGTGGAAAGTCAAGATCAGGGTGTAACAATAAATAAAATAATTATAAAATAATAATTAAAATAGTAAATGATAAAGGATACTTAAAGCCAGATTTAACCTAATAAAATGGCAGAATACAACTATTCAAGAACTGAAGGCAAATAAAAGAAACAAAATACTCAAGAGATAAGGGTACCATGGTGAAGAACAGAGGGATGGTGTCCCTGCTGCAGAATCAAGCTGATTCTGAGACAGACTGATCACTTTTATATAAGCAGGGCCACTGCCCAGCCAATGGGAACCAGGGCATGGATGCGAAGGGCAAATGAGGGAGAGGGGCGGGTCCAGGTGAGACATATTCAATCTACAGCCACCTGCTTCCAATCCTCCACTTATTCTACCAATCACCATTACCTCACACCCACTCTTCAACACTTCTCTCAGCATTCTCCCATTTTTCACCACCTTAGAAGCACAGAAGGAAAACAATATAACACAGGCCACAAATTATACAAACATTTTCCGCCTCAACATAATAATTCCCAAATGAACCAATTACTACAACAATAATAATAATAGGCCTAAGGACCTTGGTCCGTAATACCTTTTATTAATATAATATTTCTTTAAAAAAATCTTTGGTAGGATAGGCCGTTTGAGATCATGATATAGTTATTTTGGCCAAGGCACAAATCTGCATATACAGTAACAGTACAATATAATAACACTATTAAAAAAATAATTAGACTGTTCAAACTCCCCCCCTCCCCGACCTTTTCCTATAATCGGTCACAACAGTCTATAGGGCATAGGGTATAGGACATAGGTCTTACTCGTTTAGGGCTATGGTTAGGGTTAGGTTCTGAGGAAAAAAGGTTGACCCTTTTGGTTGAGGTTGCAATAAGATCTTGCTGTCTATCCACTTGTCACACATGCACCTACTCGTTCATAAATGGTGCATTTATATAGCACCTTTATCCAAAGCTTTACATTACATTAATCCATTCACACACTGATTGCAGCTGGAAGGTAACCAGCGATCGGGAGCAATTGGTGTCTTGCCCAAGCAAGCTTCGACATGTAGACAAGACAGGAGGAGCCTGGATACGAACCGCCGCCCCATGGACCATTGTACAACCTGCTCTACCTCCTGAGCCACAGGAGCCATGACTGTCAGTCATGTCACAGAAAGAGCCCACTTGCAACCATTCACCAGAGGGCTGAGTCATGGTCTCATCAAGTCGTGTGTGTACGTGCTTGTGTGCGTGTGAGTGGTTTAAGTGTTGGTTGGTGACAATGGTGACAAAGTAATAATGGCATGCATGTGCATTGTTTAACATTCCAGTAGACATTAGTCAGAGGACACCATCACTCTTGGCATGCGTTGCAGGTTCCAACTAACTTGTGGCATGTTAGAAATAACCCGTGGTGGCACGACTAGTGGTGGACATTGCTGAATGAACCAGGCCTTCAGAAGGCCGAAAGCACAAGCATGCAAGAGGGTCTGGATACACCCATACGGAAACTTAGATGCGTGGAAAGTTGGAAACAGAAACCCTAGTCCTCATTGGACAATATATTTACCCAACTCAAAATCTGATTGGCTGAAGAAGCTGTCAATCCCTACCAGTATATCGCTGCCGTTCAATTCAGCAGCACAGGGATTCAAAGGAGATTCTGAAGGCCGCACGGTGGAGAGGTTTACCCGGGACAAAAGAAGGAAAAAAAAATCTCATTATCAAGCGCTGATCTACCAACACAGAATGAAAGTAGAGCATCCAGGGTGTCTGTGAGAGAAAATACAATATATTTGGGGAAAATAAATATTTATTATGCATCAGGTGAGGCCAGAGCCAGCAGAGAAGGCCTATAGCTGTCCCTGGCGGCCCACTACTGGGTACGACAGAGCCAAACAACACAGAGTGACTGGTCGCCATGGCAGCGTGAACCTGACCATGCCCCATTGAGTCAAGACGTCAAGGTTCTTACGTTAGTTCACTGTGAGGATAAATGTGATTGCCGCCATGGGCTCTTCCTTAATTGTTTACCGGCCCGCCCGCACAACACAATCAACATTCTCCGTTCCCTGTTGATCACCCCAGCGCACTTTGAGGCGGCCGGCGGTGGCGTGCGGCGGGGGAGGGGTTTGTTTCACCACCTGCCGAGCCTTGCGGAGCGGATGTGATCAAACAGGCCAGTAAACAACCAAGCCAGGAGTGCCAGAATAAACACTTACGCACTCAGAGATAAGCGGACGGAAACGGGGGTGGTGGGGGTGGTGGGGATATTTTCAGGCTTCATTTATTGCCTGTGTGTGTGTGTGGGGTGGAGGGGGGTAAAATTGTCAACAAGCCTGTGTCAGAGAGAGTGAGATAGAGATAGTGTGTGTGTTTGTGTGTGATGTAGCCGAACAGGACACAGCGTGAAGTGGGTTAATGATACTTTTACTGCAACCCCCCCTCCCTCCTTCTACACTAGCCCACCCCCCACCTCCCCCCTCCCCTGTGTCATAACATCCCTTTACTGTAAATGTTGCAGGAGCCTGGACACTGGAGCGTGGGAGGAACAGCACAGAGCGTTGCCCAAGACTCTGTGTACATGGACATGGACATGTTTATGACCCTATGTGCTCGTGCGTCAGCCTTATGGTTAACATGGCAAACAATTAGGCTACACTTTGAAGAGAAAAAAAGCCCTGTTAGACTCACAGCACTTTAAAGCATTAGTTTAATTTATTTCGAACCAGGTAACATGTGTTTTCAGTGCGATATAGATAAATACGCACTTTAGGAGGATTCCACAAAATCAATGCTCTGAAAATGCAGGCTACCCTATCATTCTGACCACTTTAAAGGGAAATACTACTCATTTTCAACATTTTACTAAATGTCCCCTCATTCTGTGTTGCCTATAACTGGAGGTCAAAAACATGGTCAATTATATTATGATGGTTATTTCTACCTGATGGGTGGATGGTGGTTGCATGCCTGAATTAGGCTTTTGTTCTGGTCATGTGATTGGAATCACATATTCTGAAATGATCAGATCACTTGCAAAAGAATGTAATCCCCACAATAATTTAAAACTTTAGTAATTCTAAAATATTTTAGCAACTTATGTTTGCGGTCCATACCATGGGCAAGAAACCTAACCTTACAAAAGCTATGCCTAAAATGAACCCTAACCACCGTAACCTCACAAAATAATAACCTCAAAACCGCACCCACGTGTTAGGTAGAAGGCTCTGGGCTGCTGCTGTCTTTAGTGGACAGATGGGTGGGCCGTGAACGCTTTCAAGATCTCCATGTGGGCCCTGTGCCAGAAAAGGTTCCAGTACTACGTGCAACACTGCAGGTCTACCTGCTGTACAACAATAAAAATCTCCTTGAGATTTCACTACACATACAGTATGAGTCAAGACACTGTCAGGGTCATGGTGTCAGACACACGTCAGCGATACAACCGCAATTATCAGCCCAAGGCTTTTCCATGTCGATCAAAATGCTAACCCAGGGATTTAATACTTCCTGCCCCTGTTACGCACTTCCACTTTACTCAGCTGAAACATGTCCCTGCATGGAACCTTCATTTCCCAACAGCGAGGCGTCTTCCAACTCGAGGGCAATTCCTGATGCGCAACCCTAACACAAACTTCAGCACACAAAAAAAAATCCTCTGACAACTTGTATTTGTCCTCAGTGGTGGACTGGACCCGGACATTTTTAGCGTGATTTGGCCTAGACCGGCCCACCACAACCAGTGTGTGATGGACCTGTTCTACCTGGTATAGTTGGTTATCCAGATGTAACTCTTTGAGAGGGTAAACATGAAACCAAATGGACCCTTGCGGGTCCATTTGGTTTCATGTTAACACTCTCAAGAGTTAAAATATTCATCTAAATTGGCCCAAGTCTAATTAGAAAATGTAGAAGATTAATGTTCATTTTGATCTGTATGTTTGACTGTTTTGTTTCCCAAATCCAGCCAGGAATTGTGGACCAAAAAGCTAAAATGTCATCAAATGCTCCCCCATAGCTCAAAATCCCGAATGGGCCCTGGGATCAAAAAGGTTGAAAACCAGTGCTTTTAATCATAACATGATACCACCGGCCCCCTACGGGTCGTGGCCCACCGGGAGAACTCTCTGTACGCCCAATGGTCAATCCGACCCGGTTTGTCCTCCTGTATTCAAGGACATGAGGTCACAACGGGTTCCTAATGGCAACTCAAATGGATTCAGATCTGAGCCAAGTCTGTTTAGGTCTGAAGCTTGTCCTGGTCCGGGGTATCCGGATGTAAAAAAAAATCCTTTCAAGACCTTTTCGAGGGTGTTATTCACCTCAAGGTACAGTGTGTACTTGAACTTTTAGGTTTATGTAAGAAGCTACTACTGACCCTTGCTGACCTGTTGTTCCTCCTATCACCAGACCCTTGACTTCCAAGCAAACAGACCATACGAAGACAAGTTGAAAACACTCTCTGATATGCGTGCTGTCTGTCATAATAACTTTGATGAAAAGATCATCGTGACCAGAGGTGCATAAACAGGTGCATTACCGTATTGTGAAACTGCCGTTGTAAACACAGCTGGAGGGGAATGTCCCAACGCTTTGTGATGGATTGCCTAGTGTACATCTGGAGACACATATTACGTTGTAGATGTGCCCATGATGATGAGTGATGCCGGCTGATAAACATGCTTACCAGCATGTTCAAAGCTATCGTCCCTATATTCTGGGGGTGGAAATTCAGAGGAATAGCAGATCTAAGCCGCCAATGCATTGTGGTACATGGTAGAATGTCTATTTGCGGCTATAAAATTTAGAGCAGAGTAAAAACAGTATAGTATAGAGTCTTGCATGGGGGAAGCCAGCTAACTAAGTAGACCTATATATTATATAATTTATATAATTATATACATTTTAATATAGTAATTTTAATCATTTAGAAAACATCTCATCAGATGTGCCCCAACCATGTGTACCGTAGTAGGCCTAACCCAGTTTCAACATTTTTCATTCTGATTGTCTTGTCAGTCTGCCAATAACGAATGTTTATTATCAGTGTCCAGGCCAGAGTGTCCCAGAGTAAGGGAATGGTGAACACAAAAACATTGCAACACAAAGACACACCTCCCATCAATGTACTGTAATTCCGCACGTGTGCGCGTGTCTGTGTGTGTGTCTGCGTGCTTGGGTTAGGATTGAAGGGGTTGTACTGTACAATTGCAGTTGAATGGAAAACTCCACTCAGTAGAACAGGGATATTTGGCAAATGCGACCAACTCAGTTCCGTCAATCCATTCACAGGTTTCCAATCAGCGTTGCCAAGTGCAGCGGCTCTGACTTCCTCCCTGCAGCGAAACACACACAGATGCACACGCGCGCACGTACGCACACACACACACGCGCGCGTGCACACCCACAGAGGAGGAAACCAAACACAATAGATGCTGGTGCATGGGAGCCTGGATTTCCTGGGTTTCCCACACACAAGTGTACAATCACATTCACAAACATGCACAATTGCTCCGACATGCACTCACACACACGTGTGCGCGCACACACGCACGCGCACACACACGCACGCACACACACACACACGTGCATGTGCGTGCACACACGCATGCGTGAGTGTGAGCCGCCATATGTGTGATACGTGTGATTTGAGATGCCATCAAAAACAGTGTAAGTGGACTACAGTTTGAAAGGCCGTGATAGCCCCACATCAGTCTGAATTGCATTTTTGCTTCACTTCATTATTGAATCCTGAATGGCCAGGGAAAGTAATTTCAGGTGGTATTCAGGGCTGGAGCCAGGAAAAGGCCCTGAGTGACCCAAGCTCCATTTCATTGTTTTTCACCCTGTGCTGGCTCTTTAATCGGCCTTGACATGGCTTACCTAGCTGATTACGGAAATATTTGCGAGGAGGAGGGTTGGATGAAAACTAAAATAAACAACTTTTGGGGGAATTATACACAGTCACCATGCCTGCCCACGCCACATTCCTTCCCGCTGAATCTCAGCCCTGGGGAGAGGGACGCTAATTGGCTGCCTGCGCTGCTATTGTGCACTAAGCACTGGTGGACGTGACACCTCATTAGACTACACTAGAGTAGACATACACAGAGGTACACATATATACTGAACCTCTCTGGTGCACAGCTGCCACCTATGAGACAGGTGAGACGTGCATCCCAGCAGCGGCGGATCTAGCATGGGCCCCTAAATGCCCTGACTGCCCCCCCCCCCCCCCCCACCATACATGATGGCATGCAAAACAACCTGACATATTTCAAATGAAAGTGCTTATATTTAAAATGATGTGAAACACAACTACTGCTACTAACTAAGTACAGCTGTGTCACCACTAAACCAACAGCATTTCATCATTGAAAACAGAAAACTCTCTGAGTCAGACCTTTAGCTTTATGCATGCTGCGTGTCTGTTCCAACTTCAACAACAACTGATGTTATTATTGATGCTTTACTTGACTAATAAAAGTCCTGTAACCGAAAATGGTATGGGTGCGGCTTTCGCGCCACGGGCGATGAAGCCGCCCCCAAACCATTGTCTCTTGCCCCTCCAACATGCCACCCCCCCCCCCCCCCCCCCCCAAATGGGACACGTTACATCCGCCCATGCATCCCAGAACATATACAACCGACGCCGGCACTTGTATAGCACTGGGCCCACAGCCAAAGCCTAAACTTAACTCAGTCGTCTGTCCACCCCGCAGCCCATCATACGCGAACCGCAAATCCCAGGCACTGGCTTCGCTTAAATCAAAGAATTTAGTCTTTAGCCCAACTAAACCCACAGTAATGGTCTTATCAGATTACTTGATCTGATTTGATCGCCCTGAACGAACCCCTCCGTAGGGGATGTGAAGAATGGGGAGGCACATATATAGGCCCTCCTGAGCCTCTGGCCATAGGCCAGCCCATATAGTATTATAGAACCATCCAGGCAGGTGTGCATTCTTACTGTGGGCGTGATTTTCAAACAAGACTGTTTTTCTGAGCTCCCCCCCTTGTCCTTATGTACCCTCCTCATGCCCTGCAAAGGGCAAGGGGTTCAGGTGTCCATAAATGGGATATTTCCAGCGGAAAACATGTCTGCTCATTCTATGCATTTGCGTGTGAGTAGGGCAGCCTGATATGTATGTATGTGCGGTCGCCAGGGCTCATGTGAAAAGTAAACACGGCCCGGTTGGATGTTCAATGCCAACAGCCGTTTGATCTTCATTCACATAACATACGAAAGAGGCTGATAAACCCCTTATCGCTCTCCCACCCATCCATGAACGAACCCTGCATGGAGGAATGATAGGGGGGCCTTGTAGGGGTCGACCCTCTCAGGCCCCGACAGGTCTCGCCGTGTGCATGTGTTTTTGTGGTCTGGCCATGACCTGAGATAACACCCAAGTGTGTTTGGCTTGCCTCTTCTCCCTCTTCTCCCTCTGGAAACGCACAACCAGGAGCGCTCAGCCCTGCCATAATAGTCGGAGGGTCCATTTCACTCTCCGACATGCAACAGTCCACATACCTTAATCATATATCCATGCTCCTGCATTAGCACTGGCAATGTGTGTCTCCCATACTCTACATCAGGGGCGGATCTAGGCATGGGCATGGGGGGGGGGGGGGGGCAATGCCCCCCTAAATGCCCTGACTGCCCCACCAAACATGACGGCATGGAAACAACGCAAATTTCAAATATATTTCAAGTTAAAGTGCCTGCAAACAAATTATTTTTTTATACTTGAAATTATTTGAAACACTATGCCACTAACTAAGTAATTGTTGTACCACTGAACCAACAGCATTTCATCATTGAAACCATCACATCACGTGTCTGTTGCAACTTATTATTTATGCTTTTCTTGCCTAAAATAAGTCCTGTAACTGAAAATAGTATGGGTGCGACTTCATTGCCCGTGGCGCAAAGAGAGACGGGCGATGAAGTCGCCCCCATGCCATTTTCTCTTGCACCCCCCCCCCCCCCAATTGGGAAATGTTACATCCGCCCGTGCTATACATACCTGGTATATGCTATATGAGCTACAGTGCACGGTTTTATGGTGTATGTCCCATTGGCCTACTCCCCTCACAGGTGGCCAGACGTATATTGCCGTAGTATTTCTGCAAGCATGGGGACGGGGGGCATTGGGATATGGCCAAGGAAAGAAAGATGTCTTACTTTAAAGGGAAATCACACACTAAAACACACAGAGCTTCAATCTACCTTGATTCTACATACTGTACTTGACTTTTGTCATAGATGCCACCTGTTCTACATTTAACCCTGAGGTCCTTGTCCCTATTCCACACTTGCTTTGCCACAAGTTGCATTGCGGCAATGCAACTTGCATTGCATTGCCGCAAACCCTGTACACTCAAGACACACTCCATAAATGGCCAGTACAGTATTAATTCCATAGGTTGATCTGACCCCCATGCCAAAGAGTCCGCTGGTCGACCAACAGTCTGTTGTCACCCATGCAAATGTGTATAAACTCTTCTCACCCTGCATGATCGTCCTACTTATTATTGTGAGCACAACTAGCAAGATGTTATTTCCATCCCTTATTCTGAATTCCCTGAAGAATGGGAATTTATAGCAATTATTGCTTATTGCTATGAGTGCAACATCATATGAGCATATTCAACTGTAAAATGTGGTAGGCTCATAGGCTACTGCATAAAAACACACACTCAGTTTGAAATGCAATCATGGATTGACATTGCAATCAATGCTCCATATGCCATTTGCTTCTAAAACATCTAATGTTTAATCAGCAGCTGATTAACATCTGATTGAATTCATCCTGAATTAAATCCAAAGGCACGAGCCAGGCCTGAGTAATTCACTGAAGTCACGTTACTATACTAATAGCCTTGGGCT
Organism: Benthosema pterotum; assembly: GCA_039105355.1. Lineage (NCBI taxonomy): Eukaryota > Metazoa > Chordata > Actinopteri > Myctophiformes > Myctophidae > Benthosema > Benthosema pterotum. The sequence continues at coordinate 32,671,995 of CM076979.1, read as the reverse complement.
TTATTGATAGCTCGTGGCTTTGACAAACTCGAAAGTTGAGTCACACGACAATGACTGTATAGCTGGCAGATGACGCAATACCGTCAAGCAATTGCATGCAGCCAATTAGGTGGCTACTTGCTGAACACATAAGCGAGGTTATTGCGTCAGTTTACTTTTTTATTATTCTTTAGGCTCAGTGGTGTGCAAAATTAACAATTACATCCACTTAAATCACTTTAGATCTGATTGATTTATTGGAGTAGTTTATTAACAGTTGAAGTAGCCTAACAAAATGATGTATAGATTAAGCTATAGCTTAAGGACATCATTGTGACTTGTGAGAAGAAATTCACTGCGACATATCAAGACAAACAACAGAAACAATAATAAAAATTAAATTGTTATTAAACAATATTAACCAGATTTTTACACGTCTTATGATGTACAGTATTTCTGCAACAGGCACACAAACAAAGGATAGGCTATCCTATAATAGGCCTATCATATGGCAAGTGTGGCTTAATTTGCAGTTTTACACTTTGAGTTGTTGTAAACTAGTACCACTCGATGATGAGTCGCAATGCATGCAGATGCAGTGACGATTCGTCCGAACCGGAAGAAAAATCCAAATGCAAAACTGCTAATTAAACAGAAATTGTCATATTATATGCACGTGTGTCTTGGCGAGGGATGTCTGCTGCGGAGCCCCTCCGACTCGAGCTCAAGCTTAACGTCTATTATTACACCAGGAAACGAGCGGATACTTACAACAGGACTGATCTGCGGTGCTGCTGAGCCAAAAGTGTGTTTCAGATCACATACATATACCGCTGCATGCGCCCCAGGGACGTGACTCTATGCACGCGTAAATGGTGACCCCCATTTGCGCTGCTATTTCTGAATTGGATCTGCAATTATGCATGCATGTACGGATGGATGCCTCCCCTCGTCAAATTAACAGTTGGGACGGTCTCAGTAACCCTTCTATTGGGAGTGGGTGTGCGCAAACTGTGCTCAATTGTGCTCAGTCAGTCATTTCCAAGAAAATGTTGAAGGGACAATTAAAACAAAAACAAACAAACAAAAAAAACTATGAATAGCATTGTCCCTGAATAGATGGTCTCTTTGTTTGCTGTGGGAAATGTGCTTTTTCGGTTTGGAGGTCAAATAAACTTTGAACTTTAACTTTGGCATCAACTTTCTTTCTTTCTTCTTAAATAAACTGCCTACAATCAAACCATAGTGCAGTGTTTTTCAACCAGTGGTCCTTGAGAGATTTTCAGGTGGTCCCCTTCTAAATGATATGGACAGTTGGTTAATCTAACTCTGAGAGTTTAAACATGTTACCCTAACACTCTCAAAAGTTAAAACATTCACCATCTGAATTAGCCCAAGTCTACACAACTAGAGAATGTAGATTAATGGTCATTTTGAATCATGCATGCTTGTTTTGTTTCCCAAATTCAGCCTGGAATTGTGGACAAAAGCAAAACAAATCTTTAGTTTTGGGTCCGTGGGGCTAAAACGTCACCAAATGGTGGTCTGTGGATCAAATTCTGAATAAATAGGCCTAGTGGGCCATATGGTATCAAAAGGGTTGAAAACCACTGCCATAGTGCACGCATGTTGTAAACTCGTTAATTGGGCTGATACACATGTGAACTGCATGGAAAGAGAAGCGGCCGGTAGTGCTCTCTCGCAACAGCACACGCTGATGTCGTCACGTCACTCGTTCGTAATCCATGCAGGCACTGCCTGTTCCAAAATAAATATTGACGTGATTTACGCGTTTGTATTGAAGTTAGCTCCCCTCTCTCTCTCCTCTATGGCCGGACATAGGCGGGCCAATCAGAGCCCATCGGATCATTACACCTTCTTTTCTGAAATCATTCATAACCTCGATGCGTCAAACATTTACAAGGACCCGGCTATAAATACGGCTGCGCGCAACGGACACTTCAGACATTTTTCCAAAAAATCAAAGAAGGCAACAACTGAAAAAGAAGAACAAACCTCTTTGGAATTCGCCTTAACAACTGCTTGTTTACCCTTGCCTTTCATATCTACATCTGACAATTCTATATTTAGCTACCGGTTCCTTCATTTTTTGCCATGATGAGTGGATTCTATTTAAATCACGTCGTGCTGGTAACCGTGGTGCTGTGCTCCGGGCTGGCCGCAGTGTCGCTGGGGTCCCCGGTGGTCCCGGCCGGCGGGGGGGCAGCAGAGCCGATCCGCTGCGCGCCGTGCACACCCGAGAAGATGAACGAATGTCCGGCGGTGGCGCCGAGCTGCGCCGAGGTGCTGCGGGAGCCGGGCTGCGGATGCTGTCTCGCCTGCGCCCTGAAGGCTGGAGACCTGTGCGGGATCTACACCGCGCCATGCGGCTCCGGCATGAGGTGCACGCCGAGACCCGGAGAAGCCCGGCCGCTGCACGCCCTCACCCGGGGACAGGCTGTGTGCACCGCGGTGCTCACCCCCACGGAGCCGGAGAGGAACCCCGAAGAACCCCAAAGCCAAGGTGCAGTATAGGGCGGAATTCTGAAGCTTATATAGTAAATGAACTATAACTGACTGCGTCTCTGTAACAGTTCCAATTGAATAAGCCAGAGGTTTTCAACCAGTGGTCCGGGGACCACTGGTCCCCAGCTAAATGATGGACAGTTGGTAAGCAAATGGACCCTTATAATCTGTAACTCGTAAAATTAAAGCGTAAAATCAAACCAAATGGACCGGGTCCATATTGTTTCATTTTATTTTTAGCCTAAGTGCTATTTTGACCAAAACTTGAAGAGCCCTGCTTTTGGGTCCTAGAGATATTAAACTCGGCATCAAAGGTGGTCCATGGCTAAAATGCACAATAAATAGTGGGCCTTGGTATGAAAAAGGTTGAAAACCACTGGCATAGGCTCACACGCACACGCTCTCGCTCCCCCCATTTAACAACTCGCTCCCCTCATTTAACAACCTACTAAATCCAATCATTGCATCCTCTCCTACTCCAGACCAGGCAGAGCCAGAGCCTGAGATGGAGAACGCAGCCACCGTCGTGGACCACTACCTCCCCAGCAGCCACGGTGCCAACAGGCCATACAGCGACCCGAGGGCCGCCGAGAACGCGCAGGAGAGCATGAAAGCGAAACTCGTCGCCATCCGCAAGAAACTGGTTGAGCAGGTAAAAAGAAAAAAATCGTAAAGTCACACTATAACCGGCGCTGTATGTCAAACGCTATGTATTAATGTTGTGAAAACTTTCATGGAGACGTTTTGACTGGAGAGAGTGACAGTTTACCGCAAGGGGGAGCTCATATTCCTTTTGATGTAGCCTATACTGCAGCAGGGGTGCCCACACAATTCCCCACACACTGAGCCAGTGTGCATGTCTGGGTGTAATTACGCACGTGCACATACTACTGCCTGTGTATTTGTGCCACAGTTTACAAATGTCTTTGGATAACATAGTTCACATGGTTGGTGGTGTCAGTGACAAAATTATGATGACAATATGTATGCTGTAACCAAAGTTCTTTAGTATCCACTACCTACAGGACTCATGTCATGTGATGCGTCAGCTGTGTTGACAGGGGTCAAGGCAGTGTTCAACTCATCTAACCCTCTCTTTCTCTCTCTCTCCAGGGCCCCTGCCACATGGAGCTGCAGATAGCCTTGGAGAAGATTGCAAAGTCACAGCAGAAATTAGGAGACAGGATGACTAGATTCTACCTCCCAAACTGTGACAAACACGGGCTATACAAAGCCAAGCAGGTAGGCATCCCCGTGTAAATATATCACTGAATGTTTTTATGAGTGTGCCCGTGCCGCGTGCGTGTGTGTGTTTGGCCTTTTTGGATGGATTCTTGACTCCAGTCAGTGTGAAAGAATCTCACCTAGTTGTCTGTTTATGTGGCCAAGATTGTGTCAACCACAGAATATCAGTGTTCGTGCACTTGCGCGCATGCATGTGTAACCAGGCAGGGATTTGTTCATCTTAGTGTGTTTACACCTCAGAGTATACTGAGCTAACTGGGCTGTGATGTCATTCTCATGGCTGCTGCATGACTACACGTGTGCAAGCACTCTTGCCCTGCCACACTCTCATGGCTACATACACACACAAGCACGTGTATAGTACAGTATGTGTGTTGTAATGTTTATTGTTTGTACATCAGTGGCAGACAAAGTACTCAACTGCAGTACTCAACTCAACTGAGTTAAAGTATCGATACAACCTGTTGAAATACTACTCAAGTTTGTTGTAACAATGTATTGCTCCTACTTTCACTTTGAAATGTAGTATAGTGATAACTCATAGGCCTACCTATCTCATAAGTGTCCAAAAAGGAATAGAAGTAATGGTACTTTGTTACTCCCTCCCAATGATGTCTATGCCAAGGTTATATGATTATGTCAGTGGTTTTCAACCTTTATTTGCCAATTATTTATTTGGCACTGAGCCATGGACCTTGAGGACCTCCACGAGGGCCACCAGTGATTCCCGGGCCACTAATTGAAAGCATAGTGGGGTGATGAAGCCGCGCCCATACCATTTTCATTCACAGGACTTTTATTAGATTAGTCAAGAAAAGCATCAATAATAATAGTGTTTCAAATCATTTTAAATATAAATACTTATAATTTGGAATGTCTTGGCTTGTTTTGCATCATGTTTGGTCGGGCATTTAGATCTGCCCCTGGTGTGAACATGAATTGGGATATGATAACACATCTGACCTCTCTCTCTCTTTCTCCTCTCCAGTGTGAGTCATCTCTAGATGGACAGAGAGGTCGATGCTGGTGCGTCTCCACTTGGAACGGCAAGCGGATTCTGGGTTCTGCCGATCTTCCGGGAGACGCTGAGTGCCCATGAAAAGCCCCGCTCACCAGAGTGCACACATCAAAGGACGAAAAGCCACTGATTCTTCTCTTTCACTCTTTATTTTTTTATAGCTATTATTTATTTATTTTTATTTGATTGTTTTTTGTCATCCATGGTGGTGTTTGATTCAGGTACACTGTCATTGTGAGGGACTGTTGTTGTCCTCCACCCCACCCCGCCCCCACCCACCCACCAAAGAGTAGGAAAAGAAATCTATTTTTATTTTATTGTTTTGTATTGTATTTTATTATGCATCTCTTATGCATAACTCCTACGCCTTATTTATTTTTCTGATTGTCATTTGTATTTATATTCAGTTTACCTTATTGTTATACTTATTATTATTAATATTATTATTTTTATTTGTGTATAAAGTGTATATAGGGTCAGCTTTGGCAGCTTGGTTCGTCACAGAATCCAAGCAACAAAAGCACTGGGTGACCAAATCTGTCCTCATTTAGAAGGATTTCTAAATGTTATTGTTTTGTCGTTCCTGACATGATACAACTCAGCTAAATGTCAGTAAAAATGCAAAGCCCTCCATTTTGGGAAATGTCTACATCCTAACGCAAATCTCCCATGGTCCAATGGGGCTAATGCATGGGCGGCACCCAGGCGGCGGCCGCAGCCTGTATCACACACGGGTCTATACCTTAAAACCTACCTCCGATATTTGTGTCTCCACTGTCGGTTTATGTCCACGTGTCTGTCAAAGGACTTTGTTGCTGTTTTCCCTGTTTTTATTTTATTTTATTTTTTTGCGCCGCCGATCTCTCCAACTGGGAACACAAAGAGATGAGCTTGTCTCTTGCGTTCCACTGTGAACTGTGACGTGAGGCTATAATGGGGGGAGGGGGTGGGGTTCTGCTCTGTCTACATGCTGCTGTTGGAGAGAGAATTGTTTATGTGAGTCTATTCCAAAGTGACTAACTTGCACGGCAAAATCCAGGTCCATTTTTACACTCTGAAGAGTTGAATGAGCACTGAGGATTTTGCTGTATGTGCTCTCTCGTGTGACTGTATACGCATTTTGTTATTGAGATGTAATGTATAAAAAAAACAAAGTGATATATTTAATAAAAACTTTAACCTCAGCTATGTTCTTTCGTGCCCCAGGCTCTATATAGTGCACTGTGTGTGTGTGTGTGTGTGTGTGTGTGTGTGTGTGTGTGTGTGTGTGTGTGTGTGTGTGTGTGTGTGTGTGTGTGTGTGTGTGTGTGTGGGTGTGTGTGGGTGTGTGGTGTGTGTGCGCGCACGTGCGTTCTTGCAGTGGCTGAGTGAAATCAATCATCAAAAACAAAACATAAACACCGTAACTTCAACCAAGTGTATTATTGTGCAATCAGAACACACACACATACAGAGGCACACTCTCATTCACACATACATAAACACAAGCTGTCCTATCCTGTCTCTGTGTGGATATTGCCCGAGGAGCTCATTTCTATATTCAGTGTTTGTTTGTGTGCAAGCATTCATGCATGCAGTGTTATCACGGCGATCTAAAGTGTATGTGTGTGTGTCTGTGCGTGTGCATATGTGTGTGTGAGGAGGGGGGTGTGTTGTCTAACTCAGGGGCGGATGTAACATTTCCCAATTGGGGGGCAGGAGAAAATGGTATGGGAGCAGCTGAAGCCCATTCTGCTACTTACTGTAGTTAGTAAGTAGCAGTAGTAATGTTTGGAATCATTTTAAATATAAGCAATTTAATTTGAAATATCTTGGGTTGTTTTGCATGCCATCGTGTTTGGTGGGGCAGACTGGGCCCCCCCATGTCTAGATCCGCCCCTGGTCTAACTTTAGACAGTTCGCCAGGACATGGCTCTGGCTGGCCCTCTGCTATGCTGCCTTTTGACCCGCTCCCTGTTTGCTTTGGTCGGGCACAGGAATCCGCCTCAACCTCTCATGCCCACTGCCAGCCTGCCTGGCACCACCAGATTTATTTTTATTCTTTACAAATTGGACCTTTGCTTTATCCTCTTATGCCACATTCCAAGACTGAGGGGAGCCTGATTGCATTCAAGGATTTGTGCCAGACTGATCCCTGTTCTAATTACCGATATGCCTAAACCACTTCATTATGAAAAAACAGAATTTCGAGATTATGGTTTATTGTCTGTTATATCGATGAGTCTGAACATCTAGGCGTTTGATTGCCTTACTGTGAAAAATGGAGCAGACGCTTGACACAAACAATTGGGACGAATAGCTCAAAATAGTGTTCATTTTTTATTTAAAAAAAGAAGAAAACAAAAGAAAAATAAAACATTAAATACAAATTATAATTGAACAAAAACAAAATAATTTCTTTCTCAAAGAAAAATAATAGCTGTGTGATTTCTAGTTTAGTAACATGAAAAGCTTAAAAAAGCTTTAAAAAAAACTCTTTTGAAAGGATAAAACACAAAATGAAAAAAAAAAAAAAGTACATTTACCCGTGAACAGAGAGAAATTCCTTAACGCGTCCGGTGGTGGGGGTGTAGGGTGGGGGGAGCAAGAAGAATTAAAAAATAAAAAATAAAAATAATAAAAGGTGACATACAGAGGTGACCCTGGCTCTGCATGACAGGACTGAGACTCGGATGGCAGGGCGTGCATGGGGAGAAGGGACGTTTAACTGAGTGGTGAGAGAGGTTTAGTGGCTCCTAACACAGCCAATGAACTCAACATGACCAGAGACCTGAGTGTCCTACTGACATAGAGAATCGTCCCCCAACTCCCCAACCCCTCCCTCCATTCCCTCCCTCCGGGGTGCGTATACTCCACTCACCCGCAGGGGGGCTTTGGAGCTTACAATATGACCCTGCTGCTGAGAAACAGCAGGAAAACAGTTTTCATTAAGAAAAAAAAGAAGAAAATAAAAGGAAATATATATAAAAAGAAAAAAAAAACATTCATTAGTGATTATATTCCCCCAAAATACGTTGAATCATAGACTTTATTGTGCAATCGGTGAGTCACTGAATTGTTTCATAAAAATAAAAAAAAACAAAAACAAAACATAGTTTCGATCAGCTTATAATTCTTTCTTAGATAAATAACTTTATTTTCACTTTAAGTACTGTACATGATGTCTAGTCAGACACGTAGCTGGCCAGGAAATAATAATAATAATATTTTATATATTCATATATAAAAAGACACGCTTACAAATATCATGGGGGAAGGGGGATAGCTTAAACATAACTTTATGTTCCGACCCCCTACATCAAGTCTTCGAATAGAATGGGATATAGCACCAAGAGCTTGGTTGTAATTCATTCGCCGTTTTTATTCGTTTTTGTTTTTTGTCTCTTTTTTTTTCATTTTTGTTATTTTTTTGTCTGTTCTGTTTTTAAGTGAGTACAGCCGATTCCGTGCTACCGAGCTACTGGGCTAGCATTCTTTGTCGGCGCTCTCCACTTTTCAAGTCTCTTTCTTTTTTCTTTTTTTTTGTACACAGGATGTGGGAGAGCATCAGACAGGAAGCCCCTCAGCACGCCACTTCCCTTGGACCCCCCGCCACTTCCCTCGGACCCCCCCCCCCCCCCCCCCCCCCCCCGCCTCGTGTGAATGCATATTTGGTGCCGTGTCCACCTCGTGGAGTTAGGTTGGCATGAGATCATTTGTACAATTGTTTTCAAAGAAACGAAAACAACAAAGCAACGACAATATAAGATTCAGAAGAAAAAAAGGACAAAAAGTTGCATTGAATGGAAGTTTTGAGGGGTGGGGGAGGTGGTAGAGAGGGGGAGGGGTGTTCTATAAGTCCACTGTCAAAAGTCCTGCTGTACCGTAGGTTTTTTTTTATCCTTTTATATATCTTCTTGTCTTTCTGTCTCTCCCTGGGTTTTTAATATTGTTTACAGTATCTCGCTGTCTCGTCTGAACGTTACCTTGCAGGAAAGGTATGCAGACGCAAATAGGTCCAATAATCGTCTTTAACTGCATGCGTTGGCGAGGAGCGGTGCAGCTAAAGTGCTTTAAGTGCTTGTGCTCAGGCTTGAAGCATTGGGCAAGAAGGGGGTCAGTGGGGGTAGGTGGGTGGCTGTAGAACCTGTGACGGAGCAGGCCAGGCACGCAGGGCAACGTGCTATAGTCTGAAACAAGCCTACATCAGTGTACATACACACTGCTGTCAGCTGTGAAGAGGAGCAGGGTGCTGTGGATGAAAGACGGAGAACATCGGTGGTGAACATCGGTGGTGAACTTGGCGTGCGTGTGTGGGTGTGGGTGTGTGTGTGGGGGGGTAGCTTAGTTGTTGGTATAGGAGTGGGGAGGGGTCAGGGGATGGGTTCAGGCACAGAAAACTCACAGGGCAAAGATCAGGGTTCACGATAATGGCTTGAGATGAGACTAGAGCACATCGCAGTGGTTCTCAAAAACCTTTTCAACTTCAAAGGCCACTATAACTCTGCGAGTGTACAAAATTCAAGCGTCAACTCTCAGAGTTACAGATCTATAAGGGTCTATTTGGAACCACCCGACCCCCAAAGACCCCTGAGGGTCCACGGGCCCCCCGTTTTGAGAACCACTGGTTTAGAGGACCTCTCCACCTCAAGGGTGTGTGCGTGTGTGTGTGTGTGTGTGTGTGTGTGTGTGTGTGTGTGTGTGTGTGTGTGTGTGTGTGTGTGTGTGTGTGTGTGTGTGTGTGTGTGTGCGTGTGTGCGTGTGTGTGTGTGTGCGTGTTTGTGGTGGAAGGTACATGGGTAGGCGGAATAGTGAAGCAAAAAGGAGGGGTTTCAGAAGGGGAGTCAGGGGCACATAGCTACAGTTCTAAGGCACTGCACCTGTCCAAAATACCTCCACTTCCCCTCACCCTGCCCGTGTCCCGATGGGGGGGAGGGGGCCCTCAGCAGGCCCATACCTCAGAATGGACCCTGAGCCTGAGAGCTGATGGGTTTTTTTTTTCTTGTTTTTTTTTTTTTCTTGTTTTCTGCATTGTTAAACTGAGGAGGGACATCTCTAAACAGAAGCTTTTTTGAAGTACAGCATTTACACAAACGCTTTGGGAGACAACCACAACACTTTGGGATATACACACACACACACACACACACACACACACGCACGCACGTGCGCAGACAGGCACATGAACACACGTTATGGTGGGGGGGGGGGGGGTCACAGTCACAAACGAGTCCTCTTTAAAGTGAGTGGAAAAGTCCCTCCTTCCTCTCTCTCTAAAAGAATAGTGCAGACGATAAGATTTCCCTCCTCTCTCACTGTAGAGAGGATGGAGAGGTTTCCTAAGCACAGAGCAGATAGCCGTGACTGACAGAAAGCTCGGCCAATGGCCTTTCTAGGCTGTGCTCCTCTGTCTTTTTCTGACATCCCCCCTTCCCTTCCTCCCACCTAAAAGTCCATCGCTCTCTCTCTCTCTCTCTCTCTCTCTCTCTCTCTCTCTCTCTCTCTCTCTCTCTCTCTCTCTCTCTCTCTCTCTTCCTCCTTCTCTCACTCTACCCCTCTCTTTCTCTCACTCTCTGACAGACCAAATGACTAGAAATCAAAGGTCCAGAGCTCTTTTCCAAATGATTACATAGAGGACTAAATGCAGGAGCAAATTAGTCTCTTTCACTACCTCTACCTCCCTCCCTCCCACCCTCCCTCCCTCCACATCTTTCTCAAACTCCCTCTCTCCGTCCACATTCTCACTTCTCTCCACATGCTCTCGTTCTCCCCCCGTTCGTCCCTCCCTCTCATTTGCTCTCCAGGTTGTAGCACTGCGTCTCGCCCCTCTCCTTGCCATCGTAGCCTGGCAGTGGTTGGCCGTACTTGTCCACACACCAGCAGTAGCCCCGCTTCCTGCCTTTTGACGGGCGGCACTGCAAAGAGACCAGAGGGTGGGGGGTGGGGGAGAGAGAAGGAAGGTTTAAACAAATGTATTACCTGAACATTCAGTTTTGTTCCATTAAGCTTGCTATAGGCTACTTGCTATGGTCTGTATAGATTTGAGGGTGCACGTTGGCTGTGTCAGGATTCCAAAGATCATTGGTAGATAAAAAAGGACTGGAAAGAAGCCAGGGGATCTGTAAGCTACGTAATGAACCAACGTTGGAGATGAATATCACGTCTTGTTGGAATGCAAGAATACTTGCATTATGAATCTTAGACAAAAGCATTTGCTAATTTACTTTTTCAAACAACCATCAATGTACAAATTAAATTCATTGCTAAAATCTGAAAAACTAAATGAAATCTGCAAACTTGATGCCTTCCTGAACAGTGTTCTTCCACTGTTTAAGTGGAGAAAGTTTGACATGTGTCAGGATCTGGTAGTGTGTTTGCAGGACAGCAAGGCAGGCATAGGTTTAAACCCAAGACTGGGGAATTCATTGCAAATACACATGAAAATCACAATAACAAAATGAACACTGGACATGATGTGACACCTAACAATGACTTGACAAGGACTGACTGGGGAGCAAGACTAATATACACAAGAGGCCTGATTACACATGAGGGACACCTGGGGAATACAACATAGAACCAAAACAACTAGATAAGCAGAACATAGAATCAAAGTAAGTAGAACAGAGAAACATCATTGAAATGCGTAAAGTCTGTGACCGTGACAACATGTATTCTACTGTGTGTGTATATATTGAGTATTGAACTTTGTATTGTATACAGTAGTTATGATTCCCTGCTCTTCTCTGCTCCAAACCGTGTGATCACGGTCGTGATATAAATAAATGATGATGGTGAACATATCGGAGAAAAGGCTGACCAACAAGCTCACAACGCACCGTGGCTGCTATGTGTCTTGTGCTTGTGGACAGGCTTTTCACATTGTGTAAAACAAAGTATCCCGGTATATACACCAGGCCTTCAGCCCCCCAACAGGTATAATTGTGCATGCAGACAAGGTAACAGTGGCGTGGTAAGAGGACCAGCACACAGACACCATTCAGCAGGTACTGACTGCCCTCCATAGTGTTGGAGTGAGGGGAGGGAGGGAGAGAGGGAGCCCATGGACATAGATTAGAAAAACAGGTTGACAGTCTATCACTTTGAGACGCGTTGTGCAAACAGATTAGCGTTTCCAAGGTGAGGCCTTAAATTGACACAAATGTATCAACACCCGCTCGGATGAGCACTGAGTGGAGCGTGTGTGCATGTGTACGTGTGTGTGCGTGCGTACGTGTGTGTGTGTGTGTGTGTGTGTGTGTGTGTGTGTGTGTGTGTGTGTGTGTGTGTGTGTGTGTGTGTGCGTGTGTGTGTGTGTGTGTGTGGAGGTGCTATCCCAGCCCTCCCTCCTCTCTGTTGCCCTTTTCATTTTGGATGTTTGTCAGGAATGAGGCAGAGTCATGCCTCAGCAGAACTCTAATAAGACAAACATCACATAGATGAGGAGGAATGCCCTGCATGCCAGCCTCTCTCTCTCTCTCTCTCTCTCTCTCTCTCTCTCTCTCTCTCTCTCTCTCTCTCTCTCTCTCTCTCTCTCTCTCTCTCTCTCTCTCTCTCTCTCTCTCTTGTCTATCCTTGACCCACTAGTGCAACAACAAACCCTCATGTCTGGTGGGTAGAGACATAATTGAGACCATATTATGTATCGATCTTGTGGAAAGAGCTATTCATTTAACTCCCACTGGGGGTGTACAAATGGACTCTTTCAGGTTTCTCATGTAATCGCGCGGCGGGAGAGATCCTGCAATCCCCAAAATCGCTCTCCAACACTCACTCACTCATCATTACATCGTAAAACCAGGAGTACACTTTACATACTGCAGTGTGCCTTTCTGTGGATGTGGATGCTGTGAATTTCTAAACCTTGTAGAAATATAAGAAACTGCACAAATGATGTTTAAACGGCACATGCCGAAGGAGAGGTTTTGCACTATATCAGGCCCATGGGCTCCCAACCAGCGGGGGGGGTGTACTGAGAAATAAGTTGATTATTTTCGATAGAGAGCGCAGGGGGTAGGGGGAGGGGTCTGGAGGTGTTGGGGGGGATGCAATGAGCGAGTGAGAGTGAAGGAGTGTGAAGGTAAACACAGAGTTGCTAAAATATTTGCCAAGGCCAGTTGGAGGGCCGCGGGGGAAACCAGCGCTGCTATTCTGGGCAGCTGGCAGACACTCAAAATCATCTGGAGCTGATTATGGCCTACACGCACACGCACACGCACACACACACACACACACACACACACACACACACACACACACACACACACACACACACCTGCAAGCACACAAACGAAGACACATGCATGTGTGTGTCTGTATGTGTGTGTGCATGCATCCACCCCCCCCCCCCCTCCGCCCCCACAGACACACACACACTCACATAATGCATGTCCATATATACCCACACATGCATGTACGTTGCACATTGTGCAATGTCATTCAGTTCTACTAATCAAGACTGAAGGCTCTGACATGAAGGCTACATTTATGAACCGTGTTTACAGTACGGGAGTCACAACATTCTACAGTATGATCACTGTCTTGGGGCTACAGGAGACAACATTATGAGCACTGTTTAAGGGTACTTAATTAAGAAAGAGCGTGCCATGTGTGTCAGTTGACTGATCTATCTGTTCCATCCTAAACAACCTCTTTCTGTAAGTGGAGAGACAGGGAGACAGACAGGCAGGCGGCATGCAGGCTGCAGGCAGACAGATAGGCTGTAGTGCAGACTAGAGTGTGACCAGGTGTGTGTTTCCGGTGCAGTTCCACACATCCACATGTACGCCGAGTGTAGGATCAAAGGCCATTTTATAGAGACTGAGGCCTATTAAAATACCTCGTCGACAACTACTGCAGCAGTCTGCCTTACAGCCCCCCTCTTCTTTCTCCCTCTCTCTCTCTCTCTCTCTCTCTCTCTCTCTCGCCAAGTGCTACCACGCCAGGGTTCTTTGTTGTAATCGCATCCCCATGCCTCCCTCACAGTGCCACTGTCCCCTCCATACCTCCGTATATGGGCAACTGGCGGCCGCAGGGGGTCACATGAAGCCCCCCCCATCACCATCGCCATGAATTTCAATTCAAATATAGCAAAACATGTTGCGTTTTGAGCTTGTAGAGCAGCTATTTTAACAATAATAAGCAAAGAGGCCACACTGGAGTGAGTGCAGGGAAATATAGTGGCCAGCCATCTCCTGGTGCTTGAGTTGCAGGTGGTAGAGTGCCATGCCTCCAGTGCCCCCAGTGACCCCCCATGCCTCCCTAGAGTGCCACCTCACCCCCCATGCCTCCCTAGAGTGTGCCTCCCTGCCATGCCTCCCTAGAGTGCCACCTCACCCCCCATGCCTCCCTAGAGTGCCACCTCACCCCCCATGCCTCCCTAGAGTGCCACCTCACCCCCCATGCCTCCCTAGAGTGCCACCTCACCCCCCATGCCTCCCTCCTAGAGTGCCACCTCACCCCCCATGCCTCCCTAGAGTGCCACCTAGAGTGCCACCCCCCATGCCTCCCTAGAGTGCCACCTCCCCATGCCTCCCAGTGCCACCTCACCCCCACTAGAGTGCTCACAGAGTGACCGTCCCTCCCCATGCCTCCCCACAGTGCCACGGTCTGAGTCTGTGGCCAGTTTCTATTTTAACCCTGACCCAGCAGAAGAGACCGCAGAAAGGAGCTTAACATTGTGTTCCTGTTCATGATGACAGAGTCCTGTGAGTGCGTGCGACATGTGTGTGTGTGTGTGTGTGTGTGTGTGTGTGTGTGTGTGTGTGTGTGTGTGTGTGTGTGTGTGTGTGTGTGTGTGTGTGTGTGTGTGTGTGTGTGTGTGTGTGTGTTTTGGAGAAAAAGTGTCAGGAAAAAGCAGAAAAACATGTGCATGTGTGCATTTCCCTGTTGCTTGGCTACCTTCGAGCTTCCGCCCCTTTCGTCTGTGAACTATTAGCAGAATCATCCCCAGTGGTTCTCTCTAATGTTCTCAATGCACCACATTTAAAGACACTTGGAAAACGGCATCTACTTTGGGCTCTTGTACCGCAAGTTCACTCTACTTTCTTGCTCTTGCTTTCTTGTTTGTGCTGTTTTGTATTGTGTGTCTACTCTAACAACCACTCAAACACTGTACAGGCCGATCAAAGACAAACTGCAATTGAATATGTAATGAAGACTAAAATGCCAATCTAGCATGAATAAGAACGCTATTGACATTGCTGAGTGAAATGCAGTGTTGCTATTGTAATGTTTTCCGTGTTCAGATTTGTGTCCGCTTGTATAGTCTCTGATAACATGTTCCTTGAACTGGACAATCTAAGAATGGTGGCTTCAAAATCACCACACAGCCCCTTGACTGTAGTTGACTGTAGCCAGAATCCAGAAACCCGAGATTGTGGACCAGCATTTTGTTGTCCTGGTTGCAGACAGTCAAGGTCCAATAAAGTAAGTCAATGTTCCTGTGTTGAAGTGCTTACTTGAGACATTGCTCATGCCACACGTTTGCGTTTTGATTCGCTGGTTGAGAAGCTAATTAGACTGAATACAGTTTAGACCTAGTGGCCTATATTCCCAAGCCTAAAGCCCTTGTGCTGTAGCGTTAGCACCAGTGCAAGTCTGCTAGCCACGTGGTTCACATGGCTGTCGCTATAACAGAGACACATTTCATGCACCCCACACATTCATAATGCTACCTTTATAAGGTGCGTGTGTCCGTGCGTGCATGCGTGTGAGTGTGCGCATGTTGTGGATGTGTGTACGAGTGTGTGCTCTTATAATGCCTGTCTTTATGGCTAATAGCAGCGCCACTGGGCTTCACGGACATTAAAAAGAGCCTGGACTGACCACAGGATAAACACAGGCTCGTAAAATGCAGTGTGTGTGTGTGTGTGTGTGTGTGTGTGTGTGTGTGTGTGTGTGTGTGTGTGTGTGTGTGTGTGTGTGTGTGTGCGTGCGTGCGTGTGTGTGTGTGTGTGTGTGCCTGCGTGCATGTTTGTGTATGTGTGAGGAAGTATCAAGCCTATATGTATTTGTGTATGTGTGTCTGTCAGGGGGTGTATGAGCGTGTGTACATACGCCTGTATGCTTGCATGTACAGTATACTGTATGTGCAACTATAAATCTAAGCTTGCATATAGACGGTGTGTGTGTGTGTGTGTGTGTGTGTGTGTGTGTGTGTGTGTGTGTGTGTGTGTGTGTGTGTGTGTGTGTGTGTGTGTGTGTGTGTGTGTGTGTGTGTGTGTGTGTGTGTGTGTGTGTGTGTGCGGGCGTGTGCGGGCGTGTGTGTGTGCGTACAGGGAGTAGCTGCAGAATATTGGCCTTTTCTTTTTGGAGGAGCTGAGTTTAATGAGAGACCTCGTTAAACAACTCCGTTCAGAGGAACCCTCGTACTCAGACACACACACACGCGCGCGCACGCACACACACACACACACACACACACACACACACACACACACACAGTGTGCAGATCATGCAGATGAAACGGATGTGTGGATCTCCAACAGGCCGTGGAGAGAGAGATGCAGAGATGATGAAAGACGAAGCGAGACACTTCAAGTGGGATGCATAACGCATCGCGCCCAAGACACAACTTAACACTGTTCCGCAACCCTGCCCCCATGGATGAAATGAACGAGAGACAGCAGTGGAGGGGGAGAGGGGGGTGTAGGGGGGGGTAGAAAGAGGAGGGATCCGGAGACAGGGTGAAAATAACTGTCTGGGTCCCTGAGGGTTGGTCAGTTATTATAAAGCCATTGTGGTCAGTATATATACTCCCACAGTCTTCTGAGACCTGCTCAGTGAGTCAACCGTTATTGGCCACTGCTATGGTAAGGACAGAGGGACGGAGCGAGGGAGGGCAGAAGGGAGGGGACAAGAGGACACAGCCTCCTTGATCGCACCCGTAAGCCCCATCCCCCCGTCCTCTCCCCTCCTCTACACACTCCCCCCCTTCTTGTCACACATGCACATGCACACACTACACATCTATGAAGAAACGTAGAGAAACCGCCTCATTCACAAACTGGTGCGGACAGTGCTGGAGGGGGAGATTCTCTGGCCAAGCGGAGGGAGGCTCGGGGCCAAACCTTCTATCTAGCGGAAGGGCAAGAAACTGAATGACAGAGAGGAGGATCCAAATGGAAGCGGAAGGGATGAGTATCCGGATGACTGCGGTATAAGCCCTATGTGGCCGGCTAGTTCACCATGTGTCGTCGTCAGCTTGGAGAGATCTGCTGCTTTTGAAGTGTGATTTATACAGAAGGACGCAGAAACAGACGGGCCTATCAACTCAACACACCCTGGGGGACGCATTATGGACTTGTTATTCCCAGTGTCCGACACGGCACACAATGGGGCAGCACCCACTCAATTCTTTAATTGTGAAAAAATATGGTGCAAAATCTTTTGAATAAATATTCTTTCAGAGCAAATGTTTTGAACTCAAATATTTGCTTCTGGAGGTCCCTGGAACAATATATCTTCAGGTGGGGGTCCGCGGCCAACCACAAATAATTCTGGAGTTTGTTGGGAACCATTGACATAGATACATAGGATTTTCAGACAATGAATGAAGACAATGAATTTAGAACACTGTTTTTTTTAGATTTGGTCCTCAGTCCAAATGCTGTATAAGTAAAACACAGAGCGCAAGAGAATGATAGAGAGGGAGAGAGAGTGATGAAGGGAGAGGGAGAGAGAGGTGTTGAGTTTAACTCAATTCTTCTACACACTTATTAAACTAACAGTGAGGCAGACTGGGCACTGTAGGGGGACCATGCCACTGAGCCTGTTCATATAACGTTAGGCTCCGCTGTGGCCCTTCTCACATGCACATGGCTTTCCCTGCACACAGTGTCGACACACATATGCAAGCGTA
>CM076979.1:32646886-32651886 GCA_039105355.1 Benthosema pterotum | reverse complement strand
TTCTTTTGCCTCTCTGAGCGGAACGTCACACCTACAACTACACACACACGCGCCAAATCTTCAGGCGCTGCCCGCCGTCAAAGCGCTTTTGCACGTGCCACATCTACACTGCCACATACTGCCACACATACACACACCTACGCACACACAAACACGTTTCGATTATTTTATTTGGATCTGCACATGAGGCACAGTGCATTAGATCCAAATATTGATCAGAAGAAGGGTACAATGCGGTCAGATCAGAAACTGCTACACATGCTCACACAGACACACACATGCAGGCACACATGCACACATGTCACACGCACACCATCAGACACACAATTAAAATGGCATTCCTGCAGTCAGTGGTGGAGGAAGTACTCACATGTTTTAATTAAGTAAAAGTATCAACACTGCAATGTAGGTATTTTCTATTACAAGTTGAAGTCCCTCATTCAAAAAGTACTCAAAGTAGAGTAACCCAAAGTAAAAGTAATCACTGTGCAGAATGCCCCATTAATTGGGCATGTTTGGACAATAAGCAATCTACAAGCTTAGATCACATCACATCAGAGCATCTGGCATACTCTGGCATGTACTACTGAGGCATAAGTAAAAGTGTTCAAAATTGAAAACTGAAGAAGAAAAACAGTTCAAAAATGTACTTAAGTACAGTAGTTAGTTACTTTAGTTACTTTACACCACTGTCTGGAGTACATTACTCCCCACACACACACACACAGACACACAGACACACAGACACACACACACACACACACACACACACACACACACACACACACACACACACACACACACACACACACACACACACTCAAGGTACACCGTCCCACGCAGCCACAAACACACCTGACCGACTACACTTCCTGAGAGGAGTGAGTCAGCCGGCCGCAGTGCACTTAGCGTGGTAATACATGCTTATTAGCCATGCTGATAATATAGTGTTGACATCGTTGTCACGACAACCAAGGCCGCAGGGGAAGGAGGGGGTGGGTGGGGGGCTGTACCGCTGCGCACGGGTGGGTGGGCAACTGTACTTTGCTTATAGGTGAGGATACTTTGGGTATTGTTGGAGCATGTGCGTGTACACGGTGTCTTAGTTGCATGCTCGCAGATGTGCGCATACGCGTGCTGTGTGCGTGACGCAATGCAGGCTGTGCGCCCTTTTTATTACTTGATGATATGATTGCGTTGATGTTTTGCCTGATGTTTCTGGGACATTGAATTGACTCATTGTTTTGTGCAAATAAAATTGCCTTGCCTTGCCGTGCCTAACTGTGTGCATGCGTGTATGTGTGCGTGTGGGTGTGTGTGTGTACTGTACCTGCTTTTTCTTATAGAAACCCTTCTTGTCGCAGTTGGGTATGCGGAAGCCTCGCGGGTTGAGCACGTTGGTGATTTTAAGACTGTTCAGGATGCTCTCCATCTCCCTCCGGCACGGCCCCTGCAGGCAACACACAGGCACTACCATCAACCACAACAACATACACAGCACATGGACAACAGGCCATGTGGCCATCAGCAGGTCAGGGGCGGATCTAGGCATCGGCATGTGGGGGCAATGGCCCCCTAAATGCCCTGACTGCCCCACCAAACATGACGGCATGGAAACAACCCAAATTTCAAATATATTTCAAATTAAAAATTAAATTAATTAATTTAAAATAATAATAATAATAATAATAATTAAAATGATTTGAAACACTATGCTACTAACTAACTGCAGCATTTCATCATTGAAACCATCACATCACGTGTCTGTTGCAACTTCAACAACTGAACTAAAATAATCCTGTAACCAAAAATGGTATGGGTGCGACTTCATCGAAATCGAAAGCGTCACGGGCGATGAAGCCGCACCCATACCATTTTCTCATGCCCCCCCCCAATTAGGAAATGTTACATCCGCCCCTGCAGCAGGTTAATGTGTGAACATTCATATTTATGTTCACTTTGCTAGTTACTAGTAGAAAAATGTATTTGTATTTAGTTCATAATGTTAAAGATGGAGTGCCACGATTTTTTCTCACCATAAAATATGGTACAGTATATATTGTTATGTGGTATATATTGTTATACCGTGTAATATATGGTACTATTTTTAGATTAGGAAGAATATTTTTTTAAATGTACAGTATTTGTAAAAAAAAAAAATTTTTTTTTATGTGGGCCACTTCATTAAGTATCCCTGGTTAAGTATGCCTGGTGATGGGTGGTGATCCACCCAAACCGAAGCCACACCCACAGCTTTAGTTGTATGATAAAGTGGGAGGAGTTATGGGAGGGTGTGATTTGTGATGTCACAATAGTACTGTTTCTGCATTGGCACATTTTGCCTGGAACGGTTTCAGCACCCAGGTAGAAACCCTAAATACAAAGGGAAGACATTGCATGTCACCTCTTAAACATGGACACAATGGGCACACTGCAACTATCGAGTCACGCACCAGAGGCAACAGCTCCACCAGAGAGCTTCAGACTTCCCTCTCCCGAGCAACATTAGCAACTTTTCTCCTAGGGGATCCCGAGACGGTCCAAGGCCAGAGAGTCAATGTAATCCCTCCATCTGCACCTTGGTCTACTACCCTGGGGTCTCAGAGAGATGCTTGAGAGGCATCCTAACCAGATGCCCGATCCAGCTAAGCTGGCTCCTTTCCAGGTGAAGGAGCAGCAGCTCTGCTCCAAGTCCCTCACCTGTGTGACTGAACTCCTCACCCTGTCTCTAAGGGAGATGCCAGCCACCCATCAGAGAAAACTCATTTTATATATTCTTTCGGTCATGACCCACACTTCATGACCATAGGTAAGAGTAGGAACGAACACATCTCTCTTTTCGACACAATTAAATGCGTATGAAGAAAACTAAAAGAGAAAGCAGTATACCGTAGATCATATGACAAATAGTGAAAATAGGTCATCTAAGAGCTCACAACATGCTGATGATGACGTGGCGGTTGCTGGGGTCGGTGGAGGAGGATGAGCAAGCTATTTGTGTATACTGTATGCATATTTGTGTAGTTCACGTTTTAGGTACTTGTATATGTGTAGGATACTGGTTGATGTATTTGGTCCATGTTTTAGGCAGGGTCCACCCTCCACCGTGAAAATGAGATGTTGCATCTCAAGGGGCTGAACCTTCAATAAATACATGCATGATGAGAATGTCATGCTTGTAGATTAGAGGCTATACACCAAACCTATCTGGCTCGGTCAGCTGCCATACACAAGAGTATGGGTCGGATACGCTGTGTCTCAGGTCTTGGTTTAAATGGAGGTACCACTCGGGGTCAAAACTTCAAACAGCCGGGTCTGTTCTGCTCCGGTTCCAACATCTCTCTGCACGTTTTTGCGTTCGGATCTCGGAATTCTAATAATAGCCGGGCCATTTGGCTCTGGGTACATTTTGTTCAGTACAGTACAGTACATTACTACTGTAGTTTTGTCCTTGCTCTGTAATCATAAAATCGCCAACCTAAAATATTGATGTCCTCAGTATAATAATACTGTGTGTGTGTGTGTGTGTGTGTGTGTGTGTGTGTGTGTGTGTGTGTGTGTGTGTGTGTGTGTGTGTGTGTGTGTGTGTGTGTGAGAGTGCGTGCATGCACGTGCGACTTACATACTCTGCCTCCCTCTTGTTCTCCAGGGAGAAGTTGTGCATGTCGGTGTTGGGTCCGATGAACACCTCCAGCTTGTAGCTCTGGCCCTTCCTGATCTGGTCCTTCCTGATGAGCTTGGTGTGCTTGTTGGTGTCGGGGGGCGGCCCCCTGCTGTGGCCGCCGCCTCCGCCCCCCTCGGCCGCCCCCGCCGCCAGCCCCGGCAGCACCGTCATGGACACGGTGGCGTTGGCGCGCGGCTGACCCTCCTCTCCCTGACCCGCCACCATCTCTATGGAACCAAGACACACAAGAACAGAAAGTGGCTTTTCAACTTTGAGCCATGGGCGGATCTAAATCCTCAGTCTGCCCCACCAAACACGATGGCATGCAAAACATCCCAAGATACAGTATATCAAATTAAAATGCCTATATTTAATATGATTTGAAACACTGCTACTGACTAACTACAGTTGTGTCACCACTAAAACAACAGCATTTTATCATTAAAAACAGAAAACTCAAGGCATTTAGCTTTGTGCATGCTGCGTGTCTGTTGCAACAATAACTGATGTTATTATTGATGCTTAGCTGCCTAATAAAAGTCCTGTAACCGAAAATGGTATGGGTGCTGCTTCATCGCCCGTGGCGCAAAGCAACACAGGCGATGAGTCCGCCCCCATACCATACCCAATTGGGAAATCTTACATCCGCCGCTGCTTTGAGCTTGAGTAAAGTGGTGCTCACACTAAAAATGACAAACGAGCGACAAAGACGCGCTGATAGGGCAGCCATTCATTGATGGCTATATTATGACTGTTTGTTTTTGGTGAGAATGAGGTGCTTTGCAATGGTTGTCGATTACCTTTCATCCATACAGTATTACACAATATGGCGGAGGAAACCATGCAATGTAACGCAACATTAATTAAACAAAACAGTAAATCTTAATTGCTCATCAGGAGCAATTAGGGGTTCAGTCAGTTTACATCAATGCTATGATTCTGGGAGAGTACAGGATCAAACTGAGAACCTTCCGGTTGCCAAGTCAGTACTCAACCTCCTGAGCCACTTCCTCCCAGAAATGTCCAGTGTAAGCTGAAGGACAGTTCTATTTTCTGGCTGGGTTCAATTTCATGCTTGACTTTGATATCCCAAATATATTTACCACAGGGCCTTCATGTGAAACCAATAAACATATAAACGGCACTGATGGCGAGATCAGGGACAATATAGTGTAAGACAGGGAGAAACTGACATTGAAACAGGGTGGGTGCAATATGCTGTGTGTGTGTGTGTGTGTGTGTGTGTGTGTGTGTGTGTGTGTGTGTGTGTGTGTGTGTGTGTGTGTGTGTGTGTGTGTGTGTGTGTGTGTGTGTGTGTGTGTCCGCGGGCACACAA
>CM076979.1:32626886-32641886 GCA_039105355.1 Benthosema pterotum | reverse complement strand
AGCTCTCTTCCAGCCAGTGAATCATTGACTATTCTTTAGCCTTGGTACGTTTCCACACCACTGGCCACATCCCCTGGCATCAACGGTACGTGACTGAATACCATTGGTGGTAACTTTTACCCCCCACCATGCAATACTGATAAAGTCTACACCAACATTCCTTTGGGCAGGTGTGTAGGTGGCCTCCCTAACCTACTAAAACAGTCATTTAAGGGCATTGTGTGTGTGTGTGTGTGTGTGTGTGTGTGTGTGTGTGTGTGTGTGTGTGTGTGTGTGTGTGTGTGTGTGTGTGTGTGTGTGTGTGTGTGTGTGTGTGTGAGAGAGTCCTCTACACTCAACAGGGGGTGTAGTCAAAGAAGTACTGTTAAAACCAATATACTTAGTTGACCGGGGTCCCCAGGCATCTATCCGTGGCCCATTCTACTATACAAGCTCACAACATGTTGCGTTGCAGTGTGTTGAGAGCCTATTATACCATGCCAACAAATGATCAATTGACAGGTGTCAATCACATCATCACCAACGCAGCCCACAACAGAAGGCCACAGCTGTGGGTGGCCACCACCACAACTACTAAACATGTGCACGGTAGTACCGCATACCTCAAATAGTGGGCCCAGTGCTCACCTGGCATTGACTCTCTAGTGCAGTACATGCCCGTCGTGCCCCCACGAAACCCTCCGCTTCTGCCAGCCATCCCACCACCTTCCGACACCTTCCCACCCCCCTCAGCCTCCCAACCCCACAGGATTTCAAATTATTAGAGAGAAAAATGGTCAGATTCTGCCGCCTCAGCACTGCCCCCTTGTCCGGCATACCCTACCGTTCTGCAATAACAAACGCAAGAGGGGGGTACACACTGAGAAAATAAAGCAATCAGTATTGGCCATTGTGTGATTTCCACCACAGAGGCAGAAAAATTGTTGAGACTGCATTATGAAAAACAAGCAGAGGGTAAGGAAACTCCCCCAGAATAGCAAGAACACGTCTGCAGCTGAGATTAGTTTTCTTATTACTTTACACTTTCTACGTTTTCTGCTTTCTTTTTCACGTTGGAGATATTCAGAGTTTGACCTTTCCCCCATTTTAGCGTCTGTCTGTCCATCTAGGGCTTAGTTTTTCCCAAAAGGATCTGTAATCTCGCTCTTGGTTTAAACCGGGCCGGCGAAAAAGAGAGGTCCCTCTGGGAAACTAGTATGCACAGGGCTTTATGTGAATGTGTGTCCAGGGGGTTGTGGTCTGTTAAGTAATTGATACCATGAAGCCTTCATGCAGTTTGACACTGGTGGGTCTCACCGGGCCGTTATGTGTCTTGTGTTTCTCAGGAAAATACAGTACCACACACCCAGGTTGTACTTGTAATTGGTAACCGCAAGTACAACATGCAGAACTAATGCTATGGCATTGCCAATTGACTGATTAGTATTCAGTGAAGAGATGCATGGTTGAATGGCAATAGCAGTGGCAGAACGCAAAACGGATGATATACAGTATGTGATAGAAGCGCATATGTGTGTATGAGCAGATACAAGCCAGATGCCTTCATTCCCCGATCCAGTGATGCCACCTGATTTCAGCATTCACAACTTTGCTTCCATGCCCTAAAAGTACTAGTGATCTATTATTACATTTGGGAGAATTTTACAGACACAAATTTGTGGTCCCGTACATGGAGCACAATACTAGATCAGGTGGCCATGTCACTGTCTTGACCTCTGTCAACATTTTACCCAGTAGGAAGCTACTGAGTACTGTAGCTGAAAATATTACAGTTTACTTTTACACATTCTCTCAGCGTACCTCAAACAGAGGTCCTATTTCTCTCACTTATAGGGGTCCATTTCTCTGTTTTGTAAAGCCTCTCCATCTTATGCCTATATGATTTACTTGATTTACACTTGGTTTAGAAGCTCACAACGTGTCACATCGCAGCATGTTGAGAGCTTGTAGATGTGCTATTTTGGTGTGTGACACCGGCACGCAACTAAATCAGGCTTTATCTGCCACGAGGATGTTACTGTTCTCTCGCTATGAGCCTTTCTCAGTCTCTCCATCTACCGTAGGAACCTGACATGATAATCTCCCTTGATGAATTTCTCCCTCCGAGATGTGCTCTGTCCCAGTTAACATTTCACTGTCTTAACATTCTCATGATGCCGCGCCTTTCTCCATCAGGGCCATGAATCATTAATTGGAAACACGTCCGTGGCTGGTCCTCAATAACATTGGTACAATGCATGGTAGGCTATAATTTAGGGTGTTTCGTGGGAATCGAGGAACAGATTCCCAGATTTATCTGTTTCTTTACACCCTGTTTCATGCAGCGAGTTTTCCAAACGCTGTCAGCACGTACACCACTTCCCACCAGTGCACACCATACATGCTTGAAATATGCCTGTGAGGGCCAGGCCTCGTACACACATGACGCATGTGGATCCCGTTGATCACGCTATGAGGACCAGAACCTTCACACCGCTCCACCAGCTGTGTTCTGCAATTATAGTATAGGCGTATGATGATATAGTATTATTATCTGCTTTTTGAGATGAGATGAAAGACTGAATCTGCCACGGCCCTTTGACATGAAGGCAGATGTGTCAATGTAACTGAGATGTCCTGCTCTTGTAGGAAGCTATCAGTAAGGGCCCTTGTTTGGAGAGGCCTTATGGTTTAATGATCTGTATCCTGGCACTAGATGAGTGGGAGCTGCGAAATAGTACGTGTTTCTAGGTATCTTCCTTCTTATATGCTTCCAATAGTTGTTGTAGTATGAGATATTTTTAGTACCGGTATATGAAGTACTAAATACCTGTAGCATTATTGTTCAATGCTCTATGCAATGTATTTTTTATAGTGTGGTGTGACACCATGGCCTAACATCACCCTGTCAATTGTTTCCGTGACAGACAACAGAGACAACCTTTCCAAATATAATAGTTGGGTTAGGGTTAGGGTGATAATGAACACATTTAGGCTACAGACAATGGAAATGTTGAAAGATTAACAATGTGAGAGAAAAGATATTTAGGCTACAGACAAGGGAAATAATGGAGATGTTGAAAGATTAACAATGTGATAGATACTTTTTCACTTACAGTATGCATCTGTTTTATTTACTCTCCAAAACAAGGCGGGGGGGAAGGGGGAGGCACGGCCCACTCATACATTACAAGTTTAGAACCACAACTGTCGCCAAATTGGTCCATTTGCCAGAATGTGAACCCAGGAATGTTGAGGACACTAGTAGAATTTGCCAGATGCTAACTTGCATATATTGAGCAATTTTCATGATTGGGCATACTGTGTTACGATACCATTAAGGCTAAAACATCAAAATGTCTGTAGCATGTGAAATGTCTAACAATGGGGTTTTCATGATGGTGAATCCATTCCAAGCACCAAGCAATCAAAAAACACTCCTTGGACTAAAAAACAGCCATACCCGTCATGCTAATTGTGCTTATTATAGTCAGCACATTTGGGCAACCACTATGACCGTTTTCAGCCCAACGAATGTGGCTTTCTTTTTCTTTTCTTTTTGCAAAACTAGTTCTTGGAATATTCAGCATCATGAGAACCCCCTAGTTTGACATAATGCTACATAAAGCATGATGAAAGATTGACTATAATTGTTTAGTGGGGGCACATATTATGAAAATTGCCCAACATATGCAATTTAGCACCCGGTGGTTTCTACATGCTGGGGACCAAATACTCAACATCTTTTCTAACAAAATGTTGGTGTATACTCAACATGTCTGGCTTCACAAAGGGCCTCTATGGGCTGGGAAGTAGACTAAACCAAGGATGTGTGTTGGGGAAACTGAGTTTGAAATTCCATGGGTTTATATAGCCTGAGTAGATGTTTAAATGACCCCAAACATATTTGAAAGTGAAATATCTCCTTTAACTTAGTTTCAGGATAGTAATAGTGTGTTATAGAGGCTATTGGTTAAGAGTGACTATTGTATGTCAAAAAGGTTCCCATGCTGGTTTCATCCCAGCTGCAGTCATCAGTGTTCTTGAACTGAATGCCCTCTTTGCTAACTCATTACGATTTAGCCTAATTTATGCCTAATTATGCCCCATTCATTGTAACATGGCATTGCATGGCATTGCATTGGTGACCAATCACCAATCTGACCGTCTTCCCACTCCATGTGTTGCACGCTGGGCAAGCTTGCTTAAATTTGGTGGAACCAGCAGGATTTTGGCAAACACATTCATACACCGATCGTGGCTGAAGCCATGCAAGGCAAAACTTGCCCAAGGACACTTGGCCATGTGGACAGGAAGAGCCAGTATTCGAATCACCAACGGACAGATCATTGGACAACCTGCTCTACCTCCTGAGCCACGTACAGTCAGAAGGTAAACCAGTCAAAGAAATTACATTGACTACTCTTTACGAATCTGTTTACAGATTTGACACGTCCAACTATGCGGTTTCTCTCTTAGGTTGTGACCAGGCTTTTCTCTTTGCAGATGAGTAATGCTGGGACAGGGATATACAGTAGATAATTCATCTGGCCATAGTGCCACTATACCCATAACAAATCACTTATTTGTGGCAAGCCCTTCCAAAAACCCATGCCAAATACCTTGACTTAAACATGAATCCAAATTATCCAAGTGGCCCGTTTCGTTTGTCAGGAATCTGAGCAACATGTTGATTTCTATGCTTTCGTATTCTTCTGTGGATCTATTTGTAATTTGGTGGCAACTTGCTCACTTTTCTTTTTCATCTCTTCCAGCCTACTTCAAGCAGGATAATAGAACCAGGATGGATTATGCAAACCACTTGACCAAATCAATTGTGCCAAATGAGAGCTTCAACACGGTCAACCGTGACCAAATATCATCAGATTCAGTGAGCATATCATAACACAACCCAAATGCTTTAAGATGATCTGCGGTGGTGGTGAGTAAATAAGTACATTTACCCAAGAAGGTATTATGCTTTTGAGGACTATTCATTAGGTGGTTTACTTTGAAGATTTATCTCAGTTAGCCGAGTATGTTCAATTGTTCATGCCCTATATTTTACATGGAAACCACAGTGTGACGTGAGGTTGTCGATCTTACATTTTGATCCACTTGTAATAGATTGTGTCTATACTGTGGTATTGTATTGCCACAAATTCTCAGTATTCCTCCAACACTGCTGCTTTTTTCCACACTTGTTGTGTTATGTTCCCCTCCCTGGGGATGATTGCATTTGCTATTTTGGCACGGAAGTGTGTAAATAATCGACCTAAGCATTCTCATCTTCTGCCAGGTTCATTTTGAGGAAAGCCGTTTGTGATTCATTCGCCAAGGCAGCCGGGGTGTTGACAGGGGAGACAGGCCTCGTCACTCATGGGGGAGGCCTCTCTCTCTCTCTCTCTCTCTCTCTCTCTCTCTCTCTCTCTCTCTCTCTCTCTCTCTCTCTCTCTCTCTCTCTCTCTCTCTCTCTCTCTCTCTCTCGTGGAAACAGCTCCGGTTGAGACTAGCTGACAACTGTCTGTGGTGAGTTTTTTGTTTTCTTCTCTCTCTTCTGGTTTTAAACTAAACAGTTTTAAGGTCATGTTAATATATATTTATATCAAATGGACTCGGAGTGGAGGAATATAAGGCGGAGGACCCCGACTCTGCGGTGTAGTAATTGTGTATGAAACCACTGGAACTCAGGGGGGGATCCCATCGTGTCCAATTAGGATTCCCACATCGCTGACATACTTGAACTGAGATCCAAATGCTGTGAACTCTGGTCTGTCCTTACAGCAAGTGGGGGAGAGGAGATGGGTTACATGCAGACTGCAGAGTGCCATCTTGGGTGGTAGACATCTGCCTTTGTTAACCACCATGCACTGCCCTCATTAATTTTTGCTCTTTTGAGGTCGGAGAGACTTATGAAACCTTTTCCCAGAGCACACTCTTCCCGTCGAGGTTGTTTATATCCCAATAGGTCAGATTTCTTCCCGCATCATACTGCTGTATGTGCTTTAGATGCTTTTTTGATTGTATCACAAAATTGGCCTGATAGACTACAAACCATGTGTTCCACATTCCCATTATTTAAATCCTTAACAGATTTAGCACGCGTTTTGGCGTGATTGATTATTCTGTTGTCTGCTTATCACGGTATTTTAGGTGTTGACGTGACTGCAAAACCCAGAAAACACCTCACACACTTTACAACTACAATTGATGATAATGATAACTTATTATTATTTAAATGTAATTATCTCTGAATGAGCCCTGGAAACAGTGAAATGTGAAAATACAGGCTGTTCTGTCAATTTATTTTTTTTTTTTAAACTGAAACACATCAACTCATCATGTTTTCCCTTTAAGAAGACACCTTTGCACAAATTCACAACAGGATTTTCTATAAATTATTTAGTTACTATTGAACCTAGCCTGGTCTAGCCCTCAATGATTTGGGCCTTGGGGGCGCGGGGTGTCGTGGGATCCACACGGCGGAAGTGCTGCGCTCTGATTTGATCTCACTAACGTGTTGTCATCTCCGGCCCCTCCCCCTCCCGTCCACTGCTGTTCTACGTCAAATCATTTAGAGCGACGCCCACCCCAGAAGGTTCACTCCCCCCTCAAGGCCACTTTCCAACGTGCGTTAGTCCAGGCTTTCCGTTTTCGCACCACGCGAATGAAAATGAAAGCCTGGGTGTCGAGGCTACTATTGAACCTAATGGGCGCGAGCCTAGCTTTTCTGCTAATCTGTCAATGCTATGCAGGTAGCAAAAACCTGTGGTCTGCCAGGTATGCAACGTCAAAACGTCCCCCGTACATGGAATGGTATACTTTGTAGTGTTGTTCCCATTATAGTCAATCAATGCCTCCGTCACAAACAGCAATGATCCTTTGCCACAAATCTCCATAGACACTCCAGCAGCAGCAAAAAGCAGTGTAACTCTAAAACTACAAGCGCTGTCCAAGGTGCTTGATCGCGCAAGTTATTTTCGTATGTTATATTGCAATATCTCACGTGGCTGGCGACATCTAACTGTTTGTGGCGACAGGCAAAGCGTAGCAGCTAATACTAACATTGTCTGCTCATGTAAGCAACAAGTGCTGACCCGGAAACAGAACTAATGATGCACAAGTTTGTGTAATATATTACGTGGACCTGTAAGTGGCATACTGCAGTAGTACTTTCAGGCGCCTTTAGGGGCAGCAATAGAGTTAAAATACACCCATTGTTCAGTTGAACGCTGGAGTCACTGTGATAGTAGACAGTAGACAATTATATAGACAGTATAGGCCTTTTCTCAGCAAAGTATCTTATATCTTACATACCCAACACAATGTCAGTGTTGTGTATGGGCCATGATGACCTGTGCTTTTATGGCAAAATTATTTTGCACCCATAAATTTCTCCACTTATTCTTAGGTTTTTAATTTGTCTGTGCGTTTTATGAATTACACTGCTGTAACCAATGCCACCCATAAGCATCGCAGATGCCTTTTCAAACGACCCACTCTCTATTATTTGGGATAATGGCACTGCTCTTTAGGAGCAAATCCACCGCTGCCTAGCACCACCACTCCTGTGATATCTGCTTCCAATAAATTGATGGAATGAGCTCGCCCTGGCCTGGCCAGTCTCCATCTCTTTCTGCCTGACATGGGTTAGGAAAACATCTGGAGGCAAGAGAGTGAGAGAGAGAGAGAGAGAGAGAGAGAGAGAGAGAGAGAGAGAGAGAGAGAGAGAGAGAGAGAGAGAAGCAAAGAGAACAAGAAAGCCAGAGAGAAGAAGCAGCAATGCCTGATTTACAATTGGTTGTGCGCTGTGTCACGGACTAAATTGTGAAGCGTTGTGATCTTGTACATCTGCTATTGTCAGTGTGGGACAGCGGCATGAAACTAAAGTACGAATCAGGCCCAAGGGTGCAGTGAAATCTGACAACAATACATAAACTATCCCTTGGGCACTAATTAAGCTGATTTGTTGCATTGTACACAGAGACGCCAGAGACAAGTGTGTCTGTGAGGAGAAGAGGAATTAATTGGAGGGATGGAAATATGCACTGTTATGATGTGCGCGACTGTGCCGCCTTGTTTGTGCCATGGTTATGGTTCCAATAGGCCCCAGATATGCTGTATATACAGTATACAGTATGCCCTGCCTCCTGCCCAGCAGGAGGTCCAAGCCTTTCCCACCAGGGACTCTCTCTGAAATTGGTCCAACATGCTGTTCTGTGTGCACCTGGGAGCCAGGTGGAAGACCAGTGCCCTGTACGCATACAGCCACAGACTGTCATTGGATCGAGGCTGCTCCGGATCAGGGGAAGACAAGGGGGGCAGGAGATCGATAGCCTGGACAGGCAGACACACGTGGGTGATTATGACCATTCTAGCGGCCCCGGCACTCTCGGGTTGACCAACTCGGGTGACACTTTCCTGAGAGTGGGCCAATTCCAGCCTGCTAAGAGGATCAGTTTTCCCCTTCCTGTCCTGACACACATAGCAGAGCAGTGTCGCATGCACACTCACATACACACAAACACACGCTCTTAAGTTCATACTTCACAATATGCATGCGGCGCTTGGCTCTTTCCGAAAATAATGCGACATATCTCAGCCCTTATCCACAGCCACCACAACTGCAAACCTCGCTCGACTAGCAAGCCGTATGCAAAAGCCACAACGCAAGCCCTGGACGCTGGAACGGGATCAGAGAGTGTCTCGCTGCAAAGGCAAAGTCCCCGCTAATAGGATTGAGACCTTAAACCCCATCTCTCTTCAAGAGTCCACCTGAGGCCTTCTGCAAGGCTGACAGTACGGCGTGTGGCTCTTGCTGCACTGTGGCTGCATGTGAACGAAAAAGAGCTCTGCAGCAAGATGAGAGAGGAGGAGATGAGAGAGAATGAGAGAAAGAGGAGAGAAAGAGAGAGATCGGGTGGATGTAATGATGGAGAGAGGGCTGGATACAGAGAGAAGAGAGAGAGAGAGAGAGAGAGAGAGAGAGAGAGAGAGAGAGAGAGAGAGAGAGTGCTACTCTGTAATCCTGGTGTGAACTAGAGAGACAAGGATTGAGAAGAGTGGCTTGCATGTGGTGATGTCACCTGCGGAGTGGGAGGACTCTGCATGTGGTGAGCCGATCAAGAACCTTTGGAAGAACCCGTGAATGGACGCCTTAGAAAAGAAACTCTGTAACCGACAGAGAGACAGAGAGAGGAGAGGTAGAGAGAGAGTGAATGAAAGAATGAGAGACAGGAGAGAAGACAGGGACAGGGGAGGGTAGGGATGATGGAAACTGCAGTGAGAAGTGCTCGCAGCAAAAGCTGTTCATCATCGCAGTGAGCAATTACTATGAAAAGCCAGGCAGAAGTGTCTGTCTGTGTCACGCTGCACTGACAGAGGGTGCGGTTACATCAAAAGGAAATTTACTTTTTTAAATCTATCCCCACAATTTTGTAACCTGTTTGTTTACACCCAATTACCTAATGTGCTTGTGGGCTCCACAATTTGGGGAGGCAGAAGACTGAACTAATGCTTCCTTCAATTGCGTGAGAAGTCCAAGCTGCCTTCTTTTCAACCTGACAGGGGGCAGTTTCCCTGGATTCCAACCAGTTCCTTTCTCCTTCATCAGGCACCCCAACTGGCCAGTTGGAGGCAGTTTAGAGAACAGAATTATTGCATGTTTTTGTGACCTACCCTAGGGGGCACAGGGAGAACATCCAAACTCCACACAGAAAGGCCCTTTCGACACCACCACCTTGGGTATGGGCACTGATGACGTGAAGGAGAAGACACACCAAAAGCCCACCAAAAGCTGGATATCAGAGGATCTAGCCCCCATGCGTGTGTGCGCACATACACACATGCACGCGCGCACACGCACACACACACACACACACACACACACACACACACACACACACACACACACACACACACACACACACACACACACACCAAAAATTGAAATACAATCTCTAACACTTAACATCTCTGGATGAGGGCCAACCTCCTAGAGCACCAGTGCTACCCCTCCTCTCCCCTCCCCTCCCCTCCCCTCCCCTGGCCGAGGAGCCAGAGTGCGGCCCGTCATGCATGCATACGAATGTATATTTTGACACATGCTGAGAGACCGACCCGACACTGAGCAGGTGGGTGCCCCGGGAACGGGCTGAGAAGGCAAAGTGTGTCCCGCACGCCAGCTGTAGAGTGGATTTAGCTGAGGTCCCGGCGGCTGTTAAACCTGTGCGGTTTGACATGCTGTTTGGGTTGAGGGTGACTGATTAGCCGGCAATATGCAGCCCTTTCCAACCGGGGGCCCTGTCTTATACGTCCCGCACTCAGGCGGCTAACACCTGCTTAGCCCTGTGCCTGGCCCTGTGCAGGCTAATGGACGGCCATCAAGCGCTCTGCGCGCAGAGCCGAGTGACAGGCTGTATAGGAAAGTTTAGGTGTGGTTGCGATGTTAGACATGCATGTATGATGACCTATAGCCAACTCCCTACATCTAAATCCATGTTGATGTGCCTTCAACTTGGGCCCCACATGGTCAGGGACACAAACGTAGACACATACATACTGTACATACATACGCACACACACACTGTAAAAGGTTGGTAAAGTAAATACAATGGGCTTTTCTGACGGCTGTGGCGGTGCGGAGAGCGCGAATAAAATGGAGGAGAATGAAAAAGTAATCTTTCCCAGCTCCTAAATCTGTCTTCCAACCAGCAGGACCTTGAAAATGACACATCTCACATTAAACAGATGGCAGATTAATCTCATGTGACTTGTGCGGTTGCGTCTCTGACACACGACTCCCGCCCACCGCGGGCCGATTGACGAGGACCGCCCGGGCGCCCTAGCTGGCGCTGGGGGAGGGATGACAGGGAGTGGGCAACGCTCGGGAAATTCGTGTCCGAATTGCAAAGCGCCACCTGGGTTGTGGGAAGCAAGGCAGCTATAGGAATTCATGACAATAAATGGCTCCTGCAGTAAGCAAAGTGTTGCGTTTCTCCCCCAAGCTTCTCTACACTCCCCGCCAGTGGTGTAAAGTAACTTTAGTACTTTATCGTGTAAAGTAACTTCAAGTACATTTACGCTTTCACATCTACTATGTACAATTTTTAGGTGTTTATATTACGTGAGCTATAACACTTTTTAAAATACGAGGTCATTGCATTTCTGCTTGGCACACCTTGTCAGTCAACAGACTCTGGTGAAAATAGCCAAAAATGCTGGAGTTCTTCTTATATCAGACTGGTTTTCTTTATTCGCCCTTTTTCCCACACAGCACAAAACGAAAGTATTTACAGCAGCTGACAGAGACGCCCAGAGACATCACATTTCTGACATTCAGATGCCACATACACATTCAAAGTGTCATAAATAAAGCAATTAGAGTTCCATATGTACAGAAGCAACGTTCACATGTTCCCCAAGCCAAACTCAGTTTGTAGGGTCGCTGCTCTGGAGCCAAGTGGCAATCAACTTGAAACAAACATCAATCATTATAACTCAAACAAATATAACTCTGCAACATAAATCACAATAAATACAGGTCGTTAGATTCATCATCAGGGGGAACTGCCATACTACTATATTCTAAAGATTTGTTAACTTGAAATGGGAAATTCTAGTGAGAACTTTGAGCACTTTACCGTAAGCAGGCCTACAATTTGATGCAGATACTTTTGTCCTTCCAGACTTTAACTTGAAATGGAGTAGTTTTCTCAACTCTTACAGTCTATGTTGACCTTTTTTTAGTCCAGTGCCACCTGCACCACATTAGAACACTGCAGCTCTCCAGAAGACATGGCAGGATATGTCTGTCTGCAGTCTGGTCTCCATACAAAGTCATAAACAAACCCCAGGGAGAGGGTGCCGGAGCAACACTCAACCTACAAACGTACAATTTAGGCATCGGTTTAGGCCAGTGGCTTTCAAGCCTTTTCGTATCAAGGCCCATTATTCATCCTCATCCTGCATTTGATAGGCTATGGAGCGCCATTTGATGAGACAAGAGCAGGAGTGGCAATCCTGGAAGCCTACCTGTATGTAAGGTCCCTGGTTCAGTTACTTGTGGCTGTATCATACATACGTCAATGCGTTCATTGAACCAAATACAAAACGCGGACACAAATAGCTGTTTGAAGTCCACCAAAACAAAGAACATTTTAAATGTTTATTTCACTCTAGCATTAACTGAAAGTAGTAACAAATGTAACAATATAATCATGAGAATCAGTGTCAGTGGTCTATACACGTAAAACAACTTAAACATAAATGTTTGTAGTGCTCCCATGGAGCTGTCTTGAGAGGGGGAATGACCTAGAAGAGACTGGCCCCACACCTCTTATATAGAGGTAGCACCAGGTGGGCCAGCTCTCCACTGATGATGCTCCGCCCTCCAATCATTATCTGCAAAGACACGTAACCATGACAACCACATGGGATAACCTGACAACCCCAGGGTTGTCACACATGCATGGTTATTGTTGACGGTGTGGAAATTCTGACCAGGCAAGAAGGAGGAAAAGTGCTTGAGTGCTATAGTTCTATCTATCCCAGCGATACCAAGGTCAGAAAGACTGTCCATGTAGGAAAGCTGATGGTTAATTGAGTCAAAGTGATGCCTGATGAGTGGGAGCATGGAGTGCCAAGAATTGCTGTTTCAATTTGGCAAAAGTTGTTGTTTTTTTTCCAAAGTTGTTGTTGTTTTTTTCGGTAAATAATTAATGAGAGTAGATCAGGGGCAAATTGAGGTTGACAGGTAGTCGTTCTGGTGGAAGACGGCAGTTGTATCTGGAAATAGAGAAGGGAAGGAAGACATGCATGCAATGTTGGGTTTCATAGAAGAGTTAGGTAGGTCTTTGTCAGTTGAATAAATATAGTGTAGCTAAAGCATTGTGATATGAATACATATTCAATTAATGACAAGAGGTTGACTATTAGTTAAATGTGGTGGCATTTGTTTGTAACGAGGCCTACGGAGTGTACTCTGGACGCAATATATCTGCTTATACAGACAGCATTGTGGCATTTAGAGATTTGCAATAACATCCACACTTTATATAGACTCCTTTCCATTTCTTGTGAAACAGCGCCCGTGTGCAATGCAAGTAGCACGTTGAGACGTTCCTACTTTATAAAATATCTTCTGAGAAGCCGGGCATGTATTTTTGTGTCCTCCTGTCAGCAGCCAAAAGTGCAAGAGGTAAAAAAGAAACAAACGTAACCGTCCACATCCTGAAATGTTTGTGTGCAGAAGCTAAGGAGTACCTTGAAAGTTCTGGGCTCCTATTCAATGCATTTAGTTGCTCTGTGTGTGTGTGTGTGTGTGTGTGTGTGTGTGTGTGTGTGTGTGTGTGTGTGTGTGTGTGTGTGTGTGTGTGTGTGTGTGTGTGTGTGTGTGTGTGTGTGTGTGTGTGTGTGTGTGTGTGCGTGCATGTGTAGTGGAGGTGGTTTTGCGTACCAGGGCCTGCCCAGCAGACTGGAGTCTACTATACAATGAGAGGGGCTGTGGATTAAGCCCAATGTGACCATTACACAATGCTCTTAATTGATCCAGAGAAGTGAAGATGGTGATCTGCCGTCTACATAGATTCCACCATATGCTACTGTGCACTCTGCAACAACTTGCACATGCCAGATTCATATTTCCTGGCTATATAGTCTAATGCATTTTGGCCTTCGACCATGTGTGAAATTCCTCGCAAGAACTTTATTTCTGACACAAAATATTTGGAAGCTGCTTGACATAACGAAGACGAGGTCGGAGTGAGAGAGAAAACACACATGCGTGGTTATGCACATGCATGCGTATACGTGCGCGCGCACACACACACACACACACACGCACACGCACACACACACACACACACACACACACACACACGCGCACACACACATGCACACGCGCACACATGGACATGCACAGGCACACACATCTTTTCTTGGAAAGCCACAACGGTTTCTAATTATATCCAGGGTTTCAAATAAAAAGCGTTTACAGCCAATTCGCTTGCGTAAATGCCATTCCTGTCCTTGCGGGGGGTGGAGATATAAACCATTCCTACCCCGAGACAATAAATGGTTTATCACTTTTATTTGTCGTGGCTTTTTGTTCCATTGCCGACTTCTTTAAAGAGTAAAGGACGAGAAAAAGCATACCCCCCCTCCCTCCCCACTAATGACTGTGTGTGATTTATGGAGTATGTGTTTGACACAGTGGTGTCTGCATTTTCAAACCCGGGCATAAGCAGACTCCTCTTTCACAGACACACTGAGCCTCTCAGAGAGACTGTACTGCGTAGTTTGGATATTATGTTGAACAGTCAGTGAATATCCTACACTCTTTATTTCTTTTCTCTTTTTCTTCCAATGTGCGCTGCCAGGTGCCGGCAGCCGGCAAGGGAGGCCAAATTGGAAAGGAGAGAAAAATGATCGAAATAATATTGTGCCAGAAACCCATTCATTAATAATAACCTGTTAAAGATCGCCAAAGATTTGCAAAAATAGCACAAAAAAGCTGATATACAAGCTCACAGGCAATGGCTATTTGAGTATCCTTATTGCCAGAATTAGCAGTAATGTCACATCACAGTTTGTTAAGTGTAAGTGTCCAAGAAAAACAATGAAAGCAAAGAAGGTAAAGGGGGGTGGGGTGGGGTGGGTGGGTCGCTGTTAAAGGGGAATTCCACTCATTTTCAACATTTTTTCTGAGAGTGTACAAATGCAACCAAATGAACCCTAACGGGTTCATTTGGTTCCATGTACACTCAGAAAAAAGAAGCATCTAAAGAAATCCATTAACATGGTGAAAATACATCTTGATGATGTCATCAAAATGTTTCACCATGTTATTGGTTTTCTTCAGACCTCCATTTCTTGGGAACCCAGAATAGGGGAACTTTTTTATCATGTCCACCCAGCACCTCTAGGGTATACTAATGACATATTAGAATGTTGAAAATGGGTGGAATTCCCCTTTAAGGACATCAGGGCAGAAGAAGAAAGTTTGCCACCAAAACTACAGCT
>CM076979.1:32596673-32623886 GCA_039105355.1 Benthosema pterotum | reverse complement strand
AGTCACCAATCTCCTGGACTCCCCCATGCCTCCCCAGGTGACATTGCCTCAGTGAGTGCCACCCCCCATGCCTCCTAGAGTGCCCCTCCTCCACCCCCCATGCCTCCCAGAGTGCCACCTCACCCCCCATTTGCCTCCCCAGAGTGCCACCTTCCCAGAGTGCCCCTCACCCCCATGCCTCCCTAGAGTGCCCACCTCACCCCCCATGCCTCCCTAGAGTGACCTCACCCTCCCCATTGCCTCCCTAGAGTGGCCCACTCACCCCCATGCCTCCCTAGAGTGCCACCTCACCCCCCATGCCTCCCTAGAGTGCCACCTCAACCCCATGCCTCCCTAGAGTGCACCGTTCCTCCCCATGCACCTCCCCACTAGAGTGCCACCCCCATGCCCCTGAGTGTCCCTGTGCCACTTTCTATTTTAAAGTGCCACCTCACCCCCATGCAGAGAGAGTCCCCCACCCTAGAGTGCCCTCACCCATGCCTTGTTGTCCCTGCCCCTTGCCTCCCCACAGTGCCACGGTCTGAGTGCGTGCAGTTTCTATTTAACCCTGGTGGGAGAGTGTGTGAGCTTAACTGTGTGCTGTTGTGTGTGTGTGTGTGTGTGCGTGTGTTGTGTGTGGTTGTGTGTGTGTGTGTGTGTGTGTGTGTGTGTGTGGTGTGTGTGTGTGTGTTGTGTGTGTGTGGTGTGTGTGTGTGTGTGTGTGTGTGTGTGTGTGTGTGTGTGTGTGTTTTGGAGAAAAAAAGTCAGGAAAAAAAGCAGAAAAACATGTGCATGTGTGCATTTCCCTGTTGCTTGGCTACCTTCGAGCTTCCGCCCCTTTCGTCTGTGAACTATTAGCAGAATCATCCCCAGTGGTTCTCTCTAATGTTCTCATGCACCACATTTAAAGACACTTGGAAAACGGCATCTACTTTGGGCTCTTGTACCGCAAGTTCACTCTACTTTCTTGCTCTTGCTTTCTTGTTTGTGCTGTTTTGTATTGTGTGTCTAATCTAACAACCACTCAAACACTGTACAGGGCCGATCAAAGACAAACTGCAATTGAATATGTAATGAAGACTAAAATGCCCAATCTAGCATGAATAAGAACGCTATTGACATTGCTGAGTGAAATGCAGTGTTGCTATTGTAATGTTTTCCGTGTTTAGATTTGTGTCCGCTTGTATAGTCTCTGATAACATGTTCCTTGAACTGGACAATCTAAGAATGGTGGCTTCAAAATCACCACACAGCCCCTTGACTGTAGTTGACTGTAGCCAGAATCCAGAAAACCCGAGATTGTGGACCAGCATTTTGTTGTCCTGGTTGCAGACAGTCAAGGTCCAATAAAGTAAGTCAAATGTTCCTGTGTTGAAGTGCTTACTTGAGACATTGCTCATGCCACACGTTTGCGTTTTGATTCGCTGGTTGAGAAGCTAATTAGACTGATACAGTTTAGACCTAGTGGCCTATATTCCAAGCCTAAAGCCCTTGTGCTGTAGCGTTTAGCACCAGTGCAAGTCTGCTAGCACGTGTGTTCACATGGCTGTCGCTAAACAGAGACACATTTCATGCACCCCACACATTCATAATGCTACCTTTATAAGGTGCGTGTGTCCGTGCGTGCATGCGTGTGAGTGTGCGCATGTTGTGGATGTGGTGTACGAGTGTGTGCTCTTATAATGCCTGTCTTTATGGCTAATAGCAGCGCCACTGGGCTTCACGGACATTAAAAAGAGCCTGGACTGACCACAGGATAAACACAGGCTCGTAAAATGCATGGTGTGTGTGGTGTGTGTGTGTGTGTGAGTGTGTGTGTGTGTGTGTGTGTGTGTGTGTGTGTGTGGTGTGTGTGTGTGCGTGCGTTTTGCGGTGTGTGTGTGTGTGTGCGTGCCTGCGTGCATGTTTGTGTATGTGTGAGGAAGTATCAAGCCTATATGTATTTGTGTATGTGTGTCTGTCAGGGGGTGTATGAGCGTGTGTACATATGCCTGTACGCTTGCATGTACAGTATACTGTATGTGCAACTATAAATCTAAGCTTGCATATAGACGTGTGTGTGTGTGTGTGTGTGTGTGTGTGTGTGTGTGTGTGTGTGTGTGTGTGTGTGTGTGTGTGTGTGTGTGTGTGTGTGTGTGTGTGTGTGTGTGTGTGTGTGTGTGTGTGTGTGTGTGTGTGTGCGGGCATGTGCGGGCGTGTGTGTGTGCGTACAGGGAGTAGCTGCAGAATATTGGCCTTTTCTTTTTGGGAGGAGCTGAGTTTAATGAGAGACCTCGTTAAACAACTCCGTTCAGAGAACCCTCGTACTCAGACACACACACACGCGCCGGCGCGCGGGCACACACACACACACACACACACACACACACACACACACACACACACAGTGTGCAGATCATGCAGATGATGAAACGGATGTGTGGATCTCCAACGGCCGTGGAGAGAGAGATGCAGAGATGATGATGAAAGACGAAGCGAGAGACACTCAAGTGGGATGCATAACGCATCGCGCCCAAGACACAACTTAACACTGTTCCGCAACCCTGCCCCCCATGGATGAAATGAACGAGAGACAGCAGGAGGTGAGAGGGTGGAGAGGGGGGGTGTAGGGGGAGGGTAGAAAGAGGAGGGATCGGAGACAGGGTGAAAATAACTGTCTGGGTCCCTGAGGGTTGGTCAGTTATTATAAAGCCATTGTGGTCAGTAGTATATATACTCCCACAGTCTTCTCTCTGAGACCTGCTCAGTGAGTCAACCGTTTATTGGCCACTGCTATGGTAAGGACAGAGGGACGGAGCGAGGGAGGGCAGAAGGGAGGGGACAAGAGGACACAGCCTCCTTGATCGCACCCGTAAGCCCCATCCCCCCCGTCCTCTCCCCTCCTCTACACAACCCCCTTCTTGTCTGTCACACATGCACATGCACACACTACACACATCTATGAAGAAACGTAGAGAAACCGCCTCATTCACAAACTGGTGCGG
Organism: Benthosema pterotum; assembly: GCA_039105355.1. Lineage (NCBI taxonomy): Eukaryota > Metazoa > Chordata > Actinopteri > Myctophiformes > Myctophidae > Benthosema > Benthosema pterotum. The sequence goes on along the minus strand of CM076979.1, from coordinate 32,620,923 downwards.
ACAGTGCTGGAGGGGGAGATTCTCTGGCCAAGCGGAGGGAGGCTCGGGGCCAAACCTTCTATCTAGCGCGAAGGGCAAGAAACAGTAGAACGAATGACAGAGAGGAGGATCCAAATGGAAGCGGAAGGGATGAGTATCCGGATGACTGCGGTATAAGCCCTATGTGGCCGGCTCTAGTTCACCAATGCCGTCGTCTAGCAGCTTGGAGAGATCTGCTGCTTTTGAAGTGTGTTTTATACAGAAGGACGCAGAAACAGACGGGCCTATCAACTCAACACACCCTGGGGACGCATTATGGACTTGTCATTCCCAGTGTCCGACACGGCACACAATGGGGCAGCACCCACTCAATTCTTTAATTGTGAAAAAATATGGTGCAAAATCTTTTGAATAAATAAATATTCTTTCAGAGCAAATGTTTGAACTCAAATATTTTTTCTGGAGGTCCCTGGAACAATATATCTTCAGGTGGGGGTCCGCGGCAAACACAAATAATTCTGAAGTTTGTTGGAACCATTGACATAGATACATAGGATTTTCAGACAATGAATGAAGACAATGGATTTAGAACACTTTTTTTTAGATTGGTCCTCAGTCCAAATGCTGTATAAGTAAAACACAGAGCGCAAGAGAATGATAGAGAGGGAGAGAGAGAGAGAGTGATGAGGGAGAGGGAGGGAGAGAGAGGTTGTTGAGTTTAACTCAATTCTTCTACACACTTATTAAAACTAACAGTGAGGCAGACTGGGCACTGTAGGGGGACCATGACACTGAGCCTGTTCATATGACTGCAACTAACGTTGGCTCCGCTGTGGCCCTTCTCACATGCACATGGCTTTCCCTGCACACAGTGTCGACACACATATGCAAGCGCGTACACACACGCACGCACGCACGCACGCACACACACACACACACACACACGCACACACACACACACACACACACACACACACACACACACACACACACACATTCTTTTCATTCCTCATCCAGGCGACCCTGGAGAATGCGAGATGGCTTGCATATCATGTGTGACTATGCTCCTCTTTGGAATACGCCCTCTTCTACACGTACATGCACATGCACGTGCGCGCGCCACACACACACACACACACACACACACACACACACACACACACACACACACACCACACACACACACACACACACACACACACAGAAGAGCCCCACCACCCCCATCCATCCACGGCCCCTCCTCCTCCTCGCCTCTTTTCACAGTATTGTCACCCTAGACGGTTCACACGGCCATCTTCTTGCCGTGCTTCCGGTCCTAAATCTCAGGCCTTGAACGCACCGTGAAGGCACATCCTCCTGGATGGATTTAAACAGAGCACACACACACACACACACGCACGCACGCACGCGCTCACACACACACACACAACACACACACACACTCCTCACATGGCGTGATGGTCCAATCCAAATTTCCGGTGTTGCATTACGAACACCAACAACTGTCTTTGGAGAGCAGGGAAACAGGGGGAAGTCTCAGAGTGTGTGTGTGTGTGTGTGTGTGTGTGTGTGTGTGTGTGTGTGTGGTGTTGTGTGTGTGTTGTGTGTGTTGTGGTGTTTGTGTGTGTGTGCGTTGCTGCGTGCGTGCGTGCGTGTGTGAGAGAGAGAGAGTTGTGAGTGAGAAAGAAGATAATTATTATTTTATGGTTCAAAACTATGTGTAATGTTGCGCTTATAATTACAAAACAATTTGTTAGTGTTAGGTTTAGGCATTTAGACATTGATTTTGAGCAGGGCTCTCAACAAAGAGCCCACAACGTTTAATCTACAGCCCAATACTATTGGCTCGCGACATCATGTGACATCATCAAGGATGGAGACCCCTGATGAATGGAGATCCCTGCTGACATAAATATTGGCCAGCAACTCTACATCTCACATATAAACCACAAAACACTTGCATCTCCATATATGGAGCTGACCTGTTCTGACATTACATATGTTGATCCTTCATTACCCAGCCTTCCTCTTTGATGTCTCCCTTTTGACCGATACCTGTCCAGCTAAATGGGCCTGCCCCAAAGTTAGTGCAGCTCCAGCCATACATGAGCGCGTCTGCATGCCACATATTGCCCTGACAGTGTGTCACGTGTTCGAGTCCTGTTGATGAACGGCCTTTGCTGCATGTCTCTCCCGGTCTCTCTTGTACTTTCCTGTCTATCTTCACTAAGTATCAATAAAGGCACAAAAGGCAAAAAACAACTCTTAAAAAAGACATTCCATATGCCATCACCCAGGCAGATGCATGCATGCTTCTCTTACTGGTTGATATTTTTATTGTAGATTATTTTCCCCCCAAAATGTCCCAAAAGGGGTTGAAATAGTAATCTTATAAATCAGCAACCTAAGTCATGAATATCCTCAAGAAATCCAGAAATACAAGAGTGTGCGTGCGTACATGTGTGCATGCATGTTTGTGTTACGGGTGTTTGTGTGGGGTAGCGCGCGCGCGCGGTTGTGTGTGTGTGTGTGTGTTGTGTGTGTGTGTGTGTGTGTGTGTGTGTGTGTGTGCGTGTGTGTGTGTTGTGTTGTGTTATGGTTGGGTTATAGGTGACTCATGGTGCTATAGGGGGAGGGGGGTATTTGGCCGGTGACTCATGTCTTTCTCAGAAGGAGCCAGAAAGAAAGGACTCTTGGGAATCCTGCGATAAGGCTGCCAGCAGCAGGAAGTGGAACAGGGGATGCATGCGACACGGTCCGCATCTCAATCACACCCCTACCCAGAAACCCAGCCACCCACCCACCCAAATGCCCCTTTCTCGGAAGACGGCGGATCGTTTTCTGTGTCACTCTTGTGGCGTGTTGTTACCTCAACATCCTTTTCAGTCAGGGGCGGATGTAACATATTCCAATTGGGGGGGCAGGAGAAAATAGTATGGGGGGTGTCTTCATCGCCCGTGGCGCGAACCACGGGCGATGAAACACACCCATACCATTTTCGGTTACAGGAGTTTTATCGGTCAAGTAAAACATCAATATTAACATCAATTGTTGAAGTTGCAACATACACACAGCATGCATAAAGCTAAAGCTCTGACTCAGAGAGTTTTCTGTTTTCAATGATGAAATACTGTTGGTTTAGTGCTGACACAGCTGTAGTTAGTTAGTCATCAGTTGTGTTTCAAACCATTTTAAATATAAGAACTTTAATTTGAAATATTTTGGGTTGTTTTGCATGCCATCGTGTTTGGTGGGGCAGACTGGGCATTTAGGGGGGCATTGCCCCCCCATACCCATGCCTAGATCCGCCCCTGTTTTCAGTTCCTTCCTCCGGCCTGCCTGCCGCGCTACGGGTGGCCGAGTTTCTGCCGCACCGCAGACAAGAAAAACTCAATGACTGTGTGTTTTCTTTTGCCTCTCTGAGCGGAACGTCACACCTACAACTACACACACACGCGCCAAATCTTCAGGCGCTGCCCGCCGTCAAAGCGCTTTTGCACGTGCCACATCTACACTGCCACATACTGCCACACATACACACACCTACGCACACACAAACACGTTTCGATTATTTTATTTGGATCTGCACATGAGGACAGTGCATTAGATCCAAATATTGATCAGAAGAAGGGTACAATGCGGTCAGATCAGAAACTGCTACACATGCTCACACAGACACACACATGCAGGCACACATGCACACATGTCACACGCACACCATCAGACACACAATTAAAATGGCATTCCTGCAGTCAGTGGTGGAGGAAGTACTCACATGTTTTAATTAAGTAAAAGTATCAACACTGCAATGTAGGTATTTTCTATTACAAGTTGAAGTCCCTCATTCAAAAAGTACTCAAAGTAGAGTAACCCAAAGTAAAAGTAATCACTGTGCAGAATGCCCCATTAATTGGGCATGTTTGGACAATAAGCAATCTACAAGCTTAGATCACATCACATCAGAGCATCTGGCATACTCTGGCATGTACTACTGAGGCATAAGTAAAAGTGTTCAAAATTGAAAACTGAAGAAGAAAAACAGTTCAAAAATGTACTTAAGTACAGTAGTTAGTTACTTTAGTTACTTTACACCACTGTCTGGAGTACATTACTCCCCACACACACACACACAGACACACAGACACACAGACACACACACACACACACACACACACACACACACACACACACACACACACACACACACACACACACACACACACACACACACACTCAAGGTACACCGTCCCACGCAGCCACAAACACACCTGACCGACTACACTTCCTGAGAGGAGTGAGTCAGCCGGCCGCAGTGCACTTAGCGTGGTAATACATGCTTATTAGCCATGCTGATAATATAGTGTTGACATCGTTGTCACGACAACCAAGGCCGCAGGGGAGGAGGGGGTGGGTGGGGGGCTGTACCGCTGCGCACGGGTGGGTGGGCAACTGTACTTTGCTTATAGGTGAGGATACTTTGGGTATTGTTGGAGCATGTGCGTGTACACGGTGTCTTAGTTGCATGCTCGCAGATGTGCGCATACGCGTGCTGTGTGCGTGACGCAATGCAGGCTGTGCGCCTTTTTTATTACTTGATGATATGATTGCGTTGATGTTTTGCCTGATGTTTCTGGGACATTGAATTGACTCATTGTTTTGTGCAAATAAAATTGCCTTGCCTTGCCGTGCCTAACTGTGTGCATGCGTGTATGTGTGCGTGTGGGTGTGTGTGTGTACTGTACCTGCTTTTTCTTATAGAAACCCTTCTTGTCGCAGTTGGGTATGCGGAAGCCTCGCGGGTTGAGCACGTTGGTGATTTTAAGACTGTTCAGGATGCTCTCCATCTCCCTCCGGCAGGGCCCTGCAGGCAGGCAACACACAGGCACTACCATCAACCACAACAACATACACAGCACATGGACAACAGGCCATGTGGCCATCAGCAGGTCAGGGGCGGATCTAGGCATCGGCATGTGGGGGCAATGGCCCCCTAAATGCCTGACTGACTGCCCCACCAAACATGACGGCATTGGAAACAACCCAAATTTCAAATATATTTCAAATTAAAAATTAAATTAATTAATTTAAAATAATAATAATAATAAATAATAATTAAAATGATTTGAAACACTATGCTACTAACTAACTGCAGCATTTCATCATTGAAACCATCACATCACGTGTCTGGTGCAACTTAACACAACTGAACTAAAATAATCCTGTAACCAAAAATGGTATGGGTGCGACTTCATCGAAATCGAAAGCGTCACGGGCGATGAAGCCGCACCCATACCATTTTCTCATGCCCCCCCCCCCCCCCCCCCCAATTAAGAAATGTTACATCCGCCCCTGCAGCAGGTTAATGTGTGAACATTCATATTTATGTTCACTTTGCTAGTTACTAGTAGAAAAATGTATTTGTATTTAGTTCATAATGTTAAAGATGGAGTGCCACGATTTTTTTCTCACCATAAATATGGTACAGTATATATTTTATGTGGTATATATTGTTATATCGTGTAATATATGGTACTATTTTTAGATTAGGAAGAATATTTTTTTAAATGTACAGTATTTGTAAAAAAAAAAAAGATGTTTTTTTTTATGTGGGCCACTTCATTAAGTATGCCTGGTTAAGTATGCCTGGTGATGGGTGGTGATCCACCCAAACCGAAGCCACACCCACAGCTTTAGTTGTATGATAAAGTGGGAGGAGTTATGGGGGGGTGTGATTTGTGATGTCACAATAGTACTGTTTCTGCATTGGCACATTTTGCCTGGAACGGTTTCAACACCCAGGTAGAAACCCTAAATACAAAGGGAAGACATTGCATGTCACCTCTTAAACATGGACACAATGGGCACACTGCAACTATCGAGTCACGCACCAGAGGCAACAGCTCCACCAGAGAGCTTCAGACTTCCCTCTCCCGAGCAACATTAGCAACTTTTCTCCTAGGGGATCCCGAGACGGTCCAAGGCCAGAGAGTCAATGTAATCCCTCCATCTGCACCTTGGTCTACCCTGGGGTCTCAGAGAGATGCTTGAGAGGCATCCTAACCAGATGCCCGATCCAGCTAAGCTGGCTCCTTTCCAGGTGAAGGAGCAGCAGCTCTGCTCCAAGTCCCTCACCTGTGTGACTGAACTCCTCACCCTGTCTCTAAGGGAGATGCCAGCCACCCATCAGAGAAAACTCATTTTATATATTCTTTCGGTCATGACCCACACTTCATGACCATAGGTAAGAGTAGGAACGAACACATCTCTCTTTTCGACACAATTAAATGCGTATGAAGAAAACTAAAAGAGAAAGCAGTATACCGTAGATCATATGACAAATAGTGAAAATAGGTCATCTAAGAGCTCACAACATGCTGATGATGACGTGGCGGTTGCTGGGGTCGGTGGAGGAGGATGAGCAAGCTATTTGTGTATACTGTATGCATATTTGTGTAGTTCACGTTTTAGGTACTTATGTGTAGGATACTGGTTGATGTATTTGGTCCATGTTTTAGGCAGGGTCCACCCTCCACCGTGAAAATGAGATGTTGCATCTCAAGGGGCTGAACCTTCAATAAATACATGCATGATGAGAATGTCATGCTTGTAGATTAGAGGCTTTCACCAAACCTATCTGGCTCGGTCAGCTGCCATACACAAGAGTATGGGTCGGATACGCTGTGTCTCAGGTCTTGGTTTAAATGGAGGTACCACTCGGGGTCAAAACTTCAAAAAGCCGGGTCTGTTCTGCTCCGGTTCCAACATCTCTCTGCACGTTTTTGCGTTCGGATCTCGGAATTCTAATAATAGCCGGGCCATTTGGCTCGGGTACATTTTGTTCAGTACAGTACAGTACATTACTACTGTAGTTTTGTCCTTGCTCTGTAATCATAAAATCGCCAACCTAAAATATTGATGTCCTCAGTATAATAATACTGTGTGTGTGTGTGTGTGTGTGTGTGTGTGTGTGTGTTTGTGTGTGTGTGTGTGTGTGTGTGTGTGTGTGTGTGTGTGTGTGTGTGTGAGAGTGCGTGCATGCACGTGCGACTTACATACTCTGCCTCCCTCTTGTTCTCCAGGGAGAAGTTGTGCATGTCGGTGTTGGGTCCGATGAACACCTCCAGCTTGTAGCTCTGGCCCTTCCTGATCTGGTCCTTCCTGATGAGCTTGGTGTGCTTGTTGGTGTCGGGGGGCGGCCCCCTGCTGTGGCCGCCGCCTCCGCCCCCCCTCGGCCGCCCCCACCGCCAGCCCCGGCAGCACCGTCATGGACACGGTGGCGTTGGCGCGCGGCTGACCCTCCTCTCCCTGACCCGCCACCATCTCTATGGAACCAAGACACACAAGAACAGAAAGTGGCTTTTCAACTTTGAGCCATGGGCGGATCTAAATCCTCAGTCTGCCCCACCAAACACGATGGCATGCAAAACATCCCAAGATACAGTATATCAAATTAAAATGCCTATATTTAATATGATTTGAAACTGCTACTGACTAACTACAGTTGTGTCACCACTAAAACAACAGCATTTTATCATTAAAAACAGAAAACTCAAGGCATTTAGCTTTGTGCCTGCTGCGTGTCTGTTGCAACAATAACTGATGTTATTATTGATGCTTAGCTGCCTAATAAAAGTCCTGTAACCGAAAATGGTATGGGTGCTGCTTCATCGCCCGTGGCGCAAAGCAACACAGGCGATGAGTCCGCCCCCATACCATACCAAATGGGAAATCTTACATCCGCCGCTGCTTTGAGCTTGAGTAAAGTGGTGCTCACACTAAAAATGACAAACGAGCGACAAAGACGCGCTGATAGGGCAGCCATTCATTGATGGCTATATTATGACTGTTGGTTTTTGGTGAGAATGAGGTGCTTTGCAATGGTTGTCGATTACCTTTCATCCATACAGTATTACACAATATGGCGGAGGAAACCATGCAATGTAACGCAACATTAATTAAACAAAACAGTAAATCTTAATTGCTCATCAGGAGCAATTAGGGGTTCAGTCAGTTTACATCAATGCTATGATTCTGGGAGAGTACAGGATCAAACTGAGAACCTTCCGGTTGCCAAGTCAGTACTCAACCTCCTGAGCCACTTCCTCCCAGAAATGTCCAGTGTAAGCTGAAGGACAGTTCTATTTCTGGCTGGGTTCAATTTCATGCTTGACTTTGATATCCCAAATATATTTACCACAGGGCCTTCATGTGAAACCAATAAACATATAAACGGCACTGATGGCGAGATCAGGGACAATATAGTGTAAGACAGGGAGAAACTGACATTGAAACAGAGTGGGTGCAATATGCTGTGTGTGTGTGTGTGTGTGTGTGTGTGTGTGTGTGTGTGTGTGTGTGTGTGTGTGTGTGTGTGTGTGTGGTGTGTGTGTGTGTGTGTGTGTGTGTGTGTGTGTGTCCGCGGGCACACAAGCATGTGCTCATGTGTGCACTGATGTAAATGAGAGAAGGAGTCAGGGCGTTCAGAGGTGAAAGTGTGAGAGGTTGAAAGGAGCTGACAGTGTTATTAAGCCACTGTACTGCTTCCCAATAGATCCCTGAGAAATCATTATACAGAGTGCCGGTATATGCCATGGTGGAACATTGGCAAACTTTTTGAAAGATAGCAGATCTAACAGGTCCACAGTGTGTTGTAATGCAAAGTGTTGTAAAAAGTACAATAATTGCCTTTGGCATGTGGCCGACAAGAATATAAAGTATAGTAAATAAATAAAGTAAAAGAACTTTACAGTATTTGAGTACAAGTACAGTAGGCTAGTCGATTACTTTCCGGCAGTGGCCATCTAACCGACTTCAGGAGAGGGGAGGGGGGTGAGCGGAGGGTGTGCACGCGCAACCGTGCACGCGTGTGTGTGGAGGGGGGGTTCCAAACATTGCTCCCTAATATAGGAAAGGAACTAACTATCCACCATATGCCAACGGTCAGCCACACCACCACAAGGCCGCAGTCTGACAGACACAACTGCACAGTAAAAATGACCCGTAAGGGTTCATTTTTACACTCCCAGGAGTTAAACCAACACTGAGGATTTTTACTGCGTTCTGTTCTTGACGAGTGGCAAAACTATAAGCTTCTGGACCCAAGAGATGGACCACAAGGGAGGATGGAAACAAACACGCACGCACTTCGCACACATACGCACGCACACAGTTACAAACCATTAACTTCAAGCAGATTTTTGTGTCGGAGTGCTGTGGCCGGGGTGGTGGACGGGCATGCAGGGGGTGTAGCCCATGTGGTCGGGATGGCAGCCCACCCCTTTTTCTTCCCCCAAACCAGCTGATCATTAAAAAGCACTGGGGCTCCACAGGTCCCCGGGGCTTACCAGAGTTCTAAATAGCATCACGAAGACTTCACCGATCCGCAATCGATAAATCTTCCGTAAGCAAAAATAAACACGAGATGCTGTCCGTCGGCCAGATAGCCTACGCTGCGGCCAGGCACAAGACTTTCCTCAACTTCTTCTCACAAATGAACAAGGAGGTGAGGGTTGCAGCTGAGGGGATTAACAACAGGCCCAATTTAGATACCTGCAAATACCATTATTTACACGCAAAGCAAACTTTTATATCTGCTCTTAGAAATTCTGAGCTTTTTTTAATAAACACATTACGCAATTTGTTTGCATGAACGGCTGTGGAGTAAACAGCACAGATTGCGGCAAGAGGGCAATCGTTAATGTCTGAAGGGAAGAGAGAGAGTTATGGAGATGCATGTGGACTGGACTGGTGGCAGTGGAAACCACTAGTACTGCTCTTACAGTAGTCTGACCAACAGGGGCACTGCAGATTCATTCCCACCTTAGATAATAATGTGCATTTCTGCATGTCTATCTTTCCTCAATTATCTCCTGTTGCCTCCCAGAGAGAGGCCAAAGAAGAAAAATAGTGGTGCGAGTGTGTTTGTGTGCCAGCTGAGCTAACCAGCATCCTTGTAATATACAAGCAGCCGCTGCCAGCAAAGCAAAATTCCAGACATAACAGTTGGTTAACAGACATGAAGGCAAGAAATGAGAGAAAGATTGAGATTAATTTACAATTAAGAAAGTTGGAGAAAGAAGACAGAAAGAGAGAGCGGCTTTGGGCAGTAAGTTATGTGACGGGTGATAAAGAAGTAAGCAAACATAAATCAGTTTGGACTCAATTTTACGATTGGCTGCGCGCATGCATGTGTGTGTATGTGTGTGTGTGTGTGTGTGTGTGTGTGTGTGTGTGTGTGTGTGTGTGTGTGTGTGTGTGTGTGTGTGTGTGTGTGTGTGTGTGTGCGTGCGACACAATGTGACTGCTGAGTGCTTGCACACCACACCACTATGTGGCCAAGCCAAATAGCGAGGGGGAGAAAACACACAGGCTCCAGGAGGCCTGACGTCAGCCATGCCCGGATACACACAACACAGTGTGTATTCACATGGAGGTGGGATGTGTGCCGTTTCACTGCTGTGAGTGAGTGAGTGAGCACCTTCTGTAGACACAAAGCATCATGCAAGGCCCAGCAAGTAGTTCCTGGAGCTGTTAGGAAGGGGAATCCAGTATCACAACTGCAGGCTTTCTATTGCTGAGAAGTTACAACGAGATAAATGGAAGGCATCATTTTCACAATAATAATAATAATAATAGTATATAATAGTATACACTGTGTGTGTATGTGTGTGTGTGTGTGTGTGTGTGTGTGTGTGTGTGTGTGTGTGTGTGTGTGTGTGTGTGTGTGTGTGTGTGTGTGTGTGTGTGTACTGTATATACTTACAGTATATATTGTGTATATACAGAGAGAGGGTGGAGGTTTAAATCTAATCTATCTGAAAATTCTACAAAAAAGATGTGCTATATTTATCACATTAGTGAGGACAAAATATAATATATGAACATTGAAACGTATTAGTGAGTGGTGTAGTTGTCCTTCAACTAACTGAGTGTAAGGTGTGTGTGTGTGTGTGTGTGTGTGTGTGTGTGTGTGTGTGTGTGTGTGTGTGTGGTGTGTGTGTGTTGTGCGCGCGCGCGCGCGTGCGTGTGTGTGTGCGTGCGTGTATGTGGCCCCGTGTCCTGTCCTCCCTGCACCACCACACCCCTAAGTGTTTTTGGTCCAAAATCTGGAACCTGCAAAGACTGCTGGTGTCGTCGTCCAAAATATAATGGCATCATTAACAGCAACATATAATCATCATCATCACACACGGCTCCTGCTGAATACTTACAGATTGTCTGTCTGAATGCTGGCATTCCTTTTATTATCCTTATATTGGGTTGAACTTGAAGGAGCCAGCGTGTGCGTGCGGATGTTTTTAGTGTGCTCCGAAAGAAATGATGACTGTTTATAGGTCTCAGCTGTCCCTTATTATCCAGACTCCCCCCACCGTAAAGAACGCGATTTAACATATTCATTTTCGTTTATATAGCAATGGCATGGACCACACCAGGTGCATTAAAGGTGCAAAGTGGATGCGCGGAGAAAAAACGTGCGTAAAACAAGCGAAAGCAGTCGCCTGCAGATTGCCCCCCTCAAAAAACCGCACAGGAGTTAATTATGTGCGAGCCTAACGAGCACGCATCACGGGAACATCTTTCTTTTCAAAACATTTGACTGTCAATGATGGCGTTAGCACTGCGTTACGCGTGCGCAAAGAACAGCAGTCGCCAGCCAGATAAGAAAATGTGCGCAGTGCGCACCATAATGCCACTCTCTCCCCGTAGGTAACCCATCCATGCAGCGCCGATACTGTGCTAATCGGTATTAAGCATATCGTAATCAATAAACGTGTTCCTATATAGAACAGAGTAGTAGTAGCCTACTGTGGCATTCGGTCAGTGCGTGGTAGTGTTCTCCAGAACTGACCCAGACAGTTACACGCGTTCGTGTATGCCAGTGGTTTTCAACCTTTTTGATAGCAGGGCCCACTATTTATTCCGAATTTGAGCCGCGGACCACCATTCGATGACATTTTAGCCCAACAGACACGAAAACAAAAAACGTATTTTGCTTTTGTCCACAATTCCATCCACAAGACAGCCAAACATAAAGATAAAAAATGACCATTTCATATACATTCTCTAGTTGCGTAGACTTGAGCTAATTCACATGATGAATATTTTAACTCTTGGGAGTGTAAATATGAAACCAAATGGACCCGCGAGGGTGCATTTCGTTCCATGTTTACGCTCTCAAAGAGTTACATCGGGTTAACCAACTGTCCATCATTTAGCCTGGGGACCACCTGGCTGGAACTCTCTCAAGGACCACTGGTGGTCCTCGGACCACTGGTTGAAAACCCCCTGGTGGTATGCTACAACGATCACCAGCCACATTCTATAATACTAATAATAATGCGGGGAAAACACCCCACTGGTATAGCCTATGCCAGTCGTATATAGTGGTCGATCATTGCGAGCTCATGCCTACCTGGTGTCGTGTGCGCCGGCGGGGGGATCAGAATGCTGTTGAGCTTTTTCGCCGGGGCGCTGGTGGAGCACACTCCCCGTCCGTCCAGCAGAGCCTGCAGGGGCCGGCTCTCCCCCGGCCGGTGCTGGCAGCTCATGCCGGAGCCGCAGCGCCCCGTGTATACTCCGCACGCCTGACCCTCGGCGAGGGCGCACGTCGTGCAGCAGCCGCAGCCCGGCTCCCGCACCCTCTCCGCGCAGTCTCTGGGCAGCGGCTTGCACTGCGCGAGCGCCCCGGCGTCGCACGGCTCGCAGCGGACCACGGCCCCGCGGTCTCGGCGAGCCGGGGGGTGAATGCAGCAGCGGCCAGCACGGCAGTGAGACAAAGCACGCAGAGACCGGGCATTCTGCCTGATAAGCTGGTCACAAAAGGACAGTATGCGGGTTGTCGCGTAGGCTTAGTAGGGGGATTCTTTGTGACACAGCGAGCGGGCTAGCCTTCTCCATCTGTATTTTCTTTTACGCGAACTTCTCGTTTTATACAGGCGGAAAAAAGAGCCAACAAGTCACACCCTCCTCCCGTATGAATAATGTAAACGGAGAGCCCCCAATATGAGGGACCGCTATATTCAGTTCAAGGAGACAACTATTCAATTGCGCTCTCTTTTAGGGCCCTAATATTATTATTATTATTTTTTACCAGGGAAACTGTACTAATATGCGCCTTTCCCTTGCTGCTCTTAAAGATTACGCATTCCATGACAACAAACGCCAAAGTCGTATTGTGTCAGGAAATCTGGCACAGTGTCACGTTGCGGCCAGTGCAGAGGCTATTCTAGAACAAGCAAAATGTAAAAAAAAAAAAAAAAAAAAAAAAAAAAAAAGAGAGAGTTTTTGCAAATATGAAACATTTGAATTTCGTGGTCAAAATGTGCCAATTGTCTTTGAATTGTTATTAGAACTTGATAGAGGACAGCTTAGAAGGAAGGGTGAAAATTACACTTGGATAGCTCTCTTGGATAGCTCTCTTGGATAGCTCTCTTCCAGCCAGTGAATCATTGACTATTCTTTAGCCTTGGTACGTTTCCACACCACTGGCCACATCCCCTGGCATCAACGGTACGTGACTGAATACCATTGGTGGTAACTTTTACCCCCCACCATGCAATACTGATAAAGTCTACACCAACATTCCTTTGGGCAGGTGTGTAGGTGGCCTCCCTAACCTACTAAAACAGTCATTTAAGGGCATTGTGTGTGTGTGTGTGTGTGTGTGTGTGTGTGTGTGTGTGTGTGTGTGTGTGTGTGTGTGTGTGTGTGTGTGTGTGTGTGTGTGTGTGTGTGTGTGTGTGTGTGAGGGTCCTCTACACTCAACAGGGGGTGTAGTCAAAGAAGTACTGTTAAAACCAATATACTTAGTTGACCGGGGTCCCCAGGCATCTATCCGTGGCCCATTCTACTATACAAGCTCACAACATGTTGCGTTGCAGTGTGTTGAGAGCCTATTATACCATGCCAACAAATGATCAATTGACAGGTGTCAATCACATCATCACCAACGCAGCCCACAACAGAAGGCCACAGCTGTGGGTGGCCACCACCACAACTACTAAACATGTGCACGGTAGTACCGCATACCTCAAATAGTGGGCCCAGTGCTCACCTGGCATTGACTCTCTAGTGCAGTACATGCCCGTCGTGCCCCCACGAAACCCTCCGCTTCTGCCAGCCATCCCACCACCTTCCGACACCTTCCCACCCCCCTCAGCCTCCCAACCCCACAGGATTTCAAATTATTAGAGAGAAAAATGGTCAGATTCTGCCGCCTCAGCACTGCCCCCTTGTCCGGCATACCCTACCGTTCTGCAATAACAAACGCAAGAGGGGGGTACACACTGAGAAAATAAAGCAATCAGTATTGGCCATTGTGTGATTTCCACCACAGAGGCAGAAAAATTGTTGAGACTGCATTATGAAAAACAAGCAGAGGGTAAGGAAACTCCCCCAGAATAGCAAGAACACGTCTGCAGCTGAGATTAGTTTTCTTATTACTTTACACTTTCTACGTTTTCTGCTTTCTTTTTCACGTTGGAGATATTCAGAGTTTGACCTTTCCCCCATTTTAGCGTCTGTCTGTCCATCTAGGGCTTAGTTTTTCCCAAAAGGATCTGTAATCTCGCTCTTGGTTTTAAACCGGGCCGGCGAAAAAGAGAGGTCCCTCTGGGAAACTAGTATGCACAGGGCTTTATGTGAATGTGTGTCCAGGGGGTTGTGGTCTGTTAAGTAATTGATACCATGAAGCCTTCATGCAGTTTGACACTGGTGGGTCTCACCGGGCCGTTATGTGTCTTGTGTTTCTCAGGAAAATACAGTACCACACACCCAGGTTGTACTTGTAATTGGTAACCGCAAGTACAACATGCAGAACTAATGCTATGGCATTGCCAATTGACTGATTAGTATTCAGTGAAGAGATGCATGGTTGAATGGCAATAGCAGTGGCAGAACGCAAAACGGATGATATACAGTATGTGATAGAAGCGCATATGTGTGTATGAGCAGATACAAGCCAGATGCCTTCATTCCCCGATCCAGTGATGCCACCTGATTTCAGCATTCACAACTTTGCTTCCATGCCCTAAAAGTACTAGTGATCTATTATTACATTTGGGAGAATTTTACAGACACAAATTTGTGCTGTATTTATGGAGTATTGTACATGGAGCACAATACTAGATCAGGTGGCCATGTCACTGTCTTGACCTCTGTCAACATTTTACCCAGTAGGAAGCTACTGAGTACTGTAGCTGAAAATATTACAGTTTACTTTTACACATTCTCCCAGCGTACCTCAAACAGAGGTCCTATTTCTCTCACTTATAGGGGTCCATTTCTCTGTTTTGTAAAGCCTCTCCATCTTATGCCTATATGATTTACTTGATTTACACTTGGTTTAGAAGCTCACAACGTGTCACATCGCAGCATGTTGAGAGCTTGTAGATGTGCTATTTTGGTGTGTGACACCGGCACGCAACTAAATCAGGCTTTATCTGCCACGAGGATGTTACTGTTCTCTCGCTATGAGCCTTTCTCAGTCTCTCCATCTACCGTAGGAACCTGACATGATAATCTCCCTTGATGAATTTCTCCCTCCGAGATGTGCTCTGTCCCAGTTAACATTTCACTGTCTTAACATTCTCATGATGCCGCGCCTTTCTCCATCAGGGCCATGAATCATTAATTGGAAACACGTCCGTGGCTGGTCCTCAATAACATTGGTACAATGCATGGTAGGCTATAATTTAGGGTGTTTCGTGGGAATCGAGGAACAGATTCCCAGATTTATCTGTTTCTTTACACCCTGTTTCATGCAGCGAGTTTTCCAAACGCTGTCAGCACGTACACCACTTCCCACCAGTGCACACCATACATGCTTGAAATATGCCTGTGAGGGCCAGGCCTCGTACACACATGACGCATGTGGATCCCGTTGATCACGCTATGAGGACCAGAACCTTCACACCGCTCCACCAGCTGTGTTCTGCAATTATAGTATAGGCGTATGATGATATAGTATTATTATCTGCTTTTTGAGATGAGATGAAAGACTGAATCTGCCACGGCCCTTTGACATGAAGGCAGATGTGTCAATGTAACTGAGATGTCCTGCTCTTGTAGGAAGCTATCAGTAAGGGCCCTTGTTTGGAGAGGCCTTATGGTTTAATGATCTGTATCCTGGCACTAGATGAGTGGGAGCTGCGAAATAGTACGTGTTTCTAGGTATCTTCCTTCTTATATGATTCCAATAGTTGTTGTAGTATGAGATATTTTTAGTATATGAAGTACTAAATACCTGTAGCATTATTGTTCAATGCTCTATGCAATGTATTTTTATAGTGTGGTGTGACACCATGGCCTAACATCACCCTGTCAATTGTTTCCGTGACAGACAACAGAGACAACCTTTCCAAATATAATAGTTGGGTTAGGGTTAGGGTGATAATGAACACATTTAGGCTACAGACAATGGAAATGTTGAAAGATTAACAATGTGAGAGAAAAGATATTTAGGCTGCAGACAAGGGAAATAATGGAGATGTTGAAAGATTAACAATGTGATAGATACTTTTTCACTTACAGTATGCATCTGTTTTATTTACTCTCCAAAACAAGGCGGGGGGGAGGGGGAGGCACGGCCCACTCATACATTACAAGTTTAGAACCATAACTGTCGCCAAATTGGTCCATTTGCCAGAATGTGAACCCAGGAATGTTGAGGACACTAGTAGAATTTGCCAGATGCTAACTTGCATATATTGAGCAATTTTCATGATTGGGCATACTGTGTTACGATACCATTAAGGCTAAAACATCAAAATGTCTGTAGCATGTGATATGTCTAACAATGGGGTTTTCATGATGGTGAATCCATTCCAAGCACCAAGCAATCAAAAAACACTCCTTGGACTAAAAAACAGCCATACCCGTCATGCTAATTGTGCTTATTATAGTCAGCACATTTGGGCAACCACTATGACCGTTTTCAGCCCAACGAATGTGGCTTTCTTTTTCTTTTCTTTTTGCAAAACTAGTTCTTGGAATATTCAGCATCATGAGAACCCCCTAGTTTGACATAATGCTACATAAAGCATGATGAAAGATTGACTATAATTGTTTAGTGGGGGCACATATTATGAAAATTGCCCAACATATGCAATTTAGCACCCGGTGGTTTCTACATGCTGGGGACCAAATACTCAACATCTTTTCTAACAAAATGTTGGTGTATACTCAACATGTCTGGCTTCACAAAGGGCCTCTATGGGCTGGGAAGTAGACTAAACCAAGGATGTGTGTTGGGGAAACTGAGTTTGAAATTCCATGGGTTTATATAGCCTGAGTAGATGTTTAAATGACCCCAAACATATTTGAAAGTGAAATATCTCCTTTAACTTAGTTTCAGGATAGTAATAGTGTGTTATAGAGGCTATTGGTTAAGAGTGACTATTGTATGTCAAAAAGGTTCCCATGCTGGTTTCATCCCAGCTGCAGTCATCAGTGTTCTTGAACTGAATGCCCTCTTTGCTAACTCATTACGATTTAGCCTAATTTATGCCTAATTATGCCCCATTCATTGTAACATGGCATTGCATGGCATTGCATTGGTGACCAATCACCAATCTGACCGTCTTCCCACTCCATGTGTTGCACGCTGGGCAAGCTTGCTTAAATTTGGTGGAACCAGCAGGATTTTGGCAAACACATTCATACACCGATCGTGGCTGAAGCCATGCAAGGCAAAACTTGCCCAAGGACACTTGGCCATGTGGACAGGAAGAGCCAGTATTCGAATCACCAACGGACAGATCATTGGACAACCTGCTCTACCTCCTGAGCCACGTACAGTCAGAAGGTAAACCAGTACAGGAAATTACATTGACTACTCTTTACGAATCTGTTTACAGATTTGACACGTCCAACTATGCGGTTTCTCTCTTAGGTTGTGACCAGGCTTTTCTCTTTGCAGATGAGTAATGCTGGGACAGGGATATACAGTAGATAAATAATTCATCTGGCCATAGTGCCACTATACCCATAACGAATCACTTATTTGTGGCAAGCCCTTCCAAAAACGCATGCCAAATACCTTGACTTAAACATGAATCCAAATTATCCAAGTGGCCCGTTTCGTTTGTCAGGAATCTGAGCAACATGTTGATTTCTATGCTTTCGTATTCTTCTGTGGATCTATTTGTAATTTGGTGGCAACTTGCTCACTTTTCTTTTTCATCTCTTCCAGCCTACTTCAAGCAGGATAATAGAACCAGGATGGATTATGCAAACCACTTGACCAAATCAATTGTGCCAAATGAGAGCTTCAACACGGTCAACCGTGACCAAATATCATCAGATTCAGTGAGCATATCATAACACAACCCAAATGCTTTAAGATGATCTGCGGTGGTGGTGAGTAAATAAGTACATTTACCCAAGAAGGTATTATGCTTTTGAGGACTATTCATTAGGTGGTTTACTTTGAAGATTTATCTCAGTTAGCCGAGTATGTTCAATTGTTCATGCCCTATATTTTATATTGGAAACCACAGTGTGACGTGAGGTTGTCGATCTTACATTTTGATCCACTTGTAATAGATTGTGTCTATACTGTGGTATTGTATTGCCACAAATTCTCAGTATTCCTCCAACACTGCTGCTTTTTTCCACACTTGTTGTGTTATGTTCCCCTCCCTGGGGATGATTGCATTTGCTATTTTGGCACGGAAGTGTGTAAATAATCGACCTAAGCATTCTCATCTTCTGCCAGGTTCATTTTGAGGAAAGCCGTTTGTGATTCATTCGCCAAGGCAGCCGGGGTGTTGACAGGGGAGACAGGCCTCGTCACTCATGGGGGAGGCCTCTCTCTCTCTCTCTCTCTCTCTCTCTCTCTCTCTCTCTCTCTCTCTCTCTCTCTCTCTCTCTCTCTCTCTCTCTCTCTCTCTCTCTCTCTCTCTCTCTCTCTCTCTCTCTCTCTCTCGTGGAAACAGCTCCGGTTGAGACTAGCTGACAACTGTCTGTGGTGAGTTTTTTGTTTTCTTCTCTCTCTTCTGGTTTTAAACTAAACAGTTTTAAGGTCATGTTAATATATATTTATATCAAATGGACTCGGAGTGGAGGAATATGGCGGAGGACCCCGACTCTGCGGTGTAGTAATTGTGTATGAAACCACTGGAACTCAGGGGGGATCCCATCGTGTCCAATTAGGATTCCCACATCGCTGACATACTTGAACTGAGATCCAAATGCTGTGAACTCTGGTCTGTCCTTACAGCAAGTGGGGGAGAGGAGATGGGTTACATGCAGACTGCAGAGTGCCATCTTGGGTGGTAGACATCTGCCTTTGTTAACCACCATGCACTGCCCTCATTAATTTTTGCTCTTTTGAGGTCGGAGAGACTTATGAAACCTTTTCCCAGAGCACACTCTTCCCGTCGAGGTTGTTTATATCCCAATAGGTCAGATTTCTTCCCGCATCATACTGCTGTATGTGCTTTAGATGCTTTTTTGATTGTATCACAAAATTGGCCTGATAGACTACAAACCATGTGTTCCACATTCCCATTATTTAAATCCTTAACAGATTTAGCACGCGTTTTGGCGTGATTGATTATTCTGTTGTCTGCTTATCACGGTATTTTAGGTGTTGACGTGACTGCAAAACCCAGAAAACACCTCACACACTTTACAACTACAATTGATGATAATGATAACTTATTATTATTTAAATGTATTTATCTCTGAATGAGCCCTGGAAACAGTGAAATGTGAAAATACAGGCTGTTCTGTCAATTTATTTTTTTTTTTTAAACTGAAACACATCAACTCATCATGTTTTCCCTTTAAGAAGACACCGTTGCACAAATTCACAACAGGATTTTCTATAAATTATTTAGTTACTATTGAACCTAGCCTGGTCTAGCCCTCAATGATTTTGGCCTTGGGGGGGCGGGGTGCCCTCCCCCTCCCGTCCACTGCTGTTCTACGTCAAATCATTTAGAGCGACGCCCACCCCAGAAGGTTCACTCCCCCCTCAAGGCCACTTTCCAACGTGCGTTAGTCCAGGCTTTCCGTTTTCGCACAACGCGAATGAAAATGAAAGCCTGGGTGTCGAGGCTACTATTGAACCTAATGGGCGCGAGCCTAGCTTTTCTGCTAATCTGTCAATGCTATGCAGGTAGCAAAAACCTGTGGTCTGCCAGGTATGCAACGTCAAAACGTCCCCCGTACATGGAATGGTATACTTTGTAGTGTTGTTCCCATTATAGTCAATCAATGCCTCCGTCACAAACAGCAATGATCCTTTGCCACAAATCTCCATAGACACTCCAGCAGCAGCAAAAAGCAGTGTAACTCTAAAACTACAAGCGCTGTCCAAGGTGCTTGATCGCGCAAGTTATTTTCGTATGTTATATTGCAATATCTCACGTGGCTGGCGACATCTAACTGTTTGTGGCGACAGGCAAAGCGTAGCAGCTAATACTAAAATTGTCTGCTCATGTAAGCAACAAGTGCTGACCCGGAAACAGAACTAATGATGCACAAGTTTGTGTAATATATTACGTGGACCTGTAAGTGGCATACTGCAGTAGTACTTTCAGGCGCCTTTAGGGGCAGCAATAGAGTTAAAATACACCCATTAATTGTTCAGTTGAACGCTGGAGTCACTGTGATAGTAGACAGTAGACAATTATATAGACAGTATAGGCCTTTTCTCAGCAAAGTATCTTATATCTTACATACCCAACACAATGTCAGTGTTGTGTATGGGCCATGATGACCTGTGCTTTTATGGCAAAATTATTTTGCACCCATAAATTTCTCCACTTATTCTTAGGTTTTTAATTTGTCTGTGCGTTTTATGAATTACACTGCTGTAACCAATGCCACCCATAAGCATCGCAGATGCCTTTTCAAACGACCCACTCTCTATTATTTGGGATAATGGCACTGCTCTTTAGGAGCAAATCCACCGCTGCCTAGCACCACCACTCCTGTGATATCTGCTTCCAATAAATTGATGGAATGAGCTCGCCCTGGCCTGGCCAGTCTCCATCTCTTTCTGCCTGACATGGGTTAGGAAAACATCTGGAGGCAAGAGAGTGAGAGAGAGAGAGAGAGAGAGAGAGAGAGAGAGAGAGAGAGAGAGAGAGAGAGAGAGAGAGAGAGAGAAGCAAAGAGAACAAGAAAGCCAGAGAGAAGAAGCAGCAATGCCTGATTTACAATTGGTTGTGCGCTGTGTCACGGACTAAATTGTGAAGCGTTGTGATCTTGTACATCTGCTATTGTCAGTGTGGGACAGCGGCATGAAACTAAAGTACGAATCAGGCCCAAGGGTGCAGTGAAATCTTCCAACAATACATAAACTATCCCTTGGGCACTAATTAAGCTGATTTGTTGCATTGTACACAGAGACGCCAGAGACAAGTGTGTCTGTGAGGAGAAGAGGAATTAATTGGAGGGATGGAAATATGCACTGTTATGATGTGCGCGACTGTGCCGCCTTGTTTGTGCCACGGTTATGGCTCCAATAGGCCCCAGATATGCTGTATATACAGTATACAGTATGCCCTGCCTCCTGCCCAGCAGGAGGTCCAAGCCTTCCCCACCAGGGACTCTCTCTGAAATTGGTCCAACATGCTGTTCTGTGTGCACCTGGGAGCCAGGTGGAAGACCAGTGCCCTGTACGCATACAGCCACAGACTGTCATTGGATCGAGGCTGCTCCGGATCAGGGGAAGACAAGGGGGGCAGGAGATCGATAGCCTGGACAGGCAGACACACGTGGGTGATTATGACCATTCTAGCGGCCCCGGCACTCTCGGGTTGACCAACTCGGGTGACACTTTCCTGAGAGTGGGCCAATTCCAGCCTGCTAAGAGGATCAGTTTTCCCCTTCCTGTCCTGACACACATAGCAGAGCAGTGTCGCATGCACACTCACATACACACAAACACACGCTCTTAAGTTCATACTTCACAATATGCATGCGGCGCTTGGCTCTTTCCGAAAATAATGCGACATATCTCAGCCCTTATCCACAGCCACCACAACTGCAAACCTCGCTCGACTAGCAAGCCGTATGCAAAAGCCACAACGCAAGCCCTGGACGCTGGAACGGGATCAGAGAGTGTCTCGCTGCAAAGGCAAAGTCCCCGCTAATAGGATTGAGACCTTAAACCCCATCTCTCTTCAAGAGTCCACCTGAGGCCTTCTGCAAGGCTGACAGTACGGCGTGTGGCTCTTGCTGCACTGTGGCTGCATGTGAACGAAAAAGAGCTCTGCAGCAAGATGAGAGAGGAGGAGATGAGAGAGAATGAGAGAAAGAGGAGAGAAAGAGAGAGATCGGGTGGATGTAATGATGGAGAGAGGGCTGGATACAGAGAGAGAAGAGAGAGAGAGAGAGAGAGAGAGAGAGAGAGAGAGAGAGAGAGAGAGAGAGAGAGAGAGTGCTACTCTGTAATCCTGGTGTGAACTAGAGAGACAAGGATTGAGAAGAGTGGCTTGCATGTGGTGATGTCACCTGCGGAGTGGGAGGACTCTGCATGTGGTGAGCCGATCAAGAACCTTTGGAAGAACCCGTGAATGGACGCCTTAGAAAAGAAACTCTGTAACCGACAGAGAGACAGAGAGAGGAGAGGTAGAGAGAGAGTGAATGAAAGAATGAGAGACAGGAGAGAAGACAGGGACAGGGGAGGGTATAGGGATGATGGAAACTGCAGTGAGAAGTGCTCGCAGCAAAAGCTGTTCATCATCGCAGTGAGCAATTACTATGAAAAGCCCGGCAGAAGTGTCTGTCTGTGTCACGCTGCACTGACAGAGGGTGCGGTTACATCAAAAGGAAATTTACTTTTTTTAATCTATCCCCACAATTTTGTAACCTGTTTGTTTACACCCAATTACCTAATGTGCTTGTGGGCTCCACACACCCTCCACCTCCAATTTGGGGAGGCAGCAGACTGAACTAATGCTTCCTTCAATTGCGTGAGAAGTCCAAGCTGCCTTCTTTTCAACCTGACAGGGGGCAGTTTCCCTGGATTCCAACCAGTTCCTTTCTCCTTCATCAGGCACCCCAACTGGCCAGTTGGAGGCAGTTTAGAGAACAGAATTATTGCATGTTTTTGTGACCTACCCTAGGGGGCACAGGGAGAACATCCAAACTCCACACAGAAAGGCCCTTTCGACACCACCACCTTGGGTATGGGCACTGATGACGTGAAGGAGAAGACACACCAAAAGCCCACCAAAAGCTGGATATCAGAGGATCTAGCCCCCATGCGTGTGTGCGCACGCACACACATGCACGCGCGCACACGCACACGAACACACACACACACACACACACACACACACACACACACACACACACACACACACACACACACACACACACACACACCAAAAATTGAAATACAATCTCTAACACTTAACATCTCTGGATGAGGGCCAACCTCCTAGAGCACCAGTGCTACCCCTCCCCTCCCCTCCCCTCCCCTGGCCGAGGAGCCAGACTGCGGCCCGTCATGCATGCATACGAATGTATATTTTGACACATGCTGAGAGACCGACCCGACACTGAGCAGGTGGGTGCCCCGGGAACGGGCTGAGAAGGCAAAGTGTGTCCCGCACGCCAGCTGTAGAGTGGATTTAGCTGAGGTCCCGGCGGCTGTTAAACCTGTGCGGTTTGACATGCTGTTTGGGTTGAGGGTGACTGATTAGCCGGCAATATGCAGCCCTTTCCAACCGGGGGCCCTGTCTTATACGTCCCGCACTCAGGCGGCTAACACCTGCTTAGCCCTGTGCCTGGCCCTGCGCAGGCTAATGGACGACCATCAAGCGCTCTGTGCGCAGAGCCGAGTGACAGGCTGTATAGGAAAGTTTAGGTGTGGTTGCGATGTTAGACATGCATGTATGATGACCTATAGCCAACTCCCTACATCTAAATCCATGTTGATGTGCCTTCAACTTGGGCCCCACATGGTCAGGGACACAAACGTAGACACATACATACTGTACATGCATGCATACATACGCACACACACACTGTAAAAGGTTGGTAAAGTAAATACAATGGGCTTTTCTGACGGCTGTGGCGGTGCGGACTGCGGAGAGCGCGAATAAAATGGAGGAGAATGAAAAAGTAATCTTTCCCAGCTCCTAAATCTGTCTTCCAACCAGCAGGACCTTGAAAATGACACATCTCACATTAAACAGATGGCAGATTAATCTCATGTGACTTGTGCGGTTGCGTCTCTGACACACGACTCCCGCCCACCGCGGGCCGATTGACGAGGACCGCCCGGGCGCCCTAGCTGGCGCTGGGGGAG
>CM076979.1:32519173-32576673 GCA_039105355.1 Benthosema pterotum | reverse complement strand
ACATAATACATATACAGTACACACATACTTGAACACACAAGTATGTAAGAATGTCACTGGAAGAGAAGCTCACTGGTATAGGTGACTGACCGCATTTGAAAGTATGTACAGTAGTTCGAGGGACCCCCCAGAAGCAGAAGCATTTGTTGTGAGTGTGACAGAATATTCAAGATTATTCATTTTGCACATTTTTTTCAAAAGTAGCAGACCTACAAGGTCTAGATCTGCTGTTTATCAATAGCTAATGTACAACAATGATGGTCAGTGCGTTGTTTTTTTCACATTTCGTTAGCCTCATAGGATAGGTCATAGGATAGTTTTTTTTTTTTTTTTGCAAAATTGAGATTCCTAGAATTTTTCGAATAGATTTTTCTGTGTTTTCTTATTATCCAGTTGTGCAAAAAAAATCGTATTATCTCAAATTCGTCCAAAATGACTTAGGCGTTTATCCTATGAGGGTAACGATTTGATTCTTCCTGGAAAGGCATCAGACAGAGTCTTTTTTTTTTTTTTTTTTTTTTTTTTTTTGCGAAATTGATATTCCTAGAATTTTTCGGCTAGATTTTCTAGAAAATGTGTTTTTTTCTTATTATCTCAAAATATGCCCAAAATGACTTGGTATCGTATTTATCCTATGAGGCAAACAATTTCATTCTTTCTGGAAAGGCATCAGACAGAGTTGATTAAATCTCACAGTTGCCATCAACAATGATGAAATCTGCAAAGTAGCCAAAGTTGTTCTGCTGTTATTGAAGGCCTACAATTGAGAATCCAGGCAGGTTGAAAAGTGACACACCACAAAGAGGACTGTGTTGAAACCTGGATAATGTGCTCATGTTCTACAGCCTGGCAAGCTCTATTTCTATCATGCGCATGTCACTGAGAGCTAATGGTGTGAGGATTAAAGTGCTTAGTCTGGGTTTAATACACAAGCATACACAAATCAATCATGGGCACAGGCATTTCCATACACAGAAACAGTAGACAGTATACACAAACACAAGACATGCACAGGCACTGAGCACCATGCATGTGTCAAAGCACTTACACATGCACGCATGCGCGCACACGCACATGCGCACACACACACACACACACACACACACACACACACACACACACACACACACACACACACACACACACACACACACACCTAAGCACACATTTTCATACATGTGCACGCACGCACGGACGTGCGCACACACATACACACACACACACCACAACGAGACACAGACAAAAGGATACGTTTATCTTTAACTCTTGTCGCTCCCTCCAGCTTTCTTTCTCACACTCCAACACACACCTGGGCGTAAGTGGGTCACCCCCCCCACCCCCGCCGTCTCCCCATCAGTTTGTCTCCGTCTGGCACGGGACCCCCCCCTACACACACACACACACCCTCTAAATCCTCTCTTTCCTACTGGCGTTATGTTGATATGTGTTGCACACGGTTCCCTCCCTTATTGCATGTATGGCATGCAGGTTATAGTCATTACCATACCATGCACATGTGCATATGGGCACGTATGCACAATTGCACATGCATGTTTGCACGTACACCGCATGCATAATTAATGTAACTGCATGGCGGCATGCGGTGACCGATGGGGATGGGGGGGTGGAGCCGTTCCGCTTGATTTATAGAAAAAAATAATAATAATGGCGATTGGCAAGCTCTCATCATTGCGCGACGCGATGCCGTGGTCACGTAGAGCCCGGCGGCGCATGCGGAGAAGTATAAATCAGCCTGCTTGGCTTGCTGTCCTCCACCACCCCGCTGGGCCCAGGCAACTGAATAAGCTCATTGTCAGGACTATGTGGAGAGTGCAGGTGCACCTCTTCCTTTTTCACCTCCGACCCTCGGCCCACGACCCCCACAAAGCCCTTTGTGAACTCTATTTACCAGGGACTCAGCGGAGAAACCACAGTCCATTACCAAGCTCTCCTCTCGCCCACTTTCTCTCTCCCATTTTCCTCCTCTCTCTCAAGAAACCAATTAGTGACAATACAAGTAGGTTAGACTCTCTATTCAGAGTGGGTATTGTCGAGCACAATGCCAGGAAGCATTGTGAGCTAACAATTAGTGGCAATGGGGCAGTGTAGAGTGTCACTGACATTGTTGGGAGCCGCACAAGGCCGGGTTTGTTCCCTGGAAGGAGGGAGTGCGGGCCGAGGGAGGAGGGTGGAGGGCGGAGGGGTTCCCAGGCGCTGAATTAGCCCAGCTCCGGCCCAATGTGTCCCAGCCACACAAGACGGCTTATCTGTGGCAGGGCTCCGGAGACAAGCGATGTGTCCCCAGAGAGGGTGTGTCTCCCTCTCACTGTCTCTACTGGGTGTAGGTGTTTATGTTGGAGGTAACCCTATACCTCCATGGACTGCGTGTGCATTTGTGTACGCACAAAACTCACAGACGCGTTCCCTGTGTCCGTGCGCTTGCTTTGTGTGCGAACGCACAAGGCACACATTTCTATGCGCGTTATGTATGTGCCTGCGTCACTCTTTCTGCACCTTCAGATGCGGGTGTTTGCATGCGCACATCCACCGGTACCTTTGACCGCACAGAAACTATTATCAGAGTATTATTGTCAGCGTTCATTGAATCCAGGGTGTGCAAAAAAGGACCTTGCCGGTTTCCTTTCACAAAATTAATTCATTTCACAAATTAATTTAACTTAACTAATTTTTATGTGCTCTGCTATATGCTCAGCCATGTGAAGACCTGCATGCGCTGGGACCGAGAGAAAGAGAGAGAGAGAGAGAGAGAAAAGCCCCCCATGCCCCACCCCCAGGTCTATACCCATGACCCCGGTTTCTCGTCTCGAGGTCGCGACCCTGCTTCATTAGCCCATGCTAACACTAACAGTGGGCTCGTCGCCACGTGAGGGAACGCGTTCCCCCCGCGGCCCACAGGCTTCCCCCAGCCGGCGGCAACACCCCCCCCCCCCCCCCCCCCCCCCCCCGCTCCCACCGCGACCGTGGGGTCACGACCAACAGGTCAGAGGTTCAGCTGTCATTGTTATCCCCACCGTTCCCCCCCTCCACTCCACTCCCACCCCATCACACCCCACATGTCCCGGGAATGCTCCCCCCACACACACACACACACACACACACTACACACACAAAGACACACACCCCCGGACACACCCCCGCCATACCATGACATCATTGGACCGAGGCAGAGCTCCTGGGCGGGGGGAGGGGGAGGGCGAGGAGGGGGCCGGCGTGCCGCGTGGATACAGGGGAGCTGCTGACAGCTCACGCTAGCGCCGGGCCGAGCCTCAATAGATTCCTCTGTTCTGTTAGTGGGAACGGTAAGGCAACTGTGAGATTCAATCAACTCTGTCTGATGCAGTTAGCCTTTCCAGGTAGAATCAAATGTGAAAAAAACGCACCGGCCAGAATTAAGATAAATGCAGCTTTTGTTAATGTTTGGCGACTTTGGGCTTTTAGCAGAGACAGATGGGAGAGACATGACGGGAGTTGGATCCAAACCTGGAACCTTTAAACTCACAAGGAGCATGTTGTTGTTTGTGCAACTGGCTGAGGCACCATGCAGGCTCACTGCAGTTAAAGGACCACTTCCACACTTTTAAACACATTTCAAACTACTGGTCCTCACTAATGTCCATAAAAATACAATAAAAATGGCTGTCCCTCTATACCTATTTTTATTTTGTATTATTTGAATAAATACATACAGTATATAAAAAATCTGCCTTTTATTGACATGTTGAAAGTAATCTGACACGAATTGGGGGAACTTGGGCTCGTGTTTTAGCCCAGCTGCAACTCATTAAAGAAAACTGCTGATATGCAAGCTCACAGCGCGCCATAGAGAAAACCAAACTAGAGAAGAAGGCCTATTTCCCTACGAAAAATAAACTGTTAATAATAATGAAGCTTATGGAGACATATATCCCACCATAGTCCTGGATATATTTGCTTGGGGGATAATGACTTCACAGCCCAAAAGTAGAGCAATTAAGGTACAATACAAGGTAAAATACTTACACTACAGCTGCTAGATCATGTAAGGTGGATTTTGAGAGATTTCTCCGGCCTGTTCATGCGTAGTCATGAATACTTACAGCCTACTTCTAACACGCCAGCACAGGGGTGTCAAACTCAGATAAAGAGTGGGCCAAAGTTTAAAACTGAACAAAGCCGCGGGCCAAGTTTGAACGAACTAACCTTTTAAAGGGGAATTCCACCCATTTTCAAATTTTTCCTGAGAGGGTACAAATGTGAACCAAATGGACCCTAGCGGGTCCATTTGGTTCCATTTGTGCCCTCTCAGGAAAAATGGGTCTGAAAGAAAAATCATTAACATGGTGAAATACCTCTTGGTGATGTCATCAGATGTATTTCACCATGTTAATGATTTTTTCAGACCTCCATTTTTAGGAAATACAGAATTGGGGGAACTATTTTATCATGTCCACACAACATCTCTAAGGTATATTAATGACATATTAAAATGTTGAAAATGGGTGGTCTTCCCCTTTAATTTGATAATGTCTCAAGGGCCAAATGAAATTACACGGCGGGCCAAATTTGGCCCGCGGGCCAGAGTTTGACACATATACCAGCACATATACTTTATGCATGTTAAATCATTTGATTTAACTTAATGAGGAGCACACAGATTTGTTGTGCCACCGCAGCATGCTGATCCACATATTTGACACACAGCCTTTATTTTATCCTCTAATAGTTTATGAAGTGTTTCCACACTGGTGATGATTAGACTCGGCATCATTTCCTGGAAGTGTTTGTGTGTAATTGAGTGCGTGGTGTCCAGACTGTCTGTCAGGGCCGGATCTAGGCATGGGCATGGGGGGGGGGGGGGGGGGGGGGGGGGGCAATGCCCCCCTAAATGCCCAGACTGCCCCACCAAACATGATGGCATGCAGAACAACCCACGATATTTATATTAGTGCTTATATTTAAAATTATTTGAAACACTACTACTGCTACTAACTAACTACAATTGTGGCACCACTAAACCAACAGCATTTCATCATTGAAAACAGAAAACGCTGACAGAAAAAGTCAGACCTTTAGCTTTATGCATGCTGCATGTCTGTTGCAACTTCAACAACAACTGATGTTATTATGGATGCTTTAGTTGACTAATATAAATCCTGTAACCGAAAATGGTATGAGTGCGCTTCGCGCCACGGGCACCCAAAACATTTTCTCCTGCCCCACCCCCAATTGGGAAATGTTACATCCGCCCCTGCTGTCTGTGTTCTGCTACAGACCATGCACGACTTTAATCAGCTTCATATCGCCATGCGGGCACTGGGGTTGCGCACGTTTCACTCGTTTCGTACCTTTTCAAAGTCTAGTCTTTTCAAAGTCGACAATAAGGTTAAAGGTCCTCTGTACCCCACTGAGCTGTTGTAGATCTGATCTGTTCTAAGGACTATATTATGGTGCCAGCAGGGTGCCTGTTGGAGTGACTACGTGGTCTACGTGGGCCACAAGCTTACATACATGGTGGCACATGTGGCAGAAGGGTATAGAGGTAGGCTTTTCTTGGTTGAGCATCTCTTTGGTTGATATGAGACTGAAGGTCATTACTTGGTGGGAGATGGTGGGTGGAAGGGTATCTGGGACTGGGTATTCTTTCTTTCTTTCTGGTTACTGTGTATATATGTACTTGATGTGGTCAAGTGGGTATTTCAAAATGTTTAATTTGTTGACTCTGCAACCTGCCTCTTTTTTATCATCTATGCTATATCATATTCTGTCCTCTCCTGACTACTGGGAAGAGGAAAGACAGACAGACAGACAGACAGACAGACAGACAGACAGACAGACAGACAGACAGACAGACAGACAGACAGACAGACAGACAGACAGACAGACAGACAGACAGACAGACAGACAGAGAGGGGGGTATCTGGGTCAGGTCATCATAAAACTCATTACATAAACTCTTTTCTCTAGAGATGTGGTAGAAATGATCAATGAGGCTAGTGGAGAGAGAGAGAGAGAGAGAGAGAGAGAGAGAGAGAGAGAGAGAGAGAGAGAGAGAGAGAGAGAGAGAGAGAGAGAGAGAGAGAGAGAGAGAGAGAGAGAGAGAGAGAGAGGTATAGACAAACTAGATGTCAGTCCAGACAGTCAGGCAGTCACACTCTGTGTTCAAGTAACTCTAAAGCAAAGAGTTACGAGTCCTGCAACATTAATACACTACACTGTGTGTGTACCCACATTCTGTAAAGTTTATACATGGGAGGAAGATACAATATAGGGGGGAGGGGAGAAATAAAAAAGAGGAAAAAAGGAAGGGTATAGAAAGAAAGAAAGAAAGAAAGAAAGAAAGAAAGAAAGAAAAGAAGAAAGAAAGAAAGAAAGAAAGAAAGAAAGAAAGAAAGAAAAGAAAGAAAGAAAGAAAGAAAGAAAGAAGAAAGAAAGAAAGAAAGAAAGAAAGAAAAAGAAAGAAAGAAAGAAAGAAAGAAAGAAAGAAAGAAAGAAAGACCTTTGACCTTTAAGAGCACCTTTATTAAAACACTACGTTACATGGCCAAGATGTCCCTCCTTCTCAATTACAGTTAACTTGTGCACTACTCACATAGAGACCTAAATAAAATATATGCACATATCTCAAAAAGAAAGGCACAAATCACCATCCTGCACCACACACAACACATTTCCTTGAGCCCAGAAGAGGCTAAAAGCCTCTAGATTGTCCACCAGTTTATGATAGGCAAACTCTATCCTAAGACTAAGAAAGAAAGAAAGAAAGCCAAATATGAAAAAAGAAAAAAATCTGAAACATGAACCAGAAGTGCACCATGTCTAATAAAATGCTGTAAACTGAAGGAGGAAACAGACAGAGACAGGCTCTTAGTTGAACGCACAGATGCACAAAAACTTTTCCCACAGCAGAATTAATTTGTGTGTGTGTGCGTGTGTGTGTGTGTGTGTGTGTGTGTGTCTATGTGTGCGTGCGCATGCGCGTGCATGCATCCGTGCGCATACGCGCACATGCGCATGGCTGCACCTGAGTGTACACAGATGAATACACTGAATCAGCAAACGTGAGTCATCCAATTTAATTAGTGATGCAATGGTATGAGAGCCAACACCCACACACCCACACACCCACACTCAATCCCTCCCTCATTAAGTGTATTGTTGGGATGCTGATGTAATGAAAGTTAATCTGTTGGCCTCTGGTTGGCTCGGCGGCCCGGCAGGAGCTCTTTGTGTGGGATATTACCCCAGCGCCCCCACCTCACCCCAACCGCCCCCACCCCACCCCACCCCCCTACTGGCACACCGGTTCATTAAGACTGACGCTGATACCCAAGCACCCAGGCCTTTGTGTGTGTGCCTGCGTGCGTGTGTGTTTCTCTTTGAATTATACCATAGACAATGCACTGAAGAGGTGGGCCGTAAAGGCACTGCTTTCTCAGCATGTGCTCCAGAGCACGTAGGCTTGACATCATATGCATGATGCACAGGGCGGGTCTAGGAATAGGCATGGGGGGAGCAATGCCCCCCTAAATGCCCATGACTGCCCCACCAAACATGATGGCATGCAAAACAACCCAAGATGTTTCAGTGCTTATATTTAAAAGTATTTGAAACACTACTGAAAATGGTAAGGGGGCAGCTTCATCGATGAAGCTGCCCCCTTACCATTTTCTTCTGCCCCCCCCCCCCCCCCCCAATTGGGAAATGTTAAATCCGCCCCTGTGCATGCATGGGTTTGTGTGTGTTATGTGTGTGTGTGTGTGTGTGTGTGTGTGTGTGTGTGTGTGTGTGTGTGTGTGTGTGTGTGTGTGTGTGTGTGTGTGTGTGTGTGTGTGTGTGTGTGTTGCAGAAGGTGTAGCCCAGGATGTCAAACTCGCGGGAAGAAAAAGAAAAAATTGGTACAAGTCGAGGGTCGGACTATGTTTCAACACACAGGCACCACGTCCATCATGAATGAATTAATGTGATGCAAGTGCATGCATTAAAAACTGAAAATTGCACTATTAAAGCTCATATTCCTGTTCTATGATCCTCACCAAACAACACTGCTTTCATAGCAAGTTAAAGTAAAACATTTGAGGTATGAAGTAAAACAATTAATTGCATTGTGCAATTTACTAGAGGGCCAGTTCTAACAGTACCGTAGTTTATCCTGTGCGGGTAAAGACCTGCAGGCCG
The DNA here is from genome assembly GCA_039105355.1 of Benthosema pterotum. Classification (NCBI taxonomy): domain Eukaryota; kingdom Metazoa; phylum Chordata; class Actinopteri; order Myctophiformes; family Myctophidae; genus Benthosema; species Benthosema pterotum. Next base: position 32,568,498 of record CM076979.1, on the reverse strand, counting down.
AATATAATTAATTCACGGGCCTGATTTGGCCCTCGGGCCTGGAGTTGGACATACAATATATGGTGTAACCTATACAAGGTTTGATACGTGAGTGCCAAATATCCAATCCCATCCACTTTACATGTGCTGTACACAACTAAAAAACTAAGAGCCCCAACATGGGCGGCACAACAAACAACCAATGCAACAGGGAGGCACAAAAACAAGAAAACAAACAAACAAACAAACAAAAACAAATAACAGGGAGAACACATCAGCTATCAGCCAGAATGGGTGAACGCCAGGGAATACAGATGTGTTTCTAAACGAGATTTAAACACAGAGTTTGCGATGCCCTAACCTGAGGTGGAAGTTCATTCCCCAGTGTGGGTGGTTGCCACCACAGAGAATGATCTCTCTCCCCGAGATTTCAGTTTCAGTTTAGATTTAGGGATCGTGAGGAGTTGCTGGTCAGCTGACCCCAGGGCCCTACAGGGCATGTCTTTGGGTACTACCAGCTCTGAAAATAGCATCTTGTTGGAACCTGTTGTACTGTACACACTATACGAGAAGAGGAAATGGACATCTTTTGTCTGAAGCAGAACCTTGATGTGACTGCAGCTCTGCAAGTCATAGCAACCGTGAGCAGTACATTTGTGTGTGTGTGTGTGTGTGTGTGTGTGTGTGTGTGTGTGTGTGTGTGTGTGTGTGTGTGTGTGTGTGTGTGTGTGTGTGTGTGTGTGTGTGTGTGTGTGTGTTTGATTGCATTTGTGAAATGTTGTGTGACTCTGAACAGGCACGTGCAGGGGTTGCAGGTATAAAAGTCACTTCACTTCAAGCTTGCCAACATTTTGGCCAGAGGACGAAATGAACAAAAAGGAGGGGGTGGGGGTGCAGGGGGGGTTACAACAAATTCACTGAGTCCTGCATGCAAAGTCCTGGTCGGCCCCCGAAGGCTCAGCTCAGTCCCCTCAGACCGACCAAATTAAAAATAGAGAGACAGGATTATGTGTGGCCTGTGTGTGCGTGCTTACGTGTGTGTGTGTGTGTGTGTGTGCACGCACTTGCGTGCACATATGTGTGCACACTCGTGTGTGCGTGTGTGTGTGTGTGTGTTTGCTCCCCCGTGCAGCGGCAGCACACTTAGCGCAGGCTTTAAATAGCTAACTCAAATAAAGTGAGAGGAGGCCGGGGGATCAGAGGCTGAGAGGGACCCAGTCAGGCAGGCATTCCCAAACGGAAGCGAGCCTTTGGATTTCCAAACACCATTTGGAGCGAGCAATGCCAGGAATGCCATGTCGCCCTGCAGCAGCAGCGCCCATTGGAAACCGCTGAGCCACCAGGTGCTCGGGGGTTGGGGTGGGGTGGGTGGAGGGGTGATGGGGGGTGGAGGGAGGGAGGGGTGGTGGGGGGAGGTGCTGCTCGGACAGGAAGTGCGGCAGGAAGTGCGGGTCGAAGGGTCCGCAAGGGCTGGACAAAATGGCGGCGGGGGTGACTCGGCAGGAAAGACGAGCTGAGGGGGTAATTGAAGGGAGGGAGGGGGTTGGAGGAGGAAAGTGCTCTCTCTGTATCTGTATCTGTCTGTCTCTGTGTCTCTCTAATGCACATGTATACAGTGCCTCTCCTCTGCAAAATACTACGTTATCTCCCATCAACCCCCAGTATCTCTGTGCTGAAAGGGAAGACGACACAGCCCCTCCTCCTCCTCCAAATAGAGCCTCTTTTTCTCCGACTGGCCGTTCTTCCGCACATCGCCTCGTCTCTCCTCTTCTTCTTCTTTTTTTTTTTTTTTTTTTACACACTGTGTTAAATTTCTATTCTTTCTCGCCCCTTTTTACCTTTTGACGGCCCTCTTTGTGTGGAGGCTGTGGGAAAGTTTCCTGTGGTGGTGAGGTCATCCACGACCCATCCCAACCCCTCCCCTCCCACTACCCCCCATCCCAACACACACACACACACACACACACACACACACACACACACACACACACACACACACGACCATCAGGGGCGGATGTAACGTTTCCCAATTGGGGGGGGGGCAGAAGAAAATGGTAAGGGGGCGGCTTCATCGCCCGTGGCGCGAAGCGACACAGGCGATGAAGCCGCCCCTTACTGCCCCCTTACCATTTTCAGTAGCATTTAATTCAAATACTTTTAAATATAAGCACTGAAATATCTTGGGTTGTTTTGCATGCCATCATGTTTGGTGGGGCAGAGCATTTAGGGGGGCATCGCCCCCCCATACCTATGCCTAGATCCGCCCCTGCATCATCCACTCCTCCCTCCAGCATCCTTACCTCCTTCCCTAGGCCATCCACACTCTTCCCTCTGTGTCTCTCAGACTGCTCCACGTTGCCACTCTCCATCCCTGACTCTGTCCCTGCAATGTCCCTGACTGTGTCCCTGTCACAGTGCCAGCCAAGCTCTCTCTCTCCACAGGGAGTTGAACAGGGAGACCTGAACAGAGCCTCATTCAAAATGAGTAGCCTATCGGACTCGTCTGGACTCCAGGAAGAAAAAAATAATCACTACCAATGTGAAGTGAGCAGTGCCTTGATGATGACGTGTTGGGTGATCATGATCAGACAGAGCTGTCTGGTAGAAGAGTTGCGACGTTGAGGGGGCAGAAATCAGCCTGGTCACGTTGTTTATGTACTTTCGTGTGCCCACAGACTCCAATGCATCAACGTATAACTTCCGGTTGTTCCTATTCTGAAGTCTACGTAGAAGAGCTCTGGGTGATGATGTGTGATGATTATGTATTGACCCACATGAGAACATCTTCACAGCAGGCGGAATAATAAAGGAATAGACAAGACACACATAGACACAAAGTCACATGTTGGAGCGGGTAAACAGAGAGTCACTTGAGATGAGCTTGAGTGATCCCCAGCAGCCGGCCAGCCATCCTCTGTAGGACGAATGCTATCACCACACGTGTGAGCATCGGGGTCTTAGAGTATATAAACAATAGAGCCGGCATCCGGTGGAAACCTTGAGGCAAAGTGGACATAGTGGCCAAAGTTGAGAATGCAGTTTTTAGCTCAGTGGACCATAAACATGAACGCGCTATAGGTTCCGCCCCGTCTAGTAACCTTCAGCCAGAGCCTTCTAGTGGGAGAGTTAGGATATTCCGGTTCACTCCTAGCTCTGGTCCAGAGCTCCACTGCTTCTGAGTCTGACTTGCATTCGAGCTCTGCTCGTCTCCGTGCATTCGGCCATTACTCCACCCGACCAGCCTCTCTTCTCTAGTGGATATATAAAGAACGTTTTACCTACTCACCAAAATAAACACGTTTTGTGTCATTAGAAAGCCTACTTACCTTAGTGGAAACACTCTGAGCCCCCACCACACGGATAAAATTGACTTTTTGGACAGAACGCGATCGTTTTTCACCGGGAAAACAACCAGGATTTGCGCCCTCTACTGATATTGCCAATAGAAAAGTTCCATAGGAAATATTTTTCCTTCAGTGAAAAACGATCGCGTTCTGGCCAAAAAGTCCGTTTTATCCGTGTGGTGGGGGGCTTAGAGTGTTTCCACTAAGGTAAGTAGGCTTTCTAATGACACAAGACGTGTTTAATTTGGTGAGTAGGTAAAGCGTTCTTTATATATCCACTAGAGAAGAGAGGCTGGTCGGGTGGAGTAATGGCCGAATGCATGGAGACGAGCAGAGCTCCAATGCAAGTCAGACTCAGAAGCAGTGGAGCTCTGGACCAGAGCTAGTTCACTCCTATGCGCCAGTCTGCTCGCACTGCAGGAGGAGCATAGAGCCGATAGCAACCCATTCACACACACTGTTAGCAACTGACAATCTTGCAATACGGGGTCGTCTCGCGAGACTGCATGCAAGGCTGCTATGAGTCCAACGTAGCAGTAGGAGTATGCAGAAATGCGTTGGATTCAGGTATTTAATCCAGCTTTAATGACTTTAAAACCCTTGTTCTTTAATAATAGTACAACATAAACATTACAGAGACTGTAGTCGTGACTGAATGTTACTATAAAACAGTTGTCGTTTTGCATACGTACCCAAAATATTTGCGCCGTTCTCGTTGGAAACAATGTATTCCCAATTGCAGTTAGGACTCGGAGAGGCTCTGTACACCGGTAGTCACGTGCTTTGCTCTGGTTTCTGACTCCTCAATATCCTAACTCTCCCACTAGCCTTCAGCACTCTACGCACGCACGCGTAATGCGTGCGTGTGGGCCATATTTACTGGAATGTGCAGCCTCAAAAGAGGAGTGAAATCGCCTCATGGGCTGGGTGAGCAAATTAATGCAAGTGAATGAGAGGGGGACTTCCGGTGCCGTCTCTATTCAATTTATACTCTAAGGCCGGGGTGCATATTAACAGTACATCGGTCAGACATGCCATCAGGCCGACAAGCATTTTGTCCGACAACACCACCGCCCCTCCTGAGACGTGTGACACATTAAAACTAGCATGTGACTTCTAACTTAGGGAAGTTAGGGGTTAGGGTGTCCGACTAATAAGGGAAAAGATGTACACATGTATGGACTACCCTGTGCATGGCTGAGTTGTTTTCTAGGGTGGTTCTGCCAGTGGCGTGTGTGAACCTGTATGACTAATGCCATAGAGAATTAGTACGGCATGGTATACAGTATGCCATGATGTGGAGAGAGAGGAATACAAATGAAAGAGTGTTGGTTACACTAAATTCCTAAAATAACTCAATTACTATACATTTTAGTGAACCTCACTCACACACACACACACACACACACACACACACACACACACACACACACACACACACACACACACACACACACACACACACACACACACACACAGAGAGAACTTGCCTCTGCATGTGCATAACACACACACAAAACCCTAATCCATTCACAGTGGAGTCAATAGTGTTTTTTGGCAATATTGGTCAGATACTGCCATCTATTGGGAATAAACGTAAACTACACCTTGCTTAATTTGTAAGTGTTGGTTTTTAATAAGGTCTCAAAATGTGTGACGCTGAAAAGAGCTAAGCGATAAATCCATTGTACATATTCAACGTGTTCAGCCCCAGCTGTATGTCAAACGCCATATGTCACATCCAACACATCTACAAACAGTCTGCCCGCCTGTCTCTGAGGTATGCTCTCTCACTCGTTTTAAGGCAAATGTATGTGTTAATATACAAAAATATATATGACACGTATTTAGAGACAAAAATGAACACTTATGCACATCTGTAATAGGTGATAAATACTTTTGACCAATATATAAACACAACGTTCATGAATTCAATCTTCAGTCCGAGGGGCCCCTTGTGGTCACTGAAGCGCCACAAGTGGTTTGGATCCTCTGAGCACATTTTTCAAACACTAAATAAAATAAGGTTTTGGTGGGAAACCCAAACCACGATTGATATGTGTCTTATCTGCTGTCTGCTGCTGACTGGGATATACTCTGTGTCCAGGTTCTATTAAAAGTAAAGCGTAATATTAAGCTTCTTGTCTTTGACAGCCTAGACTACATATAGTGGGCAAAAACAGCACTAGAGAGATATGGTAGAGAGGAAAGTATAATGCACAAATTAATGGGCAAGAAGAAAAAATGATACCAGGTCCCTGTCAGAATGCAACAACCTCCCTTAAAAACATCTGTGATTATGCACAATAAAGTGTCCAGAAACCGATTCATCTTTATAACCCTCAGATGTGAATTGCTTGTTGCCAAGTTCCTTTCTGGATACAATTCTGACGGAAATGCAGTGTCTCCCTCCGGTGACAGTCTATTGGTAATGCAAGAGTGCATCCACAAAGTCCACAGAGGCTTTACATGCTCTTACATGTACCAAACTACCAAGGGGACCTGGAGTTAGAATGCTGTGACTTTTTGTCTCGTTTTCGTTTCAGAACATTCCACCACCTGCCTGGTCAGGAAAAGAGGCTGTGATCCCTCGCACTGGCGAACGTCAACTGGCTTGCCTGGCTTGCTGCGTCGCCTACTTCTTATGTGATCCGATCATGACCTTGGAGACAAAGTTGACGATGGCGCTGGCTGGCTGCTCGGGGTCATGCTCAGCAAACAGGTGGCACATGTTTTCAGTTCCGTTCTGGGACTTTCTGGCCACAAAGCCAAAGATCCTGGAGAAAAGAGATATTTGGATATACTGTGAGATCCAGAGTGTTATGTTAAAGCTATCATACGCAATCTTTTGGCCAAAATGTACGTTGTATATATAGCTATATTTTTGTTCCTTTTTCCGCTCTACATCACTTCTACAACGTACTTTGATAGTGCGGCTGTTTCCCTGCAAACAGACGCTTGCTTTCCAGACGGTCCAAAACTTTTGTTGTCGCCAAACAATTGACGTTGAGCTCATGACAACCTAGCCTGGCCTAACCTGAAATGATTTTGGCCTAGGGGGGGCAGCGTGCCGTCTGTTTTTAGACGGCAGATGAGCTGATATGATTTGGTCTCACCAATGTGTCGTCATCCCTGGCCCTTCCCCTGCCCTCCCCTGCTGTGCTATGTCACATCAGGGGTTGACACTAACACTTGCCCGCTTGCCCGGGGCAAGTAAAAAAAATGGTCGGGCAAGTGAAGACTGCTACTTGGTTGCCCGATCGGGCAAGTGTGCAACTTAGTGCACTATAACACGACACAAGATAAATTTGTCTTGAAGGCAGTCATTGCGCTCTACATCTGTGTCTTTCCCTGATTTCTAGCAATCCACAATTGCAGGCTGGATTTGGGAAACAAAACAGGCAAATTAACATACACATAAAATGACCATTAATCTTCTACGTTCTCTAGTTGTGTAAACCTGGGCTAATTAAAATGATGAATTTTAACTCTTGAGAGTGTAAAATGAAACCAAATGGACCCTTGCGGGTCCATTTGGTTTCATTTTTGCGTTCTCAAGAGTTACATCTGCAAAATTTACAATATATTTTTGGTGGGCAAGTGACCATGAGCTGAGGGAAAGTAGAACCTGACTTGCACTTGCCGATGGGCAAGTGCCTCCGAGACCTTAGCGTCAACCCCTGCACATTATTTGAGCGACGCCCACCCCGACTTGACTCCCACTTCTAGGCCACCGCAGCTAACAAACTAGTCCAGGCTTTCCATTTTCGTGCAAGGCGGACAAAAATGAAAGCCTGGGTGTCGAGGCTAATGACAACCCAGTGCTAGTGTGTGGGGGGAGTGCGTTGTGGGGGGTGAGGCGCAATCTGTTTACAGAGTTCGTACACATTAAAGTTGCCAATAATACCTTTAACTGTTATGTTGACTGTAATAAAATGTTGTCAAATGGGCCCTGTATATATTATATATTTGGAACTTTCCACTATAGACAAAGGTAAGAAAGTCTTAAGTCCGAATTTCTCCTATAATTTAACAACACTGAGAGTGAAAGAGCACTGAGAGAAAGAGCTCTGCAGAGTTAACAAGAAGGAACACTTACTTTGCTGTAGAACCACCAGCTCTTGTCCATCTGTGTCAGGGAAAAAAATGTATAAATTCAGTACTTGCATTGTGAAGACCATCTTGTGCAAGACAAGATGGTCTTCTCAGAAGGACCCCCGCAGATGCTCATGCCAAAGTTATGCCACGGACCCCCATAAGAGAAGATTTTTTAAGGCTCTGGAAGTGATCCTCAACACGTTTAATTTCAAGGACCCCCTTTTAATGGCATTTCTATCTCTGGGACACCAATTAATATTGTAAATAAACAACTTTCCACAGTGTACAGACATATACAAGTCAATTTGGTTCCAAACTATCATATAGCTGGGGACCCCCTAGAACTCCTTCAAGGACCCTTGGAGGTGCCCAGGACCACACTTTGTGAACTACTGCTCTAAATGTTAAAGTAAAACGTGGTTATACAACTGGCACACAAAACAACATTGACATCATCAACAATAACAACAACAAAAATAACAACAACAACCACAGCATACTCACTTGCGGCCCTGTGGGTCCAGGGAACAGAATATGACAGTGTTGACAGTGTAGTGTCGCCTGAAGAACAGTCTGTGAACACAAAGACAAAATATACTGTGTTAATTAATTCTTTTGCCAACAGTAAATCAGCCCTTATTAGATAATGACAAAAAATACAGCCGATTTACCCTTATTTTGAAGACAGAAATCACCGGGCCCGCATGTTGTGTCAGCTTAAAAGTGTCCGTTTTCATCATACAGTTTTTTTGTCTCTGTGTTTATGGACTTTACATGGCAGCTGCCATCACATCGACGTGGGATTTGCCTTCATAGGGGCTTTTGCCGTCTAAATCGAGTGAGAGAGCACACATGCGGGTGCACGATACAATACATGATGGCTGCCCACATGGTGTTATGGAACAACAACATCAGTACAGAGAGAATTGGGGCAAAACTTCCACTCGATCAAATCAAATATATTCATACAGCATAATTGTGGCATAATGAGTCATTTTGCAGTGATGACGTCTCATAAAGGCCATTTGGTGGGCGGTTAGTGACAGCATTAGTGTGTGCGTGTCTCTCTCTCCCTCTCTTTCTAGTGGAGATCAGCTGGTGCTTGGGTGAGATGTATAAAGGTTCTTTGTGTGTCTGTCCAGGCTTTTCTATGCCATGTTCCTAACCCCTCCACTCCTGGCAAAACAACATGGCAAACGTTGTAAAAGGTGTATTTTCCTTAGCCTGTGTGCGTGTTTATGTGCGTGAGACTCACTTCCTCTGGTTGTCTGTGAGTGTGATGCCCTGAGCGGACACCTTGAAGTGGACCACGGTGGAGGTGGGCGGTGGGTCCATGGACAGAGTCATGCTGGCTGCCTTCTGCACCGCCTGGTGACCTGTCAGAGACTCTAGCTCCACAGAGCCCAGGTACCACACGTTACAGGCTGCACACATGCACGCACGCACGCACACACGCACACACACACACACACACACACACACACACACACACAGATGGGGAAAGGAAGATGGAGTATGTTACACGTGCAAATTAAGTTACCGCAAGAATAATTCGCAGCGTGGATCTAATCCATGTCAATCCAAATGTATTGCACACTCCATCACAGACACACATCCGGCCATAATGAGACATGATCAACATGCGCAAACAACACACACACGCACACGCACACGCACACACACACACACACACACACACACACACACACACACACACACACAGAATCAAATAAATGGTGTTAATCATCAATCACCTGCTCCCTGCTTGAGAAGCTCAGCTGCTGAGTTGGATGCTGTCTGTGTTGATGAGTCATTCATCTCCTCTAGAGGATCTGAGAGTGCACACACACAGATACACACACACACACACGCACGCACGCGCACGCACGCACGCACGCACGCACGCACACACACACACACACACACACACACACACACACACACACACACACACACACACACACACACACACACACACACACACACACACACACACACACGCAAACACAAAACAAACATGGTTTATTCATACCTGACACTTCTGAGCACACCAAAACTTTACATGGAATGTAATTGCATATCACTTCTGCACGCATGCCCACACGTACACACGCATACAGTACTACCTCTGTCAGGTAGGATGAGTTTGCAGGGCAGTGCCAGGGGAGTGATGGAATGCTGACACACCAGAGCAGTTAGACTTCCTGTCAGAAACCAGAAAGAGGAGATAGAACATAACAAGCACTTAAACTCAAATCCCTTCACAATAGACAATAGGGCTGTTAGTGCTACAGCTCATGTGACAGACACTGAAGAACCAGAACACTTTATTCTGCATTAGCTGCACCTCTCAGTACTGACCAGCAGAGGGAGCAATAATACAATTCAATTCAATGAGTACATAATACACTGTACTTTTACTCTTACCTTAAATAGGGTTCACATCCTATGTATAGACAGACTGTATTCAGTGTTCTCTTTCATTTAGATAGCGTTTGACATATTTTGCATGTATTTTCACGAAGCTGAACTATATAGTATACATAGCCTAATGTTTCACTTGACCTAATGTGACTTTTCCCCTTACTGAGCAATGTGTCCTTCCTGAAAAACAAAAGCTTAGTTTTTGGAGTTGGTTGTCAGTTTGTAGATGGTTTCCATTTGAAACAACTAGTTACTTTATTAGTTGCCTGTTTTGATTTGTTGCCAGTAGTGTGAACGGAGTGAAGGACAAGGTCAAGAGTGTTGGCACAACGCTCTATGAACCATTAATTATAGGCCTTTGGACACAGTGAAGGGATAAAACAATACAGGTCTTTGGACATGAATGAATAAGTGAAAGAATATAAAACACTATGACTCACCAAAGTATGGCTCATTGGGACAGCCCTTCAGTCGCACGCCTTTCTGTGTGCACTCAATCAGGAAGTGTCTCACCAACTCATTGGACATGTCTCCCACTGCAGGCGTTCACATCACAGAAGGTCACAGAAATACAGTACAATCCAATACAATGCAATGTATCGGAGCAGATATTTGTATCTGCCCCATTGCTGTTATCACTGAAAATCACTACCAGCAAATAAAACTGACATTAACCAATGGCAGTAGCCGATGTTTATCTGTTGTCGATAAGCAAACATTTTGCATAGACTATGTTGTTACGTTGGTCATCATATGTAGTCTACCAACCTGTAGATTCTGAACATTTAATATGAATTAAAACAATGTAAAGTTTCTTTTGCTTCTTTTTTGCATTAAAATGCAAGGCATTTTAGACGCAAATACATAGTCAGTGAATAAATATCGACAACAGAAGAATGATTGTTTCAAACAATAGCTGTATGCATTGCAATTCGATTTGATTTACTGGTCTAATGATGCTCTTCAAAATCTGTATAAAGCTTATTTGTGTACTCAAATGCATACATCCTTCTCTATTAGCTTTCAATACGCTCTAAAAACATTTTTTAAACAACATTAACTCTGTTGGGCTTACAAGCATGGTTATTTTTGTACAACAAAGTATACAGGGTGTACCGGTAAGTGGTTACAGTAGTACATTCTCTGCCTCATAGTCTGCACACTTAGACCGTCACTTTCTCAAATGAATCATTTGCCACTTGATGCAGTGAAATATTATATATAATGGGTACTTTGATGTGTATCATGGATGTATTATTGGCTCTTCTGTGACTAGCATTGAAGTTATTTCTGCCTGTTGGCCAGTTTCCAAAAAGAGACTTATCCTATTCTGTCACTGTGCCCCCGTTATTTTTTAACATATTTGACCTTTTTTTTACTGTTTTGAAAAAAAAAAAAAAAAATAAATGAAACAATTGAGGCCAATGTAGGCCTCTGCAAGACATAGGCCTCTGTCTCAATGTGTACTTTTTACTGGTGAAATAAAGTTAAAATAAAAATGCACTAGTACCTACCCTTCTTACTCTGTTGCATGACAGACGGAGGGGGCGTGGCTACCTTCATGGCCAATCCGTAAGCTCCACGGAACGAGTGACTGTCTCTGACGACGAAGGAGCCCGGCTCTTTGTCCTTAAGCACCGCGATGGCTGCACGGGTGACAAGTGTGCGACAAGGAAAATAGGAGTTTAGCCCAAGTTGGCGCCGTCGGGTTTCACACTATACTGTATATGGGGAGGAAAAACTAGCCGTGCTCGAGCGCTCGTTATCTGCCTGGCGGCGGCTGCGAGGCCACTCCCTGTCCAAGTCCAATATTTACCTTGGTCTCTGGAGATGTCTGGCTTGTACCAGAACTTGGAGGTGTCCTGAACAAACTTCACGTTGTCCTGCTTACTGCCCGACAAGTCTGTGAGATAAAAGGTCTGTGTTAGACGTCAGCCGTTCTGTTCCGTGTGCCACAGAGCAATATAGCAGAGAGATAAATGAAGAGTAAACAAGAGGAATTGAACCGGATTAGACAAAGCTTAGAGAGAGAGGGAGGGGGTAGATTTCCTTGAAAGAGCCTCAACATCACTTTCAAGCTTTGCCGTCTAAATTTGGCCCTAATTATAGATGCAAAATGTTTAAAAATGTTCATATATTTTTGAGACTTTTCAACTGATGTCAAAAATGATCTAACATTTTCACTATCTGGCATAAGACAAAGTAACACAGTAACAAACAATTCTCCATATTGCACTACTGTACCTGCTACAGGTGACGGGGTCCCTCCGAGGCCCCTAAGAGGGTCTGGGTTCATGGAGGACATGAAGGGGATGCTGAGACTGCTGCCACTACGAGGGCTGGAGAACCCACTGAGGGACGGGGAGCGGGACCCCAGGTCAGCCCCCTCCAGCCCTCGCCTCTTCTCTGGGAGCAGGGGAGCCGGGGACCCCCTGTCCCCCAGCCCCAGGCCCCCCAGACCCTCCACCGCCTCCAGCAGGCTGTGATCCAGCGTGCCGTTACCCAGCAGCAGCAGCGAGGACAGCTCCGCGTCTTCGGATGCCCCGCGGCCCCCTGAACCCCCCAGGCCTCTCGGGGGGCCCTGGGGCGAGCTGTGGGCCTTGGGACTGTTGAGGGACAGAGGTGGGGATGGGTGGGGCCGGTGGAAGGCTGGGCTCAGGGAGTTGGCCGTCCTGTCCTGCCATACTGGAGGTGGGGTTGAGCTGTATGGGGAAAGGAGAGAGAGCTCAGTGAGTGTGTGTGTGTGTGTGTGTGTGTGTGTGTGTGTGTGTGTGTGTGTGTGTGTGTGTGTGTGTGTGTGTGTGTGTGTGTGTGTGTGTGGTGTGTGTGTGTGTGTGTGTGTGTGTGTGTGTGTGAGTGTACCTGTCATTGTGTGGAAGGGGGCTGGCTGAAGTCACAGAGCGCATGGAACCAAACATCCTCTGACATGAGGCAGGGCTGACCGACACGTCTGACCTGAACACATCTCCATCCGTGGAACCTCCAGCATGGTTCATACTGTCCAAGAAACTCCGTGATTCTGTTAAAAAACAAGGGAAAAAAGATATGTACCTTTACTTTACATGTGCTCATGCCTTTCCCTACTACCGGCATGCCATTAATGGTGACATATAGCTCTCTAGTGTAAAACTGTTCAAATCACTTGGCTGTTTCAGGAAAGACCTTTTCTTTCGAGAGCCAGCGAAATCCATTTGAGCCCTCGCCCGCGGGCGCCCGTTTTCAAAACCGGGCGCCCGTTTCACAAAAACGGGCGCCCGGTTTCACAAAAACGGGCGCCCGTTTCACAAAAACGGGCGCCCGTTTTCAAAAGCGGGCGCCCGTTTTCACAAACTAGGCTATGCCTAAACCTAACTCTAACCTAAACTTAACCTCAGTAAACCTATGCCTAAACCTAACCTAACCCTAACCATAACCTTTTGAAAAGGGCGCCCGTTTGTGAAAACGGGCGCCCGCTTTTGAAAACGGGCGCCCGTTTTTTGTGAAACGGGCGCCCGTTTTTGTGAAAGCGGGCGCCCGCTTTTGAAAACGGGCGCCCGCGGGCGAGGTCGCTTTTGGATTTCGCCCCTGCTGTTTCTTTCACTACATTATTGAACTTGTTCCTCTGCAGTCAACTGAGCATGACATGGTGCTACTCTGTATTCTTTCAGGGTTTGGCTCAGAAAAACGTTTTTATAAACAGCATGTTTACTTACTTGGCTGCAAATCCCCCAAATCTGTACATTTTCCCCCTGTGTTCCCCCAGTGTTTTTTCAAACTTGTTTTATTTTGTATTCTTTCTGTCATACCCTTTTTCTTTTTGCATATAGACCAGGCTTTACATTATTTTTTAGTATTAATTTCTTGTTGTAATATTGTATAGTTAGCAGTACAGTCTTGCAGAATATTCCACACCAGGCAATGCCAAATTGTGCAAAGACTCCCTGGATGTCGATGACAAATCTCTGCCTGTAATTTTCCAGAACGCTTAATAGTGCCAGCGTATTTTCACATTTTTACCTATAACTGCACCAATTTGTGTGAAACTTTGCATGCACACTCCCTAGAGAAGGACAAACCTTCAACCTTATTTTCATCTGCCTTTTATAGCACCACCAGGAAGCAGACCACATTTTGTAAAACATGTTTATATTACTCCTCCAGAGTCCAGATTCTGTCCAAACATCCTGCAAATTGGCACACAGAATATCTATAGTATTTTAATCAATAATAATTGACCAAACAAATGTCCAATTCCATCCTACTTGGCTAATATCGGCTTCCAAACTTTGCAGGATTGATTTGTGACAAAAAGTCACAAATCATGAATACGACATACAATTTGCATGAAATATGCAGAAGAGTCGCAATTTTACTGGCTCCATGAAGTGGACGGAGTGGGCGTAACTCTGTAACTGTGTTTGTACTCTAAAGGCTCTCACATTCTACTAGTGTTGTGCCTTGACGGTCATATTAGTGAACCGGCTGATCAGTCGGTTGTTCACCAATATAATCCCTTCATTTTGGTCTGTACAGACCCAGTAGATTAGTAGTAGTCACTCGACTCATTCAATCACATTCCATACCAACAGCAGACCACTCTATTAGATGAGCTGTCCTTATCAGGCTATTGGATTTTTTTACACACACTTGGTTGGTTACAAATAAAACAAAGTACAAAAAAGTATGGTATGAAAAAAAACTGAAACTAAAACTGAAACTAAACTAAAACTAACTAAAACTAAAACTTTTTACAAAAATAAAAACTAAATAAAAACTAGCAAATGCACCCTAAAAATGAATTAAAACTAACTAAACTTAAAAAAGAAAGAGTAAAAACTAACTAAAACTAAACTAAACATAGCCCTATTCACATTGGCCTATTTTAGCGCCATGAGGAGGCCACAATAACCTGACCTGGCCTTGTGGAGGTCTGTGCTTGTGCTAGCCAACTAGACAACCGCAGGTGAAAGCATGTTAAAGCCTTCCCCACAATAACGTGACAAATAAACACAATATGTGAACATGATGTGACAGGCTACATTAATGTCCTCCATCCATCCCAAGACAATGCTACTTGTCCAAAACAACTGATTTACAGTCCAGGGTAACAATGTGTTATCTCGTATAGAGCAGTTCTTTCTGGGACTTCAAGTGTAAGAGTAGAATGTGAGATCAGTTATTATCAGTTATCCCATTGACATAACTTATGTTACGATGAGTCACCTCCGTACTTCACATGGAATTTCCTGCTATAGTCAAAGCTGTCGTTCCCAATGGACTCACACACACACGCACACGCACACGCACACACACACACACACACACACACACACACACACACACACACACACACACACACACACCAAAATACACAAATACAGTATGCCTGAGTATAACTGAAATGACAATTAAGTGAGTCACTAATGAATGAGTCATTGAGGTGAATCAACATACTGTGTACTTGTATCAAACACAATGAATGAATGAGAGAGAGAGAGAGAGAGAGAGAGAGAGAGAGAGAGAGAGAGAGAGAGAGAGAGAGAGAGAGAGAAGAGAGAGAGAGAGAGAGAGAGAGAGAGAGAGAGAGAGAGAGAGAGAGAGTATGACTTCCTATAGCAGCCACAGTGTGTCATTCAGTAAACATGAAGGGCAGGTTGCCTCAGGCCAGGAACAGGGCCTCTGAAGTACGATGTGATGAGTCATGGCTAACAGACTCTTCTGTCATAAAGACCTCCTTGTGCTGCCTCCTCTCCTCTCCTCTCCTCTCCTCTCCTCTCCTCTCCTCTCCTCTCCTCTCCTCTCCTCTCCTCTCCTCTCCCATTCATTCTGCAATTTGTTTCTAAATCACAGCCCTCTCTCAGACAAGCCGTCATCATCTCAAGCCTGTTATGTAATCAAGTTATGTGTTCATGAACACGCACATTCACTGAAGTAAAGGCACAGATACTACACACACATGGATGCGCATGGCCCACGCGTGTAGTTGCACATGTGCACACATGCATTGCACATGCACGCACTATGGGGATGCACATGCGCACGCACGCATGCACCACTGAAAACACTATGCTGAAACTTAACGTAACTGTGCTCCTAATCTTTCAGGCCTGTATATTTTCGTAACTCCCAAGGACAGGGAGCGGTCTCTGTCCGTCTGTCTGTGTGTCTGTCTGTCTGCATGTATGTCTGAAGGTTGACCTAGCTAGATCAAAGGTAGTCTCCACTCAACTTGAACCCGTATAGGGGTAAAGGTCATGAGCCAGAGGTTCTTATGTCATAGTCTGTCTAATCAGGGGCAGAGCTCATTATAACATGCTCGCACATGCACATGCAAATGCAACACATGCACACACACACACACACACACCTACGCACGCACACATGCATGACACGTACACACACATGCATGCACGCACACACAAACACAGGCTCAGCCAGTGAGCAACCTGCTAATCCAAGGAAAAGACTAATTTGTTGTTGTTCATTGTAAACAAAACAGGAAAAACAAACGTGCAACAGATTACAGACTTCTCCCAAACTTTCCCACAAACTCTCTGTCTCTCTCTCTCTCGCTGGACTTTTGAGGACCCAAAGACCATAAGTAAACCACATAGGCCTATACAGTAATTTACTCAAATTGAGATGTACAGTATGTTTACGTATGTATTGATTCCAATACTATTGTACTTTTACCTAACACAGGTTTTGATATGCAGGCCTCTTACTTGAAACACGTGAGTAAAAACAAACACCACCAATCAGAGTACTTCTCTACTTCTCCCACCACTGTTGTGCTCCCAGGGGCCTCCACCCCTCCTCTTCCTCCTCCTCCTACTACTGGTAGCTGTCTCCATTCCCACGGCCGTTGCTCCTCACATCTGCTGTCATGGGACCGTGCCCCCCCTGTTACCCCCTGAGCATGGGATCAGTCTACAGTTCCAATTGACCAGTCCACACATCCACAGACCAGTCTACAGCCCCATGGCACCAGTCTACAGCTCCATGGCACCAGTCTACAGCTCCATGGGACCAGTCTACAGCCCCATGGCACCAGTCTACAGCCCCATGGCACCAGTCTACAGGTCCAAGGGGCAACTTCACAATACTTTTGTACGGTTTCGTTAGTACTTATAAGCACCAGTGAGTAGCACTGCTAATTAGAGGCATGACAGTGATGCAACCTAACGCTCTGACCCTGCACCAAACTCTCTCGCTTTCTTCTATGATTAATCACTTGGCAGACACAGTGGTTGTGTTTTGTTTCGTTTTAAACAGAAACACAAATTCTGGAATTTTTACTGTGCAAAATCAACAAACTACCTTTGGACAAAAATTGGCTGATTTTGCTTTTTACTTCTTGAGTTGCATGGTTGTGTCTACATGGCAGTTCTGCAAGCTCACACCAGTGTCACTCATTGTGACTCATTGGAAATGTGCAATTTTCATATGAAGTATAGTACTATATAAATCAGGCTGCAGTGTCCATGGCTACCTCCATAGCGACCCCAACAGAGCTACACGCCAATCGCTCTAAAGAACCACAGTGAGAGAGACAGAGAGAGAGAGATAGAGCTGGAGTGACCGTGTCCATGCGCGCGCACACACACACACACACACACACACACACACACACACACACACACACACACACACACACACACACACACACACACACACACACACACACACACACACACACACACACACACACACACACACACACACACACACACACACACACACACACACACCAAACATTACCAATACGAGGGTGAACTGAGGTATATGCTGTGGAAGCTTTGCCCACCCGCCCCACTCCCCCCTTTTCTAATTCCACAGTGTTTTTCTGTTCATTGTTTTCCCCCTGCAGAGTCTCTCGGTGGAGCCTGGCGCTGGCCGAGTACAAAGCCTCTTCAGTTCGGGCAGGAGGGAGCGAGCGCAACCACTTCCAGATGGCACCGGCCCATGCATGGCACAACTGCCAACCTCCAGCCAACGGCCCTCCTGCCTGCCAGCCAGCCCTTCCACCGAGACCCCAGTGCACACTTGGCTTCCCTATAGGGGGTTATGGACACGGGGCTTGGAGGGAGAGAGAGAGAGAGGAGGAGATACTGTCCTGGCCCTTGGTTAATCAATAAAACAGCTCCGGCGTCATCCAGTAATAATACTTCCCGTCATATTATTCCCCCCACTTCAAATCTCTCCGGTGTGCTGCATAAGTAAGTGTGATGGAATGAAGATCTGAGCTGGCATTTGGGGGAAATAAAAGGGCATGAAGAAAAGGAGACGTAAAAGAAATTATGAAACAGAGAGCGACAGAGTTGGAAAAACAGGGGGATATGAAAAACACACAGTGTTCCCAGAAAGCCTCCTCTGTAGTGTTGGACAAAGACACCCTTCTTCTTTCTTCTCTTCCACTCACGCAGACAAACATGCATGTAAAGATGAGCCTGCCCCACACACACGCCCGCACACACACCAGCAATATGCACTCATGCACACACACAAGGTCACACACGTTTGGTAAGAATGCACATACTGAATACGAGCACAAACATGCATACACATAGATTGATGCACACATTATTTGACGAGCAAGGTTTCACTGCCTCCCTGCTGACCACAGGAATGTGCTTGCATTATATACTGCACCCCCATACATACACTTCCCACATACATCTGTGCACACACACACACACACACACACACACACACACACACACACACACACACACACACACACACACACACACACACACACACACACACACACACACACACACACACACACACACACACAGCCTTGTGTGAGAGAATGCGACTGACAGGTCCTAAGGTCCAGTACAGCTGTTCACAGCCGTCACGGACCCAAGATTCTCACAGGGACCGAGGGAACAGTGGAAGAATGTGCTCAAGTCAGCAGCGAGACAAAAGCACTGAGGAGGAAATGCACTGGCCAGCAGCCACTGCAGCCCGGATAGCTCAGTCGGTAGAGCATCAGACTTTTAATCTGAGGGTCCAGGCTTCAAGTCCCTGTTCGGGCGTACCGGTGTCTGTTTTCCCCACACCTCTCTTGTGCTCTCGGATGTGAGCACTGAGCAGTGCACCATGTCAAGGTGTGATCAAATTCTAGCCTTGGAAAGCTACAATACAGATGAATTTCCTTCACCTGGCTGTCCAGGTCTAGTCCTACTTTACAGCTCTTAAATATTTTTAGTGTTTTTGTTCTTGACACGTACATACACAAGGGCAAGTACCCACTGAAACCTTCAGGTGATACAGTAATGCTCACAATAAAGATATTGTAATTACATGTCCATTACAAAAAGTGGTCCCCCAGCCAACGACTGTGAACCGATTGCAGTACTTGTACAAGCTGTAATTAGGGGGGAATTAATTCGTCAGACATCGCCACAGCTCATGTAGCCTTGCAGAGCATTCACTGCTGTAGTTTATTGGAGTAACTTGTATCGAACAGAGGGAAAGTGAAAGTCGAGCAAAAGTGACTACTTGCCAATCACGGCGGCACTGGGTGACTGGGCTGTGCCATGACGCTCTCAATCTCACACCTGAAGTTCCATACCTGGCAGTGAATGGAGCCGGCTGGACCAGCTAATGAATAAACATCATTTATGAACCACTGAAACCTTGGTCATATCGGTTCAGGAATATAAAAGAAGCCATATCACAGATAATTGCTTTCCAATAACTTGCTTTTAGATATGCAGAGTGCAGTTTCAGTCTCAGAAATATTGCGAGATTTGATTGCCAGAAAGAAAATCGTGGAAAACCTTGCGGTATTTGGCACGTTCAGAAACTAGTTTGTGGTCTTCTATAAAATTACACAGTGTACACATCACAATGCAATAGAGCAGGCAATAATATATGCTAAACGTCTTGATGGTTCATGAGGTGGTCCAGCCGGCTCCATCCACTGGTGTATTTCATTCAACGTCCGATTTGCCACAGAGAGCGTCATGGCATAGCCCAGACTAGTGACAATTACTTTCCTTCTCATCTGCCCCTTGGGCTGGGCTTAGGGTTCCAATTAGGTGCACTGCAAGCACCTGGCCAGTGACACTACAGTATAAAAGCAGCCATTCTCGCCCTGCATCTCCCTCAGATCAGAGAACTTGCTTTTTGTTGCTTTTAAGTTGGCTCTGGCTGAGTTTACAACCCACACTACATCGATCAGATTCATCACACATCCATACGCTGGTGCCATCAGTGTACAGGTATGGATGATCCAACTGAACAACACACTATAGTCATTTATACCGTATGTTCAATTTTGTTAGCTTGTAAATAAAGGTATTGTTATTGAGGGGCTTTAGCCTTTATGACTATACTATAAACACAAACATTGTTGACAAAAATGAGGATTCAAATTGTGATTGGCCAGCCTGATTGGGTAGGGGATGTGCCATTGGCTGAGAATGAGATGATGTTTGATGATAACAGCACTCCTCATCTCACCTCACCTCACCTTTCTTCTTGTGTTGCTTGTTTGTTTTCTCATTTTTGCACTATTTTACCGTGTCCTCCTCGATTTGTCATGGCCTCACGGACCAGGTGGCGACACACATAAATACCTTTAAACTGCTGAATTAGAAAAAGAGGCCAGAAAAATTCAATTCATTTCTCCTTGTTGGTTAGAAAAGCAGCAGTACCAGCCAGGGGTCACTGGGGGCCAGGGTTTATGGCAGGACAAGTAGAACCCTGCTGTTTTTCATTCTTCTCGACATCTTAACTGGGGGCACTAATGAATATAACTAATTATGTGGTGGAATAGAGTGCAGTAGTCAAGTCTCCTAAAGGGACTGGCGTTAAGCACCACTGCTCAATCACTGTTAATCAATGACCCATGAAGCCTGCTGCCCATCCCACCCAGCCAGGACCCTCAGCGAGTATAGGTCTCTATTCATGTCATAAGTGACCTTTCAATACATCTAAGCTCACAAAAAGTCAAGTTGTGACAAGTTGCAAGAGCATTTGGTGCAGCTACTTTCACTATTTGACAGACGCCAGAACATATAGGGTTTAAGTATAAGGCATGTCCACAGTCACACCAAGCAGGCACTATTTTTCCATCACTGTCATCGTTAAGAGTTATGATGTAGACCTTGTCGTCCACTTGAGTTAGAACAATCTTTAAAACAATATTTAAAGGTAGGGGAAGTGATTTGAAATTCATGGTGTAGTACCAGCCTGGTGCAGTAGGGGGCCCAACAGTAGCTACACTATGTGAACCTGCTGCTCGCTCCTGATTGGAGGAGAATTGGTGGTGACCTGGGGAAGTTTTATTAGGGACTTTAAGATTTAAGCTAGTCCGTGGACGAGACGACCGGATGTGGGCGTGGTCCGTCGCCGTTGCAACAGAAGCCCAACATGGTTAAGAAAGCAGCCGACGTTGACGAGGCCACACCCTTCCCAATGATGTCACGGGTTCCCATAGTGACACGTCTATGCAGCACGTGACAAAAGTGGTTTCCATGGTGACTCCTACACAGCACGTGTCAAATGTAAAAAAGAAAGAAAGAAAGAAAGAAAGAAAGAAAGAAAGAAAGAAAGAAAGAAAGAAAGAAAGAAAGAAAGAAAGAAAGAAGAAAGAAAGAAAAGAAAGAAAAGAAAGAAAGAAAGAAAGAAAGAAAAGAAAGAAAGAAAGAAAGAAAGAAAGCTTATAGCAAATAGGATTTGTTCCAAAGTTTTATAGGGGAGTCATATAGGATGTTTTTTTAACTAGGGTCAATAACATTCTATGAACCATGTCTTGAATTAACAGAAAGGACGATTTAAGGAAATCCATTAATTAGGATGAAGTGAAAATTACCACACTATAATTTGGGTGCAGTGAAAAGATCTAATTTCACTTTTGGATCACAGGCAAAAAGTATATGATGGCCACTGGCCAGTAGGTGTCATTATATAAGCACATTCCATGCAAACAAACTAACAATCCATGAATCTCACTCAACTCTCGTCCACGTTGTGACACGACGCCAAGAGCTGCGTTTTGCCGTCCTAGGAGAGGGTCGGACGGCCGCGAGGCTTATGTATCGAGCACAGAGCGATTGATTACGTCGGTCGTAGGCCTCACGTTCCCCCAATCTTAAATAGGCTAGTATCTCCTCTGCTAACGTGGGGGAGGGGGAAACTCCATATGTGGTTTCCACACCTTATAATAGAGCATTTTAACAGAAAAAAATATTTTTTGGGTGATATCTGACAAAAGTGAAATCACTTCCCCTACCTTTAAAACAATATACCGGTATTTTAGTGCTCGGTGCGGACAGCCCTTAAATCAACTTCCCTGCTGTCCATTTGTCCCGTGGTACACAGAATTACGAGCCAGCAACTGCATGTAGCACTACAAACAAGTGGTGATGAGGGGAGAGGGACAGTGTGGAGAAGAGGGTGCATGGGGGAGAGACAGAGAGAGAGAGAGAGAGAGAGAGAGAGAGAGAGAGGGACAGGATGTTGTGATGACAAAGCTGTGTACCAAGAGACTATAGAGCCATGTGAATCGAGACCAGGGGGGGGGGATCTAGGCATGGACATGGGGGGGCAATGCCCCCTAAATGCCCAGTTAAAAATTAAAGTGCTTATATTAAAAAAAAACCTTTATGCATGCTGCGTGCCTGTTGCAACTTCAACAACAACTGATCATTGATGCTAAATTGCCTAATAAAAGTCCTGTAAATGAAAATGGTATGGGTGCGGCTTCATCGTGCTTCGCGCCACGGGCGATAAAGCCGCCCCCATACCATTTTCACCTGCCCCCCCAATTGGGAAACGTTACATCCGCCCCTATCGAGACATATAAAACCACTCGCACGAATAGGGAAAAGACCAGTTGATTTGTTCAGAGTTGATTTAATTTAATTCGATTTCACGTGTACATGTGACATGCACATTCTTCTGTGGGTTGGTGTGAAATCTGTGTAGTGTGCTCGCGTGCATATCTGCATGCATATGACCACTGTGCGTGTTTGTGTAGAAGGCATGACCTGTGAATCAGTGTACGTTCTGTACCCATGTGTGTACCTGTGTATCTGTTTACGAGAGTGTGAGCGTCATAAAGATATGTTGTAAAGATTAAATGTGTGGAATATCATGGTAAAATGTCTGGTCTGGTGGTGAGTGAGACATCTATGGCAAGAATCCCAACAAAACAGACATTTGTTTTGCAACAAATGTGGCATTTGAAGGCACTTGATAGGTTCAATCCAGGCCAATAGAGGGAAGGTAAATAGCCCCCGCCTCCCCCTGGCTAACCACGTAAAACCTATAATACTAAGTGCAGTTGACTGGGGTCCCCCAAGGCTCCATATGAGGTTTGGTTTGTTTTTTCCACGCATTTTTCCCTTCTACACTAATACAGTATCTACTTGTACATCGGCTCATTTCGCTGAACGTCCGTCCACATTATACGAGCCACTCTAAGTGGTTTAACACCCATACAGAAGTGTTCCGTAACTCTCCGATCAAGGGTAAAAATAGTCTCTCTTTTCATTTTTTTTCTTTTTTTTTCAAGAATGAGGTCATGTCCGAGCACAGCAGTGGAACAAACCGTCTAATGGTCTCCCCACAAAGGGTTCATACGCTGCCATGCCAAGAACACTAGAGATACTGTTGTCCATAACGCAACAGCCACAGTAACACCAAAGAAACAGCCAAAAGAACAAGGCAGAAAACAAACAATGGACTCGTTGATACCTCTCAGTTGGGAAAAGAGAAAAAAAAGGGGGAGGAGAGATTGGGAGGGGGGGGTGTTGTAGAAAATGAGAGAGGCATCTGACAGACAACCACACAAGAAAAATTCCAGAAGCCGTCTGCAAATTCCAGAGCCCTGGAGGAGAGGGATGTGTTTGGCGTGTGTGCGTGTGTGTGTGTCTGTCTAGGTGCACACTCCAGGAAAAAAAAAAAAAAAAAAAAAAAACTGGGAGGATAGCAAGGGAGATAGCGGCATATAAACAAGCGAAAGAATGTGCAAGAAAGAAAATAAAGTGAGTCAAGAACTCATTGCACTGTGTGCACATTGCACACAGTAAAATGTGGAGTGCAAAAATGGTCTCAACTGGATGAAACGATCACTGTAAAGATTAGAGACAGAGAGGGAGAGAGAGAGGGGGAAGCGACAAATGAAAGGAATGACACTAAAAGGAAAGAATGCACTAATGAATGCATAGTGGAGAATGTGAGAAAGGGTGTCAAAGTTTCACAGCCCTGCAGGAAGACTGCTGGAGAGATGCTGATGACACATGCGCCGCGCGCGCTAACACAACACAGTAAACACACACACACACACACACACACACACACACACACACACACACACACACACACACACACACACACACACACACACACACACACACACACACACACACACACACACACACACACACACACGTGTGCAGAATAATGGTACCAGATCCGCAGCTCGGACATGTACGTACCGAGAGAAGCCGTCATGTCACCAATGATGCTTTGGCAGGAGAATCCACACCTCGCTTCCCTTCTCCACAGATGATCTCTCCTGTCTCTCCTGCTCTGTCTCTGCCTTCAGAACTCTTTCACTTCCCCTCTCACCCTCTCTTTCCCTAACTATCGCTCTCTCCCTCTCCCTTCTCTGTCTTTTGAACACAGCTGGTCTTCCCCGAGGGGGTCTCTGTGCGTCCGTCTACCGTCCGGTACAAAGTGAAGAGAGTCTTGTTCTGGACTCCCCCACCACTACCAACAGCAGCACCCTGCTGTCACCCCTGGAACCCACACAACGAACTACCTCCTCTTCTCTCTCTCTGACTCACTTTGTCTGTTTTCCTCGGTGTGACTGCATGAGAGAGGAAAAGTAATAACGAAAAAGTAAATGGGAGCTGGCTGCGTCTTGGCCGGGCGAACGGAGCTTTCTTCAGATGCTGGAGTAGAGAGAGAGAGAGAGAGAGAGAGAGAGAGAGAGAGAGAGAGAGAGAGAGAGAGAGAGAGAGAGAGAGAGAGAGAGAGAGAGAGAAGAAAGCACAGCGCTCGCGTGGAGTGGGGTGGGCGGGGGAGTTGGGGGGGGGGGGGGGTCACAGCTCCCAGTTGGAAAAATAGTAGCTGGCCGTTTTGTGCTGTGCCGCCGGGTTGTTGTGACACCGCTTCAGTCCGAATTCTATGGAGGGAGGGACTGAGGGAGGGGAGGAAGAGAGAGAGAGAGAGAGAGAGAGAGAGAGAGAGAGAGAGGGGAGGGAGAAGGGGGGTGTAGAGAATTCCCCTGGCCCCTTGTCTACATAATCCCCCTGCCCCCTTCCTCCGGCTGACCAGTGAGCATTGTTTCTTGCGGCTGGCTGGGGGGGGCACTGCATGCTGTTTTCCACCAATCAGAACGCACTCTGCGGTCGGTGTAGGGGGGGGTAGAGGGGTTAGAGGTCGTATGTGCCCATTTATGGCCAAAATGGGGGGGGGGGGGGGGGGGGGGTATCATGGACTTCGCTGTCAGAGCATGTGTCCACACCCACCATCTGCTGTACACATACACACACACACACACACACATGGAGACAAAGGCATGTGGACGCAGACTGACCATGTCTCCTGCCATGTGTCGGATCTTAACACACATAAATTAGACTGTAAAAGCCCTCAATTTAATTACTTCACATTCACCGCTGTTTCAATAGGAGCATGTGTGTGTGGTGTGTGTGCCTTATCTTAACCCCCACAGGGTCAAAGGCAATCATACGGAATGGACATATGTCGCGCGTCGTGCGTCCATCTGTTTCATTTTTCCATTTACAATGAGATGAATAGCACTTCCGCCGCTGACGTACGCACGGCCGGTATGATGGAGAGGTCAGCGCGAGGTGCACACACAGCACATTCTTATATATGGCACTTCACTGGGCCCTATGCACTCCTCCTACACCACAATGGCACTCCAAGCCCTTCAGCTCTCTCACTCATCGTATAGACATCCACCCATGTGACAAACGTTGCCCTTTGAGAACACTCCCTTAGACTCTCCCCTGCCCTTTAACACCGACTGTTCACATACACACCATGCAGTGTTTGGGTAGAGTGGGGCCATCTGGCCTGTTGAAAAACTAGAAAAGAAAGAAGAAAGAAGAAAAAAATCCTAAACATTCGCATTCCTCTGGCTGAGAACTATACTTCTTCCACTGGGCTGGCTAGTCTACTAAGTTGTGTTTGTTTTCATTAGGGCCACAACAAGTACACAAAGGAAATGTCATTACATTACATAAGGTTTTTTTAAGCCCTAGCTGTGCTTTCCCCCGACAGGAGGAAATGAAAAGAGACAAACTAAGACATTGTCAGGAAGGTTCGTCTGCGTGTCGATGACATCCAGCCTACATAAATAACGTGCAGTGACAAAGGCTGCGCAGCATTTCAAGTACGCCACTTGGCATGTGGCATGGCCATACCATATGTGCCATTGACATCTTATTTAACCTGTCTTTAACCAGGAAGTCCTATTGAGTTTATACTCAAGTGGACATCCCCCTGGTAAGTCTATTTTGGGCACATTATTAAAGTTGGGGACGATTCTGAAAAATAACTTAATCCTAAAGTGCTGTGATGAGATACACATACACCAACTTTAACAAAATGGCAGATCTGCAAGCTCTGCAAGCTTGTGCATTGGCTATGTTCCATATAAGACAGTGTCAGGCTACCGCCATAAGTGCTTAAAAGTCTCTTTTGCAAGAGGGACCTGGTTCACTGTACCTAGCATATGGAACATTTTGTAAACACGCTGTCTGCCAGCAAAAAAACAAGACTTCCCCCAGCACTGGGCTGGAGTCATGCTCAGTACACTGTCTTGTCACATGGACATCACAGTAAATAATAAACTACAATCTGTTCAACCACCACCACCACCAAAACTCCTGGAGCCGTCTGCCGTTCCTCTTCAGTAATTGCTATCCACCTCAACAGTAGCCCTGCGGGTTCTGTGTGTGGGTGATTACCACAACAATGACCGCAAAGCAAACACACACAAAAACAACAAAAAAAGAAAAGAAAGGGAAAAATCATTAAGTGAAGTGGAATTTATCTAAGTGGTCTGTCCTGGAATGGCTGCTTACCCAGACTTTAGTCCCTCTTTAACATGGGAAACAGGAAGCGCTGTCTACACCCACAGAGTAGAAGAAAGAAGAGGATAGATAGAGAGAGAGAGAGAGAGAGAGAGAGAGAGAGAGAGAGAGAGAGAGAGAGAGAGAGAGAGAGAGAGAGAGAGAGAGAGAGAGAGAGAGAGAGAGAGAGAGAGAGAGAGAGAGAGAGAGAGAGAGAGAGAGAGAGAGAGAGAGAGAGAGAGAGATACCTTCCCTACCAAGACATAACCCACTGAGCACAAGTGGGTCTAAAAGTGAAAGTTTTTTAGGGGTCTAATCTTAGATTGCACGTTGATTAGACATCTAATTAACATCTAATCTAAGATTAGACTTCTGTAATCCAAGAGTAGACATATACAGTACTACCCATAGATTACAAGCATCCATGTATTTTATTGAAGTTTCTGACTTTCAAATGTACATCATTTTTTCTTGGTTGTATTGTTGTAGTTGTATTGTATTGTATGTTTTTTGCCCTCTGAATTGAATTGAATTTGATTGAGACAGAGAATCCTTGCCTTTTTGCTTCATTATTCTGTCCACTCAGTGAAGGAAAAGCATCAAGTGTTTCATCATCATCATCTACCCCCCCCCCCCCCATCTCTCATCCTGTCACCTGCCTGCTCAGCTAAACATGTTTACAATACACAGGGCGGACATGCCATTTTAAAGGGCTCCTCTGTCGCCAGTACAGAGGAGCCGGCATAAATAGGCTTTCTAAAGCGTTGTGACCTCAAGTGAGTTATGAATAAGTCAAGGTTGTCAGGGTTTGCTTTGCTTTGGTTTATAACTGACTGACGCCTTTGTTTTCCCTTCTTTTTTTTCATAACGCAGCAGGATGTCCCTATCTATCCTCAGATACAGTAAGTATGCTGTGCTGGGCCCTCCTTACTGTTACTTTAACTCAGCCACTTATACAAATGGAACCAAATTTGGTCCCAGGATGGTCCCAGGACTTCACTGTGAGGACCCTCCGGAAGTCCCACCAGAGGAGGACCCTCCCCTCTCCCCCTGTCTCCTCCCAGAACAGGAAGTGAGTGGACATCCTGTCCGCCGCGCTAACTTCCTCTGCTCCAGTCCACTATTATTAGCAGATGTTTCGTTTATCAACTGTCCTCAGACAATTGAGGTATACGAGCGAGTGATATACCAGCGAGTGATTAGCGCTTTAAACCAGTGGTGTTCAACCAGTGATCCAGGGACCACCAGTTGTCCTTGAGAGGGTTCCAGGTGGTCCCCAGCTAAACGAGAGCCTCAATGGCAACCCTTGATGAGCATGTCTTGTTCACTTCGATCTCTTGCAGTCGCAGGCCCACTTCACTTCTCTTAAAAAGATCTCTGACCAATAAGATAAATACGCCTTAAACATTATACTTTCCCTCTATAACAAAACATAGAAAATAGGATCACCTTAAATATTAGTTATTTTTTCATAAATCGAGAATCTTTCACTCAATAGGGACTGCTCTTGTCGCAGGTTGATGATGTCATCTGTCCTTGCGTGGTCCAGCCCCATAGAATGCATGGAATGCACATGATAAATAAACAACTTCATGCTTCCTAGGGGAATTATGAGCGTCAAATCAATGTTTTATATACCTCTTATCATGTGCATTCCATACATTTCACAGGGCTCATCAACTTGTGACAGGAGTCCCTATTGAGTGACAGATTATTTAAGGTGGTTGTATTTTGTATTTTTATTTATAGATTAAATATAACATTATTTGTCTATTTGGCATATTTGTCTTATTAGCCAGGGATTATTTTAAGCTTTAGATTTAGACTCTGAATCTGCAGGCTCAAAATAAAGTAATAATAATCTGGAGTCATGTATTTTGGGCCTGTATCAGCCCCAATGGCATTATCATCCACCATATCATACAGTACTCCAGTAGGCCATACTGTACTTCAGGCCTATTCCTATTATACAACTAACAGTGCAGGTATGAACGGTACTTTATATAGTAACCAGCAGAGGATTCCAGCCTGCCACTGAACCCTGTCGGGTAACAATCACAGCTCATGGTGTTTTGGTTAACACTTCAGTCCCCTAGTCAACCACACTGAACGCACTGCTACTCACACTAACTGTGTGTCTGCCTCTGTCTCTCTGTCACGCACACACACACAAAGACATACACCACACACTGGCGAAAGTGTACCTTGTGTTGTCCTGTAAGGCTCCCACTGTCCACCCGACGGCGTCAGCTGAGAAAACTCTCCAAAACCTTTTACTGAGGGCGGAGACAGAGAGAGAGAGAGAGAGAGAGAGAGAGAGAGAGAGAGAGAGAGAGAGAGAGAGAGAGAGAGAGAGAGGGAGAGAGAGAGATACGGGGAGGATGACTGATAAGATTCCATCCACAGAAGCAGCCCACACCCAGAAGTCTCCATTGGGAGCCCCTGCCTTACCGTAGGGTGTCGGAGGAGACACAGGGAACGAAGGGGTCGGCGGTGGAATCAGGCCACCGCTGTCCGTCATAGACGTGTGGTGACTCCCGTTGTCCACGCTGTCCGTGTTATAGAGAGCGCCTCGCTACAAGAAATAAATGTGAGAAAAGCGATACGTTTAAGGAAGGGTGGAAATAAGTGAAGGAGGAAAAAAAAGGGATTATCAGAAGGTCCTCCTGAGGAGCCACACACAAACACACAGTAGACATCAGTCTTGTGATCTCTGTGTGCCAATGTTTTGGTGTAAACAGTCAACCCATTCATGCAGCCCCACCATGAGAAAGGGAGTCAGAGCAGTAATGTCGCTGGGTCTGTGAACCCACCCGAAAAGCCACCCTGTGATCTGAACTCATGCAACCCATGCTACCACCCACACTTAGCTACGAGGGCCCGGCCCTTGCTGCTTGGCCCTTGCTGCTTGCTTGCTGCTAGCATTCCAAAAAAAAAACCCTGATAAGAAAAAACAGAATGAAAACTAGAAATGTGTACAACATGAGGCCAATTTGAAGCATTTAGAGTGCCAGATTTTCTTTGGACAACTGCGCCGTAAAGTATCACTCTAATCCGAGTCTGGGCATGTCATGATTTATTTTGTGGCATATTGTACAAAACTGGCCACCCCCGCAATCTTTGGAAGCCAACTGTAACAAATTAGAAGGGAACGTGAGACATCTACCAGATCAGCGTCGGGACGTAATGAATTACAAGTGATTTTTCATGTAGTCAGGGAGACAAGAACTGAGGTTCTTGGAGAGAGGGAGGAGAAGGAGGCACTGGGGGGAAGAGGGAGAGACAGTATGTACAGTGTGTACAGTACATGCTTGTACGTATGTGTGTACAGTACATAACTGCCATGAAAAAGGAGGTAGG
This sequence comes from Benthosema pterotum, assembly GCA_039105355.1. NCBI lineage: Eukaryota > Metazoa > Chordata > Actinopteri > Myctophiformes > Myctophidae > Benthosema > Benthosema pterotum. Next base: position 32,538,242 of record CM076979.1, on the reverse strand, counting down.
GTCAGAAACGAGGGCAGAAAAAAAAACCCTCAGAATTCTATACTCTGTTGATTAATCTATTATTACCATACATTTTAGAGAATTCCATGGTCACAATGCAAATGATTTTGTGCCCATGGAGCACACAACTTTGTGCACATGGAGTTCAGACAACCAAATCATACACCCGGACACGGTGATGGATGCGGAGTATGCAGAAATGCCGTTGGATAATCCAACGATGGCTGGGTTATCCTTTAAACCTAAGGTTTTTTTTCTGTATGTTAGTTTACAATATACTAACAGTGCAGTATAGTTTCAGCCAAAAGTAGAGTACATCCAAAATTTGGGGTTCTGGTGTGCGACTACAGCGGTGGATCTCAAAGTGGCATCCAGGGGACCCTCAGGCATCCATGTACACGCCCAGAGTTACTGTATATGGAGGTCCCTGAACTATAGAGGAACTAAATGAGTGTAACAGCTGTCGGTCACAAGGAGTGTGTGTGCTGCCCGTGTTTTACCTGAGGGGTCAGGGGGCTGAGGCTGGGGGCCGGGGAGTTCCTGAAGGTGTGAGCGCTGCCCCCTTCCCAAAGTGGACTGCTGCTACCTCCCCACCCTGGGCGGCTCAAACAGGAGTAGTCTGTCACGTCGCTCAACTGTTTCTGACACCGCCAGCCTGAGACAGACAGACAGACAGACAGAGACGAACACAAAGCAAAGTTCATAAACTTAGAATTTGTTTCTAAGGAAAATAAACTGCTTTAAGTGTGTATTCACTCATCTGCACTACAAAGCTTCCAAATGAGGTGATGACAGCCATTTTGTGAGTTTGTCCCGGTCAAATGCCTTGGCATGGGTACACAGCATGCGTACAGCATGTGGGTGCCATCATCTGGGAACCAAAGCCAGTGTGACTGAAAATCAGACTTTTACACTGGCCAGATGCTGGAATATCGTGGAATCTTCTCGGGGAAAACACATCTGCTGGAGCAATCAATATCTTCGCCGTAGCCTGTGCGTGGAGCTCTTACCCCCTGGGGCAGAACTTTTTCCACAGTCAAAATGAAGAAGAAGAAAAGGAGAGAGAGAGAGAGAAAAAGAAAAAAAAGATTCCACACACATCTCACAGCTCATTCCACAACCTGGGCCTCAAACCAAACCTGCTGTGATTCCTATCACCATGGCAGCCAGATCTGTATCGCGGAGAATGGACAGCGGGCGTTTGAAGTGTTGATGAAGAAAGGGGTGGGAGCGATCCAGGCACAACACAGAGCCAGGCTACTGTACCTGCTTCTGAATCTGGACTGGCATGTCGAGTATGGGGAGAGGGTGGGGGTGCTGGGAGGTCAGAGAGAGCCCCAGAGAGGCTGAGAAAGAGAAAGGGACATTTCACCGCTGGACAAAACTCCAGTCAATCAATGTGAAAGAGGCTTCACCATGAATTTTACATTTTTCAAGGGTTTTGGTGTTTTTGGTGGCTCTGAATGGGGGCGCATGAATGGGTACTCCCAGATTCTTCTGTTTAGTGATGTCACTAAAAATATCAATTTTAATAGTCCCATCCCTTTAACTTTGCCTCTACTCTTTAAGTCATTGGTATGCATGGAATCCACACCCCCTCTCAAAGAAGCCCAATGAAACCCACTGAAACCAGGCAGATCATACAAATTAGGCTGTATACAAAGCTATTAAAAAGCAACATTTATATATCACATATAATAGTATTTGTAATAAATAACAATAGCACAATTTAAGGTTTGCACTATTTGGCCAGAAAAAGAATGTAGTGTTTGAATGGATTGCTGAATTCTTACAATGGCTACAATGCTATGATGCACTTCAAGGTGAGGGATGTCATACTGAGACAACATGTTCTGTAGGAAGGAAGTGAGACCAGCGTCTGTGATGTCACAGAGACTTTCACATACTAAAACATCTTTAAAACTCCTATCACACATACAAACCACAGGAAAAGAAAGTGTTTCTCATCTCCCAAAAATCATTCAAATAAGATCTGGTTGCAAAAGGGAGGAAGTGGCCCGTTAAGTTCGTCCACAAAAAGCAAAGAGATTCATTCCCTATTAGAATCTAGTCCAGGTATAAGGCCTGCCGAAGGGCTTATTTTCAGGAAGGTGTGTTTGTCAGTGTCTGGTATCATGTGATACCTACGTGTGGGAGGGTTACGCTCCGCTGAGGAATGCTCCTCCAGATGATGAGAGGGAGGCAGAGCTGGGATAATGGCAACACGTCGGGGAGAGCCGGACCCTGTTTGCATCAAACTTCAAACACATTCCGAAGCACTGACAAATTCCTGCCTCTAAACATCTTGAAAAACACACGGTACGCGGACACGCATGCATGCGGACGTATGCGGATGTTCGCGCGCACACACACACACACACACACACACACACACACATACACACAAAGTCATAACAATCCAGCAGTGAAATATTATAGCTACCTCTCGCCTTCAGGACATATCTGTCTCTTTCGCGCACAAACGCACGCACACACAGCATGTCCCGTTCTCAAATTCCATGATTCGGGGGAGCGGTGCACGGGAGACCTCCCGTTGACCTGGCAGCGCACAAAGGCACCGGGGTCAAGAGTCAAAGGTCTGCTGTAAAGTAAGCACCATGCGGCACATGGCCGCGGGTCCACCCCTTCGCTAAACCGCCGCCGGCCTGCGAGTGCCGCTGAACCTGGACAGGCGTGATTTAAAAGCTGCGTAGGGTCGCTCGCTTAGTCACCTCGGCCCAGAACTGTCAGAGAGGGGTCCCCAGTGAACCGTAAGAGCGCTAAAGCTCTCCTGCAGGGGCTCTGCTTTAGCTGTAACAGCTGCTCGGTGCGCCCGAGAACACGACGGGGGGCAGGAAGTGATGACATTGCTCCATCACACCTATGACCTATGGGCTCAAGCAGAAAGCAGAGCTATGTGGCTTCGCTCTCTGGGGTACGACCTGGCGGATATGAGAGGCCGTGAATCTGTCATGTATGCACTGGACTGGAAAGACACTGCCAGGGGCATTTATCCACTTAAATGGAGCACAAACCTTATCTTCATATAATTGGTCCTAACTAATTCTCATTATATGATGCCACCATGTCTGGCTACTACTCTCGCTGCGTCTCAGATGCATGACCTGCCTGGAGAGTTCACAAACCAGCCCAGGAATGACGTCATTAGTGGTAATGTCAAACAAGATATCAAATTGATTGACGTTGCTTTGCAAAAACTATATGTTAATATGGTTGTAGATTTCCTTAGGCTGGAATCAATCTCCACTGATGATGTCATCATCACTATGCAGGTTTTTGAGGGGCACTAGCCCCTCCTATGCCGAGCTGTGTGTATTTGTGTGTACTCCATAGCGATTTAACGTATTGAGGATAAAAAGTGAGGATGCCAGACTGCCCGGAATGTGATGATGAATCATGATAAAAGTGACCCTCACTTCACCCGGATGAGGCCCAGAGATACTGGATGGAAATGATATGACTAATGAGCATTAGCGAGGAGAAATTACCTGTATATGAAGATAATGTTGAAAAATAACATGGAAATGGATATGAGAACACTGCCTTAACCAGCGTTTGCTGGAGGACCATATCACAGGGAAATAAATTATAACCATTTCCAACTCACATAAATTTTGTCTTTTTATTTTTTTATTTTTTTAAAATTTGTACCATCAATAGCAGCATTGTTAGCTGTGTGATAACATCATGACAATGCCCCACGGCAGTGCTGTTCTATCAACAAAATGGGGCATAGAACAAGAGATTAAGATGGAAGTACGATATAACTACGTCTAACTACGATCTGAGTAATGTGTAATGCATAGCTAAATCCTTTCCACAATGCTGTGTGTGCTTAACATGTGGGTGTAAGAGAGAGAGATCTGGGACCTAGAGCGGAGTTATGTTAAATTACCATTTATTTATGCTGCCAACCTGCATTTAGATAGTGTTTTTGAGTGATTGCGTTGAATCAATAGTCTGACAGCAGAAAGTCTAACACACCAATGGCACCATCAGTCGGGTACGATTCTATGTTCGTAATTGTGACCGTGGGTTGCAGTTTACTATGAAAAACTGTCATGCCTTGTGGGTGACACACTCCATATATGGCCATTGGCCAGTACAGAGTTCCTGCTTCTTAGCTGTGCCATATTAAGAAGCTCTGTTGATTCAGTGCATTATATTGTATGTAATTAATTAATTAATTAATTAATACCATTTGATCATCACTAAGAGGCTGGTACCATATTTGCATCAATCTAATGTGGGAAAGGGCACATTATGGTATAACTAGTTGAAGGCGATGTGTATGAGATTTAGAGAGACTATAATTCAGGTTCATTTTCTATGCAGAACTACTGGTATTCCAGTGCAAAGAGCAACTCAAGTGAAAGGAATTGCTCTCAAGCCAAGGTAGGAGCTAAGGCAGATCGGATGCTACAGTATATTGAATAAAGAAGCAAAAAATACTTCTAGAATCTGGACTGTTTTCCTGACATTAAAACAGGAAGCGTATTCCAAAGGGACGAGCCCTGCGTATGAGAAAAGCTTTGACCCCAGCTGTTTTCTGTCAAATATAATTCATTACATAACAAGGAGTCCCGCATACTATACTGCACACTGTAATGGACACAATCTGTTTTGTCTTTGATCTGAAATGATTTGGCAACATGTTCTCATCTCTCCAGCTATGAACTGGATTGAACCAAAACAAGCTGAAATGAACGTCTACTGTACAAGCTCACTGCACATTAGCACTGTTAGATGTAATATGTCCAGAAGGGATTCATTCATTTCATTCATCGGTTCAAGTGGTGTTAATTGAGCATGTTGATTATACCGCTCAATCTGCAAGCTTATAGATTGAATAATGTGAAAATGTGTTTGTGCATCACTGTCATACAGTGAAAGAGAATATTCTTCTTGTGAAAACACAGCAAAACATACAGAGATGTAAGATGGAGACACAAGGTTTCTTTCTCCCAATTGCACAGAAATGAACTTGTACTGGCTTACAGTACAAGTAAGGAAAGCAGTAATACATAATTGAGGGAAATGTCATGCTTTTTAAGTTAGGATGGAGGGACAATGGCGTTGTGAACATGCATGCTCCCAGTTCTGTTTTAGTGTCCTGGCTGCAGTGACTGTTTTGTCAGGTTAGGTAAGTCTGTCATACTTCTGTACTTACATAATGTGTTCTTTCACCTCTGTATGTTTCCCAGTCATTCTGAATGGGGCAGGTTGGACGAATAAACAATTCGCTAGTGTATATAGACCAGAGGTCCTGATTTTATTTTACATTGCTTACATAGCAAGGATACCGACTACCTGTTTAATGAAATGTTTCCACCCTTTCAGCAAATACCACACACACACACACACACACACACACACACACACACACACACACACACACACACACACACACACACACACACACACACACACACACACACACACACACACACACACACCCTTCTGGGTGTGTGTGTATGTGTGTAGTGTGCATGTCTCTCCCTCTCTTTCTAGTGGAGATTTCCACAATCGGCCGGGGTTTCAGTCCGATGTATAAAGGTTCTCTGTGTGTCCAGGCTTTACTATATGCCATGTTCCTAAACCGTCCACCCCCGGCAAAACAACATGGCAAACGTTGGCACAGGTGTATTTTCCTTAGCCTGCAATGTCGGTTGCCTCACACCCTACACACACACACACACACACACACACGCACACACACACGCACGCACACACACACGCACACACACACATGCACACGCACACACAACGTAGGACTGTTGTGTGTCTCTGTACCGAGCAACTGCCACAGGAGTTCCCTTAGGAGAAGACATGGAAAATGCTGACACTTGGATTCAAAAGCTCTACAACAGTGGTTTTCAAAGTGGAGTCTGCGGACCCCCAAATTACTTTATATTCGATCATTGTGAGCTTGAAGATCTGACACATTTTAACACAAATGGTCCTCGACACAACATAGTTTCAGATGGGGCCAAATAGAAAAGCTTTGAGATATAATGATCTGGAACATCCAATGAGGAGAGGCATCCAATTTGATCAGCCAGGTTCTTTCTAAACAAATAGCACCTGGTTTATACTGTACCTATACGTGCATGCCACTGTCGTGCGATAACATTGCAGAGCAACACAGTATAAATCAGCCTTAACACTCATCCAAAGTGGATGGGTTCTCTGGGGCAGCTCTCCACCGCACCAATGTCAGTGGTGGAAGTGCATTCAACAACTTGTTTCACACCTTCCAAACAATCTCCTAACTTCATTCGCCTGCCAGTCTGTAGTAATCTGTAGCCTGTTTGGCAGAGAGCTACTTTTGGGAAGACAACAGACTTCTTTCCCTCTGCAATATTTACACCTTACACATAATTAACATTCAAACCACTAACTGTGTTTTAACACTGGGCGAGCACCACGCGACACATCACCTGGCTATGTGTCAAAAATATGAATTGTTTTTATCTTTTCGAGTGGCGTTCTTCCATCCACTTTTCGACTATCAGGCATTTATTTTGTATATTCAATTGTATATGATTGCATGTGAGATTGTGAATGGGATATGCATGTGAATCACCCATTTTTTTTACCTGATTGGTGAGTTTGTCCACTGTGGCTGAGGCCATTGCTGTAGAGGGACGCGGAGCGGGACAGGGGGGCGCAGCGGGTGGGGACAGGCACAAAGGTGGGGTCCAGGTCTAGAATCAGCTGGTTCAGCTGCTCTATGGACTCGTCGATGTCCGTGGCCAAGGAGGCCAGCTCCTCCTCCTGGCACGGCTCCATGGAGGCATGCGCGTCGGGGTGTGCGTTGTTACTGCGCTGTGTGCCGTCTGTGTGAACCGTGGCCTGCAGCGCCGACTCGTCCTCGCCGACTGCCACCCCTCTCTGCACCGCCTCCCTGCTGCTGGCTCCTCGGGGCGGCGTGTCGGGGGCCACCAGCGGCGGAGGGGTCTCGTGGGAGCTGCTGCCGACGTGCGTTCCGTTCACCCTCTCTTCCCCCGACCCGTCCGCCAGAGCGTTGTAGCTGGGGAGGAGGAGGGCGTCCGCTGCCTGCTGCTGCCTCACCCAGGTGTGGGTGGAGTATTCGCTGCTCTGCGGCTGCGCTTCAGGAATGCTCTCGGACGACAGAGAGCAGATGCTGGCCGAGCTCGCCATTTCCAAACCAGGTCCCGTCTCTTCTTCCTCGTTCAAGCCCTCGTCCTCATCGTCGTCGTCGCCGTCATCCAGGATGTCTGTCTCCCTTTCGCTGGACAGATCCGCTCCGCTGACCGTGCGCCCCAAGCCGGATTCGTCCCCGACGGCTTCCTCCTCCTCCTCCTCTTCCTCCCCCCCGCCACCGTTGGAGGTCGTAGGAACCTCATCCATGGCCTCCAGCAGAGGCGTAGTCGTCTCAGGGCCTGCCCCGGGAAGCGAGGTCTTTGTCTGGGCAGGTTGGTCCTGGGAGGAGGCGGCAGCCCCTCTGCAGGGGCTGGCGGTGGCCGTCCCCTCTGGCTGTCCCCTCTGGGAGGCAACAGACAGGCCCGAGTCGCTGCTGGCGGACAGGGCCAGGTCACTGCGGCTCTGGCTCTGACTGCTGGCCACTGCGATGAGCGGAGCTCCTTCCTCGCCTCTCCTCTTCCTCACTCCGGCGTACAGGCTTCCATCCACAGGGCCCAGGGTGTAAGGCAGGCCTGGGGAAGAGATGGAGAGTGGTTCATTCATGTGAACATGACTAACCAACTCACACACACAGATCTGCTACTTTCAACCAAGCATAAGTTAGGCTTTGGAAAGCAAGTGAATCACATTTTAACTGGACATGACCCCTATATGCCATGCCCCTACTGTATATGAGTCACGATGATGCACATTAACCCACAGACATAAGCACACACACACACACACACACACACACACACACACACACACACACACACACACACACACACACACACACACACACACACACACACACACACACACACACACAGTCAGACTACTAATGACACACATCACCTGGATAACACTGTGTCTTTGTGTGTGTGTGTGTGTGTGTGTGTGTGTGTGTGTGTGTGTGTGTGTGTGTGTGTGTGTGTGTGTGTGTGTGTGTGTGTGTGTGTGTGCGTGCGTGTGCGTCATGGAAAGAACATGTCTGTCAGAGGACAGCTGTAACCACGGTCAGATAGAGATGATAGCATTTTAGTTTCGTGTTTTGGGGGTCAACCACCTGCACCACTCCATAGCACTTGATTAACACACACACACACTCACACACACACACACACACACACACACACACACACACACACACACACACACACACACACACACACACACACACACACACACACACACACACACACACACACACACACACACACACACACACACACACACACACACACACACACACACACGCAAACTCTTTAAATGACTACACCAATGTTGAGGTAAACTACCAAAGATAAACAATCAGTGGAATGAGCTTCACAGTGCATAATACACAGCTCTTAGGGCTGAATTCTTATAGAAACCACAGTATGCAGATCATTTTGCTGTTCAATAATTTCTAACGTGACTTTCTGCTCTGCTGGAAAACCTCACCAATCTGACTTGAGGTAAAGTTAGGTGAAAAATAGGCTAATTAGAGGGAAATGGGGAAAAAGCTGAGAGAGTAAGAGGACACCCATAGACACAGACTTGTTGTATTTATTTAGATTTACATTTAGATAGGCATCATGCCTCACAACAGCAAAACGAGAGTAGAGTGATTGGAACAATAGATATGGTACATACCATTCTATGAGCAGTGTATAGACTGCTTAAGACTAGAGACGCAATAAAACTCAAATACCAGACATGCATGGTTAAACCCTCACAGCTGGTCTAACAGAAAGACCCTGTACACACACACATGCACACGTGTACACACACTCACACACACGCGCATGTACACACACACACACACACACACACACACACACACACGCGCACACACACACACACACACACACACACACACACACACACACACACACACACACACACACACACACACACACACACACACACACACACACACACACACACACACACACACACACACACACACACACACACACACACACACACACAGCTGTACACTAAAACCCACTAAACTCCCGAACATCCCATCTATCACTTAAAACACTGTTTGACTTCAAAATGAGCAGAGCACTGCTATAACGGTACATTAAACCACAACACCCATCCCAACATCAGGCAAATTAAAACTCACGTCAAAGACAGAAGGCAAATTGAGTGACAAAAAGCAGCTCTCTCCTCACCGTCCAAATGGAAGAGTACAGTAAAGAAAAACTTTCACTGTTCCCATGCACCGCACCACCAGGAACAGGATGGAAATACTTGCTGAAGCCTCCCCTATCTGAACGTCCCTCTGGACTCGCAGAAAGGAAAAGAGAAACAGATGACAAGTGAAAGGAAAGAGGGGGCAAGGACAGGGACAGATGTGCCACAGAATGGTAAGGGGAGGGAGAGAGAGAGGTGAGAGAGAGGGAGGGAGAGAGAGAGAGAGAGAGAGAGAGAGAGAGAGAGAGAGAGAGAGAGAGAGAGAGAGAGAGAGACAGAGAAATAAAAACAGACCAGTTTTGTGGTGGAGTTGCTTCTCTTCCCTCCTGTCGCTTTCAGGACGCCACGAGAACAAGCTAAGAGCAATCTCTTTTCCAAAGGTGCTTTAACAACCCCCCTCTTTCTCCTTAGCTCTGTCACTCCAGCCCTTGTTTCTCTCTCTCTCTCTTTCTCTCCCCCCTCTCTCCTTCTCACTGTCCCTGTGCTGCAAATCCCGCCTTCAGTTTTTTCTCTTCAAAATGTTTCTGTTTTTGCTGCCATGTCCCCTCCCTCTCTCTCTCTCTCTCTCTCTCTCTCTCTCCCTCCCCATCCTGTCCACAGGTAGTATACCGTGATGTAGATTTGTTTTTCCTGCACGAGCAGCAGAAAGAGATTGAGAGGTGGATCACTCAACAACCAGCATCCATGTGCGTGCACACACACACACACACACACACACACACACACACACACACACACACACACACACACACACACACACACACACACACACACACACACACACACACACACACACACACACACACACACAAACACGTCCATCATGCACACACACACAGACCTATGCACAATACACATAGGGGAGCAACACACGTGCAGGTGAAGGAGTTTCAGTAACAAATGATGGACACACACGCATGCACATGTGCACACATACGCACACACACACACACACACACACACACACACACACACACACACACACACACACACACACACACACACACACACACACACACACACACACACACACACACACACGATAAAGGACCTTGAGTTGGCCAAATATGGAGAGGGGAATGTAAACATGAGGGCGGGCTCCCAGGAGAGAGCTGTGTGTACGAGCGCATGTGCATGTGCATGTGCGCGCGCATGTGTGTGTGTATGTGTGTGTGTGTGTATGTGTAGTTGGGGGATGGGGGCTCATGTAAGTGACGGAGGGGAAGTAGACGGACAAATAGCAACCTGCAACCTGAACCTGAAAGCTACCAGCCAGTGAGGAGCGCGGGACAGAGAGAGAGAGAGAGAGAGAGAGAGAGAGAGAGAGAGAGAGAGAGAGAGAGAGAGAGAGAGAGAGCGAACGAGAGACAGAGAGTGAGAGAGACATAAGGAGAGAGAGAGAGAGTGTGAGTGAGTGTGTGTGTTAAAGCTATACCAAGAGGAGGTAGAAGAGAGGAGGATAGTGGATGAAGAGGGAGGGGGTTTAAAACAGAACCACCTGGGGTGGAAAACAACATTCCTCTGACTTGTTGTGTTACTTGCTATAGCACCGACCCTCATTATTACCACGCTCAGTCTGCGCACGTGTGTGTGTGCATGCATGCGCTTGTGCCCTTATACTTACACAGGCCAAACGTAACAGCTGCCCTTTATGCGTGTGCTTGTATATACACACACACGGCACAGCACGGCCACACTTGTGTTGCATGCGTGCACAGCTTTCCCACTTTGTTGCGTTACAGCCCCAAAATACGTTGGGTCTGCCTAAATTACATGACTGCCTGAGGCGGATTTAGCAGTGGTATAAAACAGCTGGAACTGTAACCTCAATCGGCAGTTCTACTGATTGTTTCAGCTGTCTGTGAGTGTGTGCTTTTCGTGGTTGTGTGCGTGCGTGCGCACGCACGTGTGTGTGTGTGTGCGCGCGCGCGTGCGGGTGTGTGTGTGTGTGTGTGCGCCTGTGCGGTTGTGGTTGTTCTAACTAAACAAAAACACGAAGAGCGTAGGTCTGGCCGACTTGCTGCTGGTTGGCTGATGGCTCTGGGAATGTCACTACACCCATTCCCAGGAAAGTCTAAGAACGCTCTCTAGCTATAGGAACAGTTGTACCCTGACCGCACACAGCCACAGCCACACATCTAGAGACACACTGTCAGTAAAACGCATCTATTCCACACCATGAGGTCCCACCCCCGACGCATGGCCCAGGAAGTGAATTTCTTTTTCATTTACCTCAGTGTTTTCAAAATTTTGTTCATATTTATGATACTTATTTTTTTTTTATAAAGATGTGACACACCACAATTATATGAGCCTAATTAGAATGAACACACTTTTTTGTGTTGTTTTTCTATTTTGTAATCATTTGTTCAATCCATATCCATGTGTTCTTTGTCATGATTTGTCACGACCCGAGTTGGCTTTGTACATCACTTAAAATAATACTTTTTGAAATGTCTATGGGAAAAAATGCATTGGTTCTTATTTCCTGGAACAGGGGTCATCTTGAAAGGGAGTGGGACTGCGGTGCTCTACTGGACTGGAAAATCAACGGAAAATATGGCATCGGTCCGGTTGGTCTCCTAACTTAAAAAGAGGTTTAGTAGCTGGCTCAGAGGTACATCCATGTTGGGGAGTCACAAGTGCATGGGCACCCACTTGTTTGCAATGCATTTTTAAGCTTTCAGGTCCTCTCACCACAAGGCCACAATATCCTCATATTTTGTCATCATACTGTAACCTAGTGTAAGAACACTCTAATCTGTGTAGAGCTGGATTGGCACTATAGAGCCATTTGCAGAACTGATGTTACAGGTCAGCATCATGCTTGAGCAGTGCTTTATTTATCTGCCAGAACTTCCCACTTATGCAAATATATCACTTACCTGCGAAATCCTGTCCAATAATGGAGTCGGCATGAACACACAAGCACAGAAGCACAGAGAAGTAGCGAGAATGAGAGAAAGAGACACTGAAGAAGAGAGAGAGAGAGAGAGAGAGAGAGAGAGAGAGAGAGAGAGAGAGAGAAAAAGGAGGGGATGTAAAGGCGGAACCAGTGGTTCCCAAACATTTTTGGATTTGATTTTTTGTTGTTAAGATTAGATTTATTACAGAGATCGAGAAACAGACAGACAGACAGACAGACAGACAGACAGACAGACAGACAGACAGACAGACAGACAGACAGACAGACAGACAGACAGACAGACAGACAGACAGACAGACAGACAGTGATGTGTCTCTCACCCGCTCCAAAAGGGTCCGTCGTGTGCTGATATGAATCGCGCCTCACCAGAGGATCTAAGGTGTCATAGTCCACGGTGATACTGGCTCCATTGTGCCACAGCTCTCTGCCTGCACATGAAAACAATAAGAGACAGCCTTCGTCACAAGCCAGTTAACCACTTAAATGCAACAAGTCGTACAACAAGACAGCAAAAATAGCCAATTGTAGGACTGTCTGTAATGGCCATTGTACCCCCCCCCCCCCTCCCATGAAGTTAGACAAGTTACACAACAGAGATTCTGGCAAATGTAGCCTATTTATCTATCAACATCTGAGTGGGTGTGCGTGCGTTGATGTGTGCGTGTGTGTGTGTTTAGTTTTTCCCTGGACTGTTTTCCTTTCAGTACTGTATCTGCCATCTGAATTCCTGTGAGATGCATGCGTGTGATAAAGTCTTATTGCTTCCTGTTGAGAGCAGTGTGTGTGTGTGTGTGTGTGTGTGTGTGTGTGTGTGTGTGTGTGTGTGTGTGTGTGTGTGTGTGTGTGTGTGTGTGTGTGTGTGTGTGTGTGTGTGTGTGTGTGTGTGTGTGTGTGTGTGTGTGTGTGTGTGCGCATGTTGCTATTAAGAATGCATGTATGTTATGCTCAGATAGCCAATAGTGAGCCTGCTGCTGTTCTCCAATACTGCCCCCTATCTGTGACTGTGAGTTCTTTCAGATGGGGTATGGATAGATTTGATATATCTGTATACATACTCTGGCAGGTGGGCTTGTGGAGTGGGACATTTTATAGCTTTTTTGTGGTCTACTCTTATCATATTGTCTATATACAGTACATACTGTACAATCATGAATCCACTTGCTGACCGGCTGTGGGTACATTCTATGAACATTCTATGATATATGATATAATTTTCATTATTCTTCATGTCAAACTATTTTTTGTTGCTGAAATGATTCTAAATCTATTTCAAGCTTAGTTTTGCAACTAACAATAATAACTCTCTCTGGGCTAAAACAGTCATAACCACTTTCCCCAAACATGCTGATCGAATGTTGCTGACCTCATCATATGTGTGATGATGGCTATTTGTTTATTTATATTTTTCAAACACAGTTCTCATATGAGGCAATCTAAAATGTACCTATGGGAATTACAAAGGAAATAAAAAGTACATGAACCTTATACCGATATTGTCACAGGATGTGCTCATCAACCATAACAACCAGATGTAACAGGGGAAAAGGTGTGTGCACACTTGCTTGTTTGTGTGTGTGTGTGTGTGTGTGTGTGTGTGTGTGTGTGTGTGTGTGTGTGTGTGTGTGTGTGTGTGTGTGTGTGTGTGTGTGTGTGTGTGTGTGTGTGTGTGTGTGTGTGTGTGTGTGACGTGTGTGTGTGTGTGTGCATGTGTTTATGCTGTTGTATTTATACTCTTGGGTAATAGAAGTATTATCTGCTCATTGTGCAGGAACTATATTCAAGAAACTATTTGGGGTTTATGTTTAAACTTAGGTGAGTGGATTACGGTAAAACTACGCACTGGTGCCGGTTAAGGCTAGAGTGACGGGTGAATGTGAACTAAATCAACCACAGAAACATGAATACGGACCTCTGTTTGTCTGAGATATAATTGAGCCATTATATACTGTAGATCTATGTGTGCATATGTTTGTGTCTGTTGGAGAAGGACATCCTTCTGGGCATTGGAACGGGCACATTACCTGCAATCTTCTCAGGGCTGTCTGAGAACACCAGCTCCACTCTCCCATTCTCAGGAAACCTGGGGTCTGGAGAGAGAGATATAAATATTACAGTGGGACAAAATAGTGTGGACTTACTGAGTACATACCTGCCTTGTGTACTTCACACGTGCTGTCCATGAAGTGACAAGGTTATTCTAAGGTAATATTTACAGTACGTGGGGGTGCGGGCATGCAAGAGACAAAGACAGCCAGCCAAGAGATTGAAAGGCAAATGGTTACCGATTAAAGATAGATACTACCATGACAATAGCATCTTAGAAAGAATGGGTTTGTGAAAGAAAAGATGGTAGCTAGTTAGCTAGGGTAGCTAGGGTATGGTAACAAAATACAAATGTCATTACCTCCGCAAGCACAGTCGAGTTCTGCCTTGGAGAATGTGAGGGTGTGCCCATGAATAATGCCCATGTGAAACTGGAGGCGAAAGATGACCTGGCGGCTGGCCGACTGGCTGTTTTTATCATAACAAACCACCTGCCCCCAGGAAAGAAAAAATAGACATTCACCCCCACTACTTCATTTGGTCGTTTTGTTTCACAGAATTGTTGTATAGCAAGCCATCAAAAAGAGAAATTGTACAACATATCCAGTACTAACATGCCACCTCAAAAGTTAAAGGTAGGGGAAGTGATTTCACGTTTGTCAGATATCACCCCCCATTTTTTTTTCTGTTAAAATGCTCTATTATAAGGTGTGCAGACCATATATGGAGTTTTCCCCTCCCCCACGTTAGCAGAGGAGCTCATAAAGGTTCCCCAGGTGGAGGGTGAATTCTCCTCCAAACAGGATCAAGCAGCAGTTTCACAAAGTGTAGCTACTCTTGGGCACCTAGTGTACCAGGCTGGTAATAAACCATGAATTTCAAATCACTTACCCTACCTTTAAAACTAAAGTATAGAACAAACAGGATTCTAGGATGTTAGGATGTTACCTGGTAAAATCAAGACAAGAATTAATCTAAACCAGCCACGTAAACAACACTACATTTTTTGTCTTTTGTCTGTATCTATGATGTCACCTCTAACACCAACCAGGAATGCCACCATGTGCATTGCTGGATCTTGCTAAAGTGAAAATGAAAGTGAAACTCATGTAAGGCAACAAGTGAGTAGCAAATCAATTGGCACAGTGAGTAGACTAAGTGAATTTAATGGTTAATCAGATGAACATTTCTGTTTGTATATGGGGGCTAGTAATAACTAAAACAGTTTTGTAAGAGTTTTGGTGATACTTGTCCAAATCACCCTAATAACTTTGAGAGTTGTTTCACTGTACCGCATAAGTTAATGAGGACCATATTTTGAAATCTCAATTTCTAATCACTGGACAGTTTTTTAATTCCTTGTCCACATTTGGAGCTACATCAAGGCAAGGTAACTACACAACCCAAACCACTACAAAGGTGACCATACCCTTTAGGGTTACATCATGTTGTTCTTTGCCTCAGAGGTGTGGACAGTTGTGGACTGCTGTGGACAGTTCAGAAACCTGCTACCAACCAATGACATCATCATTAGGGCATTTTGGCCCCAAGTGATCCATTTTATTGACACTCTTAATACAAATAATTATTCAGGCAATCTATTAACTTGGCATAGCAATCAAGGATGTCATTGGTAGGTTTCACAACTGTTCACAGTCCACTGCTGAGATACAGATCTTCAGTCTATAAATGTACCATGTCTCTGTCTGTGTCTATGACTGTAATGACATGGTTACAGCAGGTACTGCATAGCTGGGTGGGGTATCATGGATCTTCAACTTCCATTGTTACTGACTCAGTGCACTTACTGTACTACAGCACGCACCGGCCTAGTATATAATAATATGCATTTCTAAGGGCCATTCATATGAAGATAACGTTAGAAAATGGGGAAGTGCTCCTTTAAAAGCCAATATGGGAAGGAAGGGAGTCCCCCTTTTTGTAACTATACTTTCAAGATGTCTGGGAATCCATATAGGTACACAGTATATCGCAACATTTTTGTATTTTTTGAATAAATATTTCCAGAAATTGTAGATCAGGATTTAGATTAGAAGGTGCTTTTAGAATCTGCCATAGACCTGTATAAACAACATGAAAGTCTTACCATTATGTCTCCTTTGAGTAGCTGGGCTGGCTGGAGCACAAAGTAAATCCTGTCTGTCTGGCCAGCTTGCACATGGCTGTGATTATGAACATAAACATGACATTTGTTAAGTCCTGCCCAGCACTGTTGTATGTATTCTTTGTAACTTTGTAAAAATGTATTGTGTGAGTGATGAAGACTATCGTACTAGACAGCTGAGGTGTAGACCGCTTGAAGACTCTGGTACACCCTAAGGAACAGACTGCATCCTGCAGAGAAGAGATCCATTCCAAAGGTAGATCACAATAGTACAATAGGCACAGTGTTGGGCACTGAGTCTCAGTTACAGTTGGCACATATAGACTATTGTTTTCAAATAGTTTTGGGTAAAGCAGGCAACCTCAGCATCACCGTTAAGAACCAGTGGTTTAGGCTAGATCAGTGACCCTCATGTATTTGTTCATGGACCACCATTTGAAAGACTTCTGTGCCAGAGACAGAAGATTGTAGATCTACTATCGCACAACGAATCACAATGCAACATAATAATAATATCCATAGATATACCGGTAATATATTAGATTATATCTATAATATAATATATAATATAATAGCCCCCCTAGAATCCCCCTGCACTGTGAGGAACAATGGTTTAGGTAAACGCAACATAGCTCAGATCAGATCAGATGTGCAGACTCCTCACCTCCCTCAGGTCTAATGGTGGGTACACTGTGTAGAATAATGCAGAGAAGGAAGGACGGCGCAGATCTCATTTTCAGACCGCCCTTCAACAAACCACCCAGCATCCACGCATACCTGGAGTAGAGAAGAACAACACTGATGTAAACGAGAATATGGTTTATCGATAAGACACACATACACACAGGTACATACTGTACATACACACACACACACACAAAAGTGTCCAGCACAAAGACTTTTCATTGTCAAAATTTAGATGTTCTGTTTTGCACACCATGTTCCGATCTTGATCATATAGACCCAGTTACTGAATGTCAGGTTTTCATCAGAACATGTATGGTTTACTGCACTATGGCACATTCTGAGTCCACTAGTATACATCCAAGACACCGCCGGTTTGGTTTACATCCAAATTGCAGCCTTATTGTAGTAATTACTTGGCAAAAAAATGGGATGATTAGTTTGAAGTGCAACCTTGTTATCTGAGGTCAAAAAGTGGAGATCAGAGGCTCATGGCTGATCTTTGGCTGACTGTTGACCTACAGCACTGTGCTGACCTATTGTACCTCTCCAGAGGTCAGTCGCTCAGTCACACTTACCGTTTTTGAGAGGGGGTCATCAGTGCAGAGAGCTTATCGGTGTAGAACCTCCTCATGGCAAAGTGATCCAGGGAATCTTCTGCACTGAGAGAGACGCACATATTCACACATTTTCGTACAGCTATGTACAACGTCTCAGTTACTGAAAACGGTCATGCACACTCAAACACACACAGCATTTGTAGGATTGTTCAATATATTTGAGGAATATACATTGACTTTGACCGATTTCCTTTCATTCCCTTAAATAACTCTTGAACCTCATCTTAAACCATTAACCTAACATTATCCTAATACTAACATATTAAGGACCAACAATATACAGTTTTTAGTCTTTCTATTGCTGTAAAGGACATTTGGCATTTTCAATAGCTGTACAAGATCACACACACGTGCTTGCACGTGTGTGTGATCATACGTACACGCACACGCGCGCACACACACGCGCGCGCACACACACACACACACACACACACACACACACACACACACACACACACACACACACACACACACACACACACACACACACACACACACACACACACACACACACACACACACACACACACACACACACACACACACACACACACACACACACACACACACACACACACACCTTACAGCACATACTGTAAGATAAGCTGGAACGGAGTTAGAGGGACAGGAACAATGTTATCAACACGCGACAATCAGGAGTTGCACAACCGTGAGTCAGCTGACAATCAGGCACGGAGAGAGTGGGACGCACACACACACGCCAAGAAAAAGCTTGCGCATGCCCTGCAAAGCAACCATGTTCTTTGAATGTCCTGTATTTCTTGGTGGGCAGTGAGTGACTTGTGACCTTTCCTGTGTCCTCTCCATTATGACTAACAATTTCAACTATTACATTTGTTCTACTATTTGTTGCAAAATTAAAGCCTTGAGTGATTCAACGCACACAATTCAAGCATGACTCATTCAGTAACCCTTGACACCTAAACCTTGTAATCAAGTGGTTCAACAACAAGGGAAAAGAGTCTGTCTTCTACAGCTGTGAACATACGGCTACTCTGGTACTTTGCAGAGTAAACATATTCTCTGGAATGCAAGTGATAGGATCGCTGCCCCCAAATTTTAATATCAGTGTGGGTTCAAAGTCTCCCTGATCAACTCTAATGCCCTTTGCCTCTGTTGTCTGCATTTGATCTGATCAATTCTTTGTGGTCAAGTAGGCTGTAAAATCCACAGTTTTACAGTTATAGCATACATATTATCATCAAAGGATTATCAAAGTAACATCTGCACTCACAAAAAGGTTAACTCCAATCGATGCTCTGCAGGAGCCATAGCTAAAGGGTTCACCTTAAC
>CM076979.1:32466673-32516673 GCA_039105355.1 Benthosema pterotum | reverse complement strand
AGCCCCACATCATGTTGTGTCTCCAGACCTAGAAGAATGATGCTGCCCACGCAGCAGATTAGCTGCTTGGGTGAGGAGATTATTACTCCTCAATGCAATTTCCACAAACAAAGTTACAAAGGCCTTGTTACTGTACCTCAAGGCCTTGTTTACATTGCAACTTGGAATGCGAGCCACACCAATTATCTGATTTTACTTCTAATTGATCTAATAACTTTAACATTATGTCCTCTCTGTGTGGCCCCCAGCGGATCCAATTGTCTCCTAGAACTCATGGGCTCAAGACAATTACATGCATGTTAGTGAACATGAATGATGGAAACATGCAGAAAGCCAAGGACAGGGAGACTACAGAAAGCCAGGTGTACGGCCTCACCTTCACCTCAACCATGTGACCCCAAGAGTAAACATTGTCACGGTAAACTGATTGCAGCCACACAGGCGACAAGCACACAGGAATAATCTCATTGGAGCATGTATGACAGATACACAATCCAGGAATAGCCTTTCTTGGTCACAAAATATAATTGTATTAAGAAAGGTCTGGGTCCGTAGCAGTCACTGTGTCCTGACTCCTGCTATAATTAATAGATAATTTGAGGCTGAACTTAATTTGTCTGTCATTGTAGCATGCGGAAGACACAATTAATAGTGCTTTGTTTTTTGAAATGAATAACTTGCACTTCTAAACCAGCATAAGTAAGCAGAGGCCTATTTTTGATCCGCTAGGACCTTGCAACATGACAGCAGTAAACATGTAGTGCAGCATATGTTTTTAGGAGTGATTCTCAGAGGGTTTTCCACAGTCTGCAACCCTGCATCTTCTGTTGGTCCTCACACAAGTATACCCACTGTATTCATGATTATTGTTGTTGCTGTTCATTAACAGGGTCTTTCTCTCAGGGGCTGTAAAAACATCTCACTTTAGGTTATTAAAAACTAAAATCATATTAATGTTGAAATAACTGAAACTACACTCCTACAAAATATTGAATAAAAATAACAAATATACAAAACATTATTTTTGTTTAAATGGTCAGTGCCTGAGTTGTTGAATTATTGAAATAGCTTTAGTGTTCTTTTCTATTCATTGTTCTGCATTCACAGGATATGGCGAAAGAATATCGTAATTCAATCTAAATGAACGAGACTCAAATGATGTATTTCTAGAATGTTTATTCAACATTTTTGGAACACTCCTGTCTAAATCCGTCACTGCTCTGCTTGAGGAACCAAAACAAACGGAAATGTGTAACTAAACCACACACACACACACACACACACACACACACACACACACACACACACACACACACACAGACGCACGCGTGCACACACACACAGACATGCACGCGTGCACACACACACACACACACACACACACACACACACACACACACACACACACACACACACACACACACACACACACACACACACACACACACACACACACACACACACACACACACACACACAGGGCGTGTTACTCAGTGTACAGAGAAGTCCTTGAACCAAACTAGCCACGTCTAATTATGGTCACTACCTCACATTTGGAAGGAATGCATTCCGAAATGGATTAGCCTCCATCCTCCATAGAATAGTCAATCTCTCTCTCTCTCTCTCTCTCTCTCTATCTTTACACTGGTTTGACATAAGCAAAAGTTGACAGTGAGAGGTGCCACTGTCCACAATGCAGGCATGTTGAGTGCAGTAGGACTAGAGCGGTCAATTTTACTCACAAGTAGCCTCGATCCACTTACAGCACATGCCCTATGGCAGAAGAATGCAAGACAATTTCTAAGTTTGAATGGAACAGGTCACTGTGACCACCTCCTTCCCCTCTTGTCCATGCCACAACTACAGCCCATCTGCTGCATTTGAGTGCCATTCTGTTCCTTTCACTTCGTTCACAGATCTTGCTGTCACTGGGCTAAGCCCCATTGACTGGAACACCAGACACCAGGAGAGCTGCCTGTCTCACAGTTAATCCTTGTAAATGTACCATAATCCATCACACTTGTTGACTTATCCTATACAGTATACATACATTGGACTACTACAACTAACCTAGGAGTTTGCAAGGAAGAGAAGTTTTATTAGCATGTTTGTATCATGCAAGACATTTAATTGGCTGTTCTTGGAAAACCATGAGCTGCTATACAATGGTTCTGCTGAAGACAGATTATCACTACTTCCACATTGCTATTGTAGTACAGTATGTAAGCACTTGAAAGGATGAACATTTAAACATGTGTTAATGAACAAAAGAAGAGGCTCACCTACTCTGGTGCTCACCAGAGGAGAAATCTTCTCTGCAACTATTGAGTAAGTGTCTGTCTCTTACTGAGTGCTATAGCATATGAGGTGGAGACTTCAGACATGGGAGAGAGGGAGGGAAAAAGAAAGTAAAGGGAGCATGATGAACTGTGTGTGTTTCCCGTAGTGTGGCGTGCACTTTGCCCTTGGTTAGACTATAATCTGCCAGATATCCGCCCTAGAGTGTGTGCGTGCGCATATACATGTGCTAAAACTTAGGTGGTAAACAAGAAAAGACTTATACCAAAAACAAACGAAACCACACATGACATTTATCTTATTTAGGATGCCTTATGCTATAAAATAAATAAAGATAAATAAAGCAATGGAAATATGAAGAGTAGATTTAACATCCAAAGAAAGCAATAAACTAAGGCTTTAAGAGGAAGCAGGGCACAGATGGTATGTGCATTATACGCACTAGAGGAGATCACTGCTACTGTAAATATGGAGCATAACATTTTTAAATACAACTTTTAGGATCAATCATGAAATATTATTTCAGAAACTGCTTGCAGAGCTAGATGAACACATGTTTAGTGTATGTAGGTTATGCTAATCAGACAATGTGAATT
The DNA here is from genome assembly GCA_039105355.1 of Benthosema pterotum. Taxonomy (NCBI): domain Eukaryota; kingdom Metazoa; phylum Chordata; class Actinopteri; order Myctophiformes; family Myctophidae; genus Benthosema; species Benthosema pterotum. The sequence goes on along the minus strand of CM076979.1, from coordinate 32,513,779 downwards.
AAATGGTGGTATATAATTTCCTACTCGCCTGATCTTTTGTACGGTATATATTGTTTACATACAGCCCATCGGTAGATGACTTATCCAAATATTTTAATATGTTCACCACAGGCTGTCTGTCTGGTAAATATGTCATCAAGTCATTAGTCCGTATAACAAAGAATATGATATTAAGCAATTGTGATGATATAATAAGATGCAGAGGAAACAAGAAAATCTGCCTTTCCTGTATTTCAATAATGTGAAATAGTCTGGCTAAATGCCAGGTGATAATAATAATTCCAATGAAGATATTTATTCATACATTCATTCAAACAATCCTTTATTCTTTCTCGAAAGGACTGACTTTCAGTTTGCCCTCATTTGCTGTGTTTTTAAAATACCAGTAGGCCCAGGCTACAATGTCATACACATTACAACGCGTTAAGAACAGGTGCAGACATTTGTGGGTAGGTCTGTAATCACACATTAAAATTGACCGTAGCCTATTATTTATAGTTTGTTTATTAACGATGAGATATCTGTACTGCAGACAATACAGCTGTGACTATGTGTTACTTACTTTCCGTCCAAGTCAAATATTATTTAAAGCTCTTTGCACATAGCTTGTCAGGTGTCGCAACAAGGACAGCAACAGATGCAGAAGCTCAATATGGCCTACAAAGTATCCACGATGCTACTGCTTCTGGTCTCTAGATACTCACCTTTTTGTGCCTTCTGTTGTCACCTCACCTCACCTGGATGGGGTTCGAAGTTAACCAATTAACCCTTAGAATTTGTTCTGTTCTATGCCTCCTGGCTAGGATAGTCATTGCTGGGACTGTGGGACAAACCTTCGTTTAAACTCCTGCGGTCTCTCTTTTTCTTCAACTGAATGGTATTCGTGGGTGTCATCTGTAGTCCTCCACCAGCCATGTTTGATTAAATCATCGGGCATTGAATCACCTGTGATGTGCTGGTGGAGGACTACAGATAAGATCTATGAATATTTATATATAAAATATTTCAGACTGTTGAGACTGTGAAATAAAGTTTGAATTGTGTAATTTTGTGATACCAATGTTAGAAAATTCTTCAAAATGTTTCAGCTGCTGTCGGTGATAAGGCATTTGCTCCACTGGAGGGCGCTACAGGACCAGCTCAAGGCGTGTGTATTCGAACTACCAGAAAGCTTGTTGTGCGACATGAAATTCCAAAACACACCAGGGAACAACACTGATCGACTGAGCTTCATAGAATACAATCATCAAATAATCCTAAAATCTGAGAAAACACAAGCATCGTTCATGTCTTTTTAGCCTTGAAAACCATGAACATACATCGTGTCATTCGCAGCGTGTTTACCACTTTATTATCTAAACATTAGTTCAGATGCTACAGAGCCTTACAGTATTTATAGAGTTACGCAAACTCCATTCACTTCATGGGGTCAGTTCAATGGCGGCTCTTCCACGTACACTTCTATTGAGAAAGACAGCAAATCGGGACAAGCCCTGGACCGGAAGTAGGCAGGAAGGCATCGGATGCAGGCATCAGCCCAGCTTTAATGATTTAACCCCTTTATTTTAATACTGTACAATAGGCCTATTTTAAAACAATTGTCGTGTTTCACGCGTGGCACGTGCCTAAGATAGCCCACCCTCGTTGCGCTGACCGCGTTGCCGAGTCGCATTTCAAACTCCAATTTGTCTCTCTTTGAGGCTGCATGAACAGCGCCCGAGCGCGCGCTCACTTTCGGTCTCCTCAATGTCGCAACTCTTCTAGTAGATGGCCCTGGCTTCATATCCAATGAGACCACGCCCTGTCCAGTCAGAGTGTAGCGCCGGGTCCGTCACATCATCATCATCTGTACAGTAGGCTAGGCAGGCAGCGCGAGCCTTCATGGCGACCTGACTGACAGAAGGAATGTTTGCAGTCTCGAGCTGCTGGCTAGCCGGGTCAGGCCGGCGTCACAGACGGGAAAATGTAGTGAACCGGACTCTTTGAATGTTACTGCGCGACTTCTACCCAGAGGCTACGCTAGGCACCGCGACGCGCCGTTCATTTTCATTACTATTTAGAAACCAGTGCGGGCTAACAGCGTTAGCGGGGATAGCATTCATTTACCTGCAGGGTGGGTGTTGTTGCTAAAGCTAGTAGCGGTCTCGTTGCTAACTAGTCAATCGGGAAGCATCGTTTTTTTCTGTACACGCAGGACCGTCTCTTTCAAAGCCCGGACAGCCAGGATGGAAAGTGACCGTGGTGCAGCCGTTAAGGACGGGAGCAAGATGGGGTTGGATCCCCATCATTCCGTCGCACCGGCGTCAACATCGTCACAAGAAATACTTGAATCAAAGGGCGGCGGTAACTCAGTGAAAGCCGGCGGAATGGGCGGATTAGTGCCAACGCCTACTACTGCGAAGAGACCCGCGGCGGGGGAGGATGATGTTGTTGTTGGAAGTTGTGGTGTGGGCGGAGAGTCCAAACTCTTCGGGAAGGGACAGGCGACCACCTCCCTGCTTCAGATTGCCATCAGGAACGGAATCTATCAGAACCAGGTCGCTAACGCCGCTAGCGGTGGTGCGGCGGCCAGAAATATCAGCAGCATGCCGGCGGCCAAGCCAGCCAACGTTTACAGCCTCGCGTCGGCGAGCAGCAGCACCGCAGTCAACTCTCTGCTTAACCGGAGACACCGGAGGCACAAGCGGAACCTCTCGCTGGGGGCATCGCCGATCACTTCGCCGAGTTGCCCGCCCGGGGGTGGGGTGTCGTCTTCGACCGAGGCGGTGGCGAGCCCCGCTCCGTCGGCCTCGCCACTGAACACACTCAGTCTGGACAGAAAGACCTTCCTGCGACAGAAGCAGTCCAAGCAACTTCAGGTCTCTGATAAGGCGTGGGTGAGATCAGACCCCCAGCGTGGCTGCGTTCACATCCACGACTGGCTCACGCCCTCCCACCCGAGACCAGTACTCTGCACGCTGGGCACTACTGCTGGTGAGATGGCGAGTCAGCTGGGCGGTGGTGGGGGTAAGACTGGGGGTAAGACTGGAGCGATCTTGAGGATGAATCGCAAAGCAGCAGCTTTGATTGACTTAAATGGCAACTGTAGCAATAGTTCTGAGCAGGTCAATGGCAAACAAATAGAGAATGTGGATGCCGACAAGAATGTCTACCCACCCTCTCTTCCATCCCATAAAGCAGAGGAGGAGAATTACCCTTTACATGACTGCAGCGACACGACACAATATTATCCAGACACGAACTTCCCCAGCGGTTTATTATATGATGATAAAATGTCAAGTAACTCTTCATCAGAGGCATATCTGAATGAGGGTGTGGGGGTGGATCTGGGCCTCAGCGGTCCCGACAGCTATGGACATTACTCGGGTTCAGATATGGAGAGCAGCACCTGTGAGGACTTCAGCCCTGGTGGGCCAAGGACCAGCGAACACCGGGACTCACTGAGTGAGGCTGTGGGAACGGACACCTCCATGCTGAGCCCCAGCTGTGACAGTGGTGCAGAAGGTCCCGACCCATTCGAGAGCTCCTCTGATGAGGTGGATCTCACCAGTTCCCCAGCGCACCTGCCCAGAGACCCGCCTGTAGACCGGCATGTGGACCTGCCAGCAACAGACCCCAGCCACGCCTGTAACAGGCTGTCAAACACACTGGATGATACGGCCACAGGTGCTGGGACAGGGTCCAACGCAGACACCCCTGACCTGATCAAGCCTCTAACCAAATGCTGTAGCACTAGCAGCTCTACTCGGCCACTGATGGGCCCAGAATCTGTTCAGCCTGACCCAGGGATCCCCGGAGAGAGCAGGGGGTGGCCAGACACAATCAGTAGTGCTCAGAACCCTGCACTGTATGTCCAGCTGCACGGTGGAGTCATACGGAGGTTGGCCGATGACGAAAGGCCACTGCAGATATTAAATGAATACCTCACTAATCTAGGCTTCCAAGACCCACAGAGAGTCCAGGAGGAGGGCATGAATCCAGAAATAGGCTGCCTGATCCGCTTTTACTTAGGTGAGTACTTTGTCATAGTCACAGTCTCACAGAGAAACCCAAAATGCAGCATTAGTAGGTAAACCAGTCTTTCATTTGTAAAGGAACAGCTACAGTACAGCTCAGCATCAAATCGGGCAGTTTGCAGTTTGCACTGTAGGTTGGGTTCACTGCCACTTGTTTTCATTTTGACTTAACTGTCCTGTGGCCTCCGGCTGCCAGCTACAGCGGGTAACTCTGGTTCTGCTTGGACTGTCCCTGCTCATTCATTGTACATCCATTCTCAGCGCACCGTGAGTGCTGTCATTGTATTTGGTCAGTCGGACAGTTAAACAAGTGGATTCAATTGTCCTGTCAGGACAATGTGTGGCGTTGTAACTGTACAGCCCGCCCCCACCCCCTTCTGTGTACGCTTGTAGGGAGACACATCTGGAGGTAACAGGTGTGATCTTTTTTCACCACGCCAAAGACCAAAATTGTGTGATGCTTGAATTGTTTGTTGTTGTGCTGTGGGGCTGTGTTTTTGATGTTATTGTTGTGGTAGGCAAAGCAGGCTAAACAACAGTCTGAGAGGATGGATCAAACAGCCTTGATCTCTTATGGGATTAGTGGCACCATTGGAAGTTGTTTTTGACCTTGTTTTGATACCCTCAACAAAGGCAGCAGGATTAAAGATGCAAAAGCAGTTGGTTTGATGGTAACGGACGCAATCAGCTGTATCTTAAAAGCAGCTTATTTTTGCGTATATCACAAACACTCATCCTCTGTGCTGTGTTAAGTGTGAAGGTGTTTAAGCTGTCTAGTCAGCACACCCATGCACCTTTCCACCACTACAACTTCTTCGCTTCGTTTCCCCCTTCCACGCCCCCCCACTGTAGGATGAAAGGGAAACAATGCAGGATGCAGTGTTGTGCTGCCTACTGGTGCTGGCACTGGCAGAAGGGGCCCTTCCAGTGAGCACTCGGCACATCGCTGCTGAGAGGACAGTGAAAAGAGTCAGTATATGATTGAATGACTGGCAGGACATAAGAGAGTGTAGGTTACTTGGTGTGAGTGAGGAGGGTGTAGAGACAGTGGAATGTGCTTGAGGAGAAGAGAGGGGCTGCCCATTTTTGTCAGCCTAGTCTCATGCCAACTCGTTGAAATAGCACGGACTGGCACACAGCCGTTCTGTTCATATAGATGGATTAGGTACTCTAAAGTCTTTTTCACACCAAAGGGCCACCTTGGAACTCCTTGGGTCCAAACAGTTGCAAGAGTTAACGCTAAAACGGTCTTGTCCCTTTGGTGTGATATGTTCCATTGACTTAAATGTGTTGTAAACACTTGGAACAATGTGCGATCAATGCGGCAACAAACCTATCACACCGCAGGGACATGCGGTGTCCCTGCGACCCTTGACCCTTTGGTGTGAAAAGGTCTTAAGCCCATTTATGTCATACTAAAGTCCCCGCCATTGAAATCGGTACTCTAAGTCTGTTAGTTTGAGTGAAAATTGGGGTGGCCATTGGCCAATCAGGTTTGAATAATGTTTGATTGGCCACCCCAGTTCTCTTGAATACGAAATGGGTGTAGAATTGAGCTATTGCAGACCTGAATTGGTCTGGCTTTAGCCAGGATAGCTCAAGTTCGGTAGTGACGGTGCTGCTCTGTCATTGTCAATGGGGAGGTATTTCAGTATTATATGAACAGACTTTTGTTTCTATTCGTAGATTATGTACGGAAAGTGGCTCTGTGCTATTTCAGCGATTTGGGGTGAGACTAGGTTGCAGCTGTTGTACCCAGTGGCTGCAAAATTCAGTAATGTCATACAGAGAAGTCAGTATGCACCAAGATTTAGTGGCTTTTAAAAGCAGGCTAATCCTCCGAGTCACTACAAACAATCAGTGTCACCCACCCATGTACAAGTTGTTTACGTTATTTATTATTATTTGATTATCTACTTATTTATTTACTATTAATTATTTCTAGATTAATCTAATAATCTTAATAATATAAACATTTGAACATAAATGAATCAATTCATCTGCCGAACTACGAGCTACTATTTGTAGATCTGCTATTTTCAGTATTTTGTAAATTTTGATTTCATAATCAGTTGTTTTAGTTTTAGCTATGACAAGTCAACTACCTGTATACTAATACACTATGTACACAGCATGAGTGACGGTCAACTTGTGACACCAAAGGTAGAGTCAAGCTTGAGTTCCACTTTGCTTTGTTCAGCTGCCTGTGGTTTAGGATGACAAGTTTATTTTATTCATTTATGAGAAGTGCTGTGCAGGAGTTGTGAAATACTATAGAATAATTGTTCCCCAATTCCTGTGACAATCAGGAATACGATGGCCTTTTCTTCACACAGTTGAATGGACGGGTTCACACAGACGTTGTCAGGGTGTTTGTTGTTGTTGCAGGTCTAAAGTGGTCAGTCAGTAAAACACATTTTGTACAGAGCTTCCCATGAGATTCTGTCCAAGACGAAGTTGTCTTGTCTTCTCCCTAAACCGTGCACCCTCAATCAAGCCTCATTTTAAATTATAAGCTCTTCTGTAACAGTTGTACTACTCTGTGACCAGGAAAATTCCAGAGCAGAAAGAAACATTTTCAGGCCAAGGTCATGAATTGTTAGTTTGCGGTGGTCCTTTGGGACATTACTGCCTGTTAAGTAAGTAGCCAAGCTAATGCAGACTGATGGCCTTGCCCTGCTGTCCTCTCCTCTTAGCATATTATGGATTGTTGTTGGTGTCAGTGCTCAGAGTCTAGGAGGAATTTGACTCAGCAGAATCCCTGCTGCAAAATGCTCTTTGGCAACACACACGTACGCACCTGTATGCTGTGTGCTGACAGTGAGAGAACAGTGAGTGACCTTAGTGGAACTCAGATTTCACCTCCTCAGTGTTTCTGATCTACCTGAGACAGCAGACAGCAGAAGGCTCCCCTAGTCCCCTTCGGTCTGTCATGGTGCTTCACGGAGGTCACTTCTTTGTTGTATGAGACTAATCGCCCGTCTGACTGCTGTATGTGCCCAAAAAGTCCCCAAAACACTCTCCTGTGATGCATGTTGTTAATTTTGACCCTGTGGTTCTGCCACCTCACCCTATATCCCCCACGCCCAAAACAGCCTTGCAGTTACAGTTCAATGTTGTTTTCCCACTTACAGAGATAGTGGTGGTGAATACTGCTGGGATAAAATGTAACGGGAAAGCCCCAAGCTAGTCCTTTTAATGCTGCCTTTTGGGAGAACTGAGCGCGATAGCAGCATAACCATAGAATAGATGAATGCCCTGGGCGGGTCGTGGGTGCTGGGATGTTATGGCCTTGTCAAGGACAGAACGTGCTAAGAATATTCTCTCTTTAACAGACAGGAAACAGTCATAGGCCACTTGTGCTCAAACAGGATGTTCGCATGCAGAGCAATAGATGGAAGGAAAGGGCATGTATGTGTAATATTGCGTATATATACACATGATGTGACGGACCCTAAGTCATCATGTCTAGCCCACTCCACCCAGGGGAAGGGTGTAATTTACAGGATGCACATTCCATAGGATTGTGTGGTTCAAATGTACTTCACAGGTTGTACGACATGTGTAAGACCTGCCTGTTGCACACATTAACCTGGATTTATACTTGAATGAATGAAAAGAGCAGATTTAAAGCTCACAGTGCTGACATTGTGAGCTTGTACACAGACTGTTATTTTCAGTGCTCAACACGTTATGCAACCAAGGAGGAAATCTGTCAATGACAGGCATTATTAGAGCCTGTTAATTCAAAGCAATCGTCAAAGTCATTGCATACAAAGGGGCTATGTCATTATTTTAATTACTCAACAACCTTGCAAGTGAGTGAATGGAGGCACTCTTGTGTGTGTAACATAATTCGGTTTTAATGACATAATATGCAAGCAATCAAAATGATTAGAAACTAGAAAGTAATCATGGTGGTGTGGGGGCTGTAATAAAATTAACGTGTGTGTGTGTGTGTGTGTATTGGGCCCCTAATCTTTCGTGATATCATTTACTACTGTAAATATCATTTACTACTGTAGTGTGTGTCCAGTGACTCCACCCTATACCTGCTAATCCCTCTGTCCAAGATCTAGCCGGAGTCAGGACTTTTCATACAGTGTCCTGGATTCCATAAGGAATTGGATAGCCAAGCTTTGTTGTAGGTTGGCAGATGTTATGGCTGATATTGGCCTACATAGGTACTCAAAAGCCTGTAGACTGATGTTTAATCACTACTCACTATCCAAGCTAGCTGTCGTAACAAGGAAGGGAGCAGAAATGGAGAAGACAGACACGATATGCAAATAAGAGACAAAAGCTTTCTCTCACTGTGGGCCAATTGTCTGTGGTGACATCAGCCTCAATGCGGCCGAGAGAGCCTGGTTTCACTGGTGGGAGGGGCCAGTGTCCGATGTCCTGCCGGGGAGGAGGAGAGACGTTGTGGTATGCTTGTGCTTTCCCCTAATCGGTTCAGTTGTCACTTAAGTTCCGGCGCGTTGTCCTCGAGCCCAGACGGTGAAAGTTAAATGCCATTCACTCACACGCCCAAAGGCCAAGCCACTGGCGGAGTGGGGAGGCGGTCAGTGTTGGTACACGTCGGTTGCATAACATGCTAATCTGATTTGAGACCTCTCTCAACAGACCCAGACTGTTTTAATGGAATCTCCCTATCTCTTTCTGCTTGTCTTGTGTGTGATGGGTGAACCACAGGTGAAAGCGGAGAACGAGAGAACATGACTTTTGTTGATAAAGTCGCAGATTTGAAGGCAGCTCAGGTTCTTGGCCACTGAGGGGCTCCGTCCTCCCTCACTAGGCCTTGGTTTCTCTTTTGTTTGTTAATCCACTTAGTTTCCCCCGTGACATGAACCGAAGCATTGCTGCTCTGTGTGTCAGCGAGGGGTTAATGTAACCAATAACGCCAGAGTGACTGCTCACACACTCGTTCACTCTCCAGGCCACCCCGGGCTATTAGAATTTGCTTACATAACCGCAGCTCTCAGCCTCTTTTCACTGTGAATGACTGTGTGCGTTATTATTGTGTGTGCATGTTCGTAAAAGCCCAAACAGCTAAAAATAAGTCATTGTGTGATGTGAAAGGCTGTCATGCAAAAAAGGTTACAGTATTATTGACACCGACGCACCCTCTCTGTCTCACCCCCCCCCCCCCTGCAGGTAAGCCTCGGAGTGCGGGTGGATCTGAGCGCGTGCAGCTCTCCGGGCTGTTCAATGTGCGCAAGGGGAAGCTGGCCCTGCCGGTCAACCGCTGGTCAAAGCGGCAGGTGACCCTCAGTGGGACCTGCCTCATCGTCTCCTCTGTCAAGTATGCACACACCGGAAAGATGCACATCCTGCCCCTGATCGGAGGAAAGGTACTCCGTCCCATTACTCGGATAAGCCAATACCCCCATGGAGCCCCAGCTAGTGTCCTGCTCGTATATAAAATCTGTCTGTGTGCATATGTCTATTTTTGCTGCGGAAGTGTGAGATGAAACCTCAGCCCGACTGGAGTTATTTTTACTCAAGAAGCTCGCCCCTGTTTACTGTAAAATGCTGACGTTCATTCAATCATTCATTCATATTGTTTGATTCTGAATTGGTTCTGTAAATGCAGATGCAATAATTGGGGTTCTGAAGGAGAAGGGCATCAATCTAAACCGGGAGTGTCTAACGCATTTTGACACTCCCGGTTTAGATTGATTTGTTGAATGTGTCGGCCAGTTGTGCATTCAACAAATGCATGCTTGCTTTGTCTTCGCGTATCTGTAACTACAAAACGCTAGGAGTTCTATTTCTTGGGAGATTGCCTTAACATTTCTCTTTTTCTGAAACATTGCCCTATAGTTTTCATTTCTTATGAAACATTACCCTAGTTAAGTTTATTTTATTATAAAACATTGCCCTACTGTACATGTTTCTTGTCTTCAAAAAGTTGTAATGAGAGATGAAAATGAAAAGAGAAATGCTATTTGTCCATTTTGGTCTAAGCCATTGAAATTCTCGATTGTGTAGCTCCCATACAATTAATTCCACACGGAGCTGAATACTTGAAAAGTAACTTTTCCACGTTTCATATTTAAATTATTCCCCTGAGTGGCATGTGCACAGAGGCAGCATAGGAAAAATGAGCTGGGTTATTCCGGAATGGTTGAATCTCCTACAAGCCTCTTTTAATTTGACAGGCACAAATATTGTTGTAATTGCTTGTTGTTGGTTGCTGCCTTGCATGTTTACATTAAAATTAAGTACCTCTTTGAGGCCCTTGACAGTCTGGAGAGGTTGATGAATTGTGCACTGTGTGCTTAATTACATCTATTGTTTTATTATGTAGTAAGTACACAACAAGCTGCCAGCGCAGTGGGTTGGAACTACGGAGATATACTGTATCCGTAAGGGAACTGCCCAAGAGTGACATTTTTTCCTCTTCCCAAAATCATCCTGCGGGCAGCCCTCCAGTTTAACGCCTTAGATTTAAATCATTTGAATGGCAGATATTTCCCCACAAATGCATTTAAGTCTCTTGTGTAGAAAAACAAACAGTGCAATATCAACATTTTTACTCATGTGTCACAGGTTGAGGAGGTGAGGAGACACAGCCACTGCCTGGCCTTCAGCTCAGCCGGGCCCCAGAGTCACACCTACTACGTCAGCTACGAGTCCTACACTGAGCACCTCCGCTGGCATAGGCATGCCTCAAAGGTAGGCGCGCGTGCGTGTGCATGTTTGTTTTTGTATATCTCACTCATAAAGAGGACATTTTGTAGAAATCAGTGTAAAGTGGTCTCATCCGCATTCATCCCACTGCCTGTGTTAGATCGCGTCCCAGAGGGTGAGTTCTGTAGACCTGTCGTGCTGCAGCCTGGAGGAGCTGCCCTCGCAGCTGTTCTACAGCCAAGACCTGACGCACCTCAACCTGAAGCACAACTACGTGTCCCCGCAACGAGGACTGGCAGCCCTCACCAGGTTAGTCTCTCTGTGCCTCCACGCGGCACAGCCATCGATCCAGCCTGTTTCCCTGGGCTTATAGAAGAAAACCAGATCTGGCTTTTTCCCTCTTTCTCGCTCTCTGTCTTCATCTCCTTTGCTTTTCTCCTCTATCATTCTTTTGGACGCAGGAGCTTTCTCACTGCCGGGGGAACAGCCATATGGGCTGAAGATGGGAGCGGCTTAGCTCCAATTACAGCTGATGCATGGTGCGTGCGTGGGCATGGCAGGTTTGTGGCCCCGGTTGGGCCAATTAAAAAGCCAGATACATTTCGCGATGAGAGACGCAACATGTCACCAGCTGACCTCTCCGGGGGGGCGCAGGGGCCCCTCCTCTGCACTTTCAGCTGTCTGATCAAGCTAGTGGCTGCTTACATGCCATCGGGACAGACGGTTTCACTGCTGTAGATCACTCAACAACTAGTGTCTAGTTGTCGAATGGGGCTCCAACGCAGGAGATTTCCCCCACAACATTTTGTATGGGCTTTATTTTATGTATATGGTAGAGGGTAGCATTGCTCCATTAAATTGGACCCAGACCAAAATGGGACCAGTGATATCTGAACCGAACTAAAATTGCCACGCCCATGCAGACGGCGCGTAAATGATTGGATCTGATCTAAAACAGAGCCAAGAAGGATTGGACAGTTTTGACAAGGTTCGCTTAAAACAGCTCTGATTCTATATAGATCTGTACCTGTAGTGTGTCCTCTGCTATACTATATGCTTCACCCCATAACATGAAACTGCTCTCCATGAGCGGCGTGCACCAAAATCCCGAGGGTTCAAACTTGCATAATATTACTTCATTTTAGTGCACCAACATTCTTACCAGAACTGCCGACAATCACGTCAAAACTGTCGTCGTGGCAACTGCCGCTTGTTCAAGAGGGGGCACCACGATTGCATTAATATGGCCAGCTGTGTGCGCATGCTTGCGTGCGTGTGCTGTCAGGATTGAGTTGATAGAGAAATGTCACATCAACAAGCAAGACGATTGAGAGAGTGGCATAGAGAGCCACTCTCTGGAGAGTCCCTGGGAGACTGATTTGTAGACCCCACGCATATAGAACCAGAACAACTTTGTATTGAAAGTTGCCTGAAACGTTACATTGCATTATTGTGTAGCTTGGCGTCCTTTTAATTATCAGCAGTTGTATTTCTAAGCTGAGATCCATTCATGTAGATTGTAGAACAGGGAAGCTAGGCTAGCATTGTCTGTAATGACTTGAATGGCTCTTGTGCTAGATAACATGTATATTAACCATCACTTTCATTTATTTTCATATTTTTTAGCCCATGTTTATTGAATGAATGTATTGACTTACATTTTATGACCACAACAAACACAGAGAGCTCAGCTCAGACACATTGTAAAACAAAGGACACAGACACTCACACCTACAACAAACTATAAATTACAACCAACATGCAATCAGCATTGCCAGCTAGAACAGCAATCAAGATAAAAAAAATAAAGTAAATAAACCAGGTTTAATGATCCTTTTTTCATCATCATTTTAGGGTTTTTGGAGGTTAATGAGACGAATAAAACTGACATATCCTGTAAGCTATGAGATGATACACTGCTGTGTGCGTGTGCGAGCGCACCTATAACTCAATTGTCAGAGAGAAGATCTACACTTTAACCACAAGAACCCTACAATCCCTATGCGGTTGTGAATCCTGAAGAAAAATAGCAGTTTTTGAAAGTCTGAGCTTTAGGTCTGCTATTGTCAGTGATGACATGTGGTGTGTACTGTAGAGGAACAAAAAAAGGGGCCTTGGCTTGTATAGACCCTCCTGGGGAATTTGGTTAACAAAGTATAGGGTTTAAGTGGTTAAGAGTTAGAACATGAATCATCTATGATTTTGCTGTATAGATGCCATGGCCAGCAACTGATCCCTCCCGCTGTCTATTCCATTTCATTTCTCTCCGTTGATTCCCTGGCCATGGTCCAGCGGCCACCGTAGCCTGCCGCGCTTCCGATGGGAACGGCCGTGCGCTTCCATTGTTCCTCCATAAACACTCGCTTCCCTGGGCGCTGTTTTCAGGAATGTGTCCCCTCTGCGCCACGGCCCCGCCTCCTCCCCACAAACCCCCTCGGAAAGACACAGATCCGGGGGCCGTCTCGCTCTCACCCTGGCCCCTTTGTGAACCGGATTAGCCTGGCCCACGGAGCCCTGGGAAACGTTAGCGTAAACACACTCACACAGGCGTGTACACACACGCGCACACACACACACACACAGGCCTGTGTGCGGCTGTGCGCTCTTACACCACAATGGGCTACCTGAACCGCACGTTGCCTTGTGTTGATGAATACGTGAGCACTTTGGCTTTGTGTAAACACTTTGCTGCAAAGCAAACCCATGTGGGTGTTTTGCTATTCTTTCACATGATGATGTTATGCAAACGTCCTACCTGCTAGGTTTCCATGTTTGTCTGAATAGGATTATATAACTAGACGTATTTCTTTCCACAATGTTCCTGTCACAGCTTCTCAAGGGCCAGACCAGGCAATAATAAATAGTTAGGAATAGTACGCTCTTCTTCTGTCCTTCTCTTTCTGTTACTCCCAAACTGTCTTTAATTCCTCTCTATGCCACTCCTCCCTTCTCTATTTTGTGATCCTTTCCTCATCACTGCTCTTTTTGCCTATTCTTCTGCCAAGCCTAAGCTCCCTTTCTCTATGGCTTCTGTGTTTGTCCCTCACTAAATTAATCTGTCATTGCGTTCTTTCTCCCCTCTCACCTGTCTGCAACGCTCTCCTCCCTTTCTGCCTCTTATTCTCTCTCTCTCTTGCTCTCCGTCTCTCCGACTCTCCAGGTTCTGTAAGCTGAGAAGCCTCAGTCTGTCTAACAACGCTCTGTGCGAGTTTCCCCTGGCCCTGTGTGACATCGACTCGCTGACGGAACTCAACCTGCAAGGCAACCGTCTGTCCTCCCTGCCTGCCGCAGTGGGCACCATGCACAAGTGAGTGGGGACCTATAGCGGCCGAAGGACCCTAAATGTCCCACATCCGGAGCATAAATAAAGATAATTGTTATCTAGGTCATTTGTAAAGTAATTTCACCTAAAGAGAAGGTGTCCTCAGTGACCTGCGCTTGGCTAGGAGAGAAAGAGGGCAGAGTGCAAGCATGCAGTCACCAGTGCACACTGCACAGTAAAATTAGTTTATAAAGTTTGGCTGTGCACCAGGCTTTTGTCCTGACATTGCAGTAGTTCTTAATGTATTTATTTTTGCACTGTAGACCACAGTCATATTTATAATGCTCCCGGAATCCGAAGAGGCAATTTAGGGTCAAGCAATTTGCTATTGTGTGAGTGTGCCTGTGTGACACCAGTGAGTTGATTGCAAAATATTGCAAAATGCGATTCCCAGCTAGTAGTAAATCCGGTTTCAGACATACTGATGATGTAATAGGATTCGGGAGAATTTAGGCTAGATTCATTAATTCCACGAAGGGCTCACACATTTGCTTGGTCAAGCAAAATTTAGACAAATTGTTTGGACATAATTCAGTGATTTCTAAACTCCCAAGACTCCCTGTGTTGTGTCTCACTAGCCTGCAGACTCTGCTGTTAGATGGGAACTGTCTGAGCTCCCTGCCCATGGAGCTGGGCTCTCTAGAGGCTCTGACCTACCTGGGTTTGTCCTTCAACTGCTTTACCTGCGTCCCCCCGGTCCTGGAGAAACTACGGGGCATGGAGAGACTCTGTCTGGCTGGGAACCAGCTCTCGGCCCTGGACATGGCTGGCCTGCAATGGCTCCCCACTCGCCACATAGATCTCAGGTGAGCTACGTGAATACAAACACAGTTAATCTCTCATTGGCATTTCAGTTACCTTCAATAAATCAAATATACTGTTCCGTTTGTTGTTTCAAATTTGGAACAATTACTGTAGGCACTATTTGAACATCTCTGTGTGCATCACGTGCAGGTTAAACCGGCTCCACACAGTAGTGGTTGGAGACGCAGGACAGCTGGCTCACATTGCCCAGTTGGATGTGAGGGACGCAGGGCTTGAGGAGCTGGACGTTAGCCCTCTGTCCAGGCTGGAGCTCCTGCGCTGTGACAGAAATGCACTTGTCCTGATCCGAGTCAACGGCCACGCGCTCAAAGGCCTGCATGCAGCACACAACGGTACACACCCATGCCCAGTAAAGACCAATTTTAGGATTTCATCCACAAGTCACCCCATTGAGCTTTTGTCATGTTTCCGGTTTCCTTTTCTTTTCAGAGCTGAGGCAGCTGGAGGTGAACCCGGTGCCAGAGAACCTTACTGTTCTGGATGTGTCCAGGTTGGAGAACCAATACATGATTCATTCATACTAATGAATATTATTCATCACCAATGCCAGAAATTTGGGTCCTGTGTCCTCAATCACAGATGGATGATAAATGTTTCAAAAACATTCAATTTGAGAACACTGTAATAATAAACCCACATACAAATTAATCTCCAACATACAGGCTACATACACTGTGCAACATACAAGGTAGATATGCTCTGGCTTCTTTTGAGAATAAATACATAAAATCCAAATCAAAATAATAGCATCAGGCTGAAAGTGGTTAAAAGAAATTGGAACACATTGGCTGCTACATAATTGCAGATCTTGTAAAAAGGCTTATCGTGGCTGGTATATTCATGTTCATGATTCCTGATTGACACGTTTTCTATGAGTATTGTTTGTTTCTTTTGCAAAAACTCTTACAAGATTACCTGTTAAAAGGTTTGAGGGTTAACGACTGATGGTTTGTGTCGTAGGAACAAGTTGAGCTCCATCCCAGACTGGGTTTGTGACTGCATTAGACTGGAGGTGTTGAACATCAGTCACAACTCTGTTGCTGAGTTACCCATACGGTGTGTAAAACACACACACACACACACACACACACACACACACACACACACACACACACACACACACACACACACACACACACACACACAATCAGTCACATACGTACATGCACTCTCATGTGCGTCGACACGCTTATTGAATATAGCTTATTCTAGTTGAATAAATATGATGGGATTGGGGACCTTTATGTCTGACTCTTTATGTCTGCCTGTCTAACACGTTTTATATTACAATACTTGCGAAGTCTTTCAAATAGCTATTTTATAAATGCCTTTTTTGCCATTTGTAACCCTAATCCTAAAGCCTGAGTCAGTCATACTTAGATGCCCACTGGTGTGCTGGGCCAGAGAAGGATCAACACCCATACACGCCCATACATACAAATCCTGACTGATGGTGCTGATTCTATTGTTGTACTTGCTTGCTGTACTGTAGGTTGCTGTGCAGTGTCAGCCTGAGGAAGCTGTTGCTCGGTTGGAACCGCCTGCTTTGGCTGGCTGACAGGCTGGAGAGGTCCCAGCTGGAGGTGCTAGACGTCCAACACAACCTCCTCGCTGAGCTCCCACACAACCTGTTCATCAAAGCCCAGAGGTACATTACAGTACCACATAACACACACAAGCCTCATTTAGACGTGAAAATGGCTGATCTGCTATTTTTGGCGAGCATACCTATATATCAATTAAGCATAGCTTTCCTTCTTTCTTAATTTATTTCTTGCAGGCATGAGATGTATGTTGTATGTTCACTGTATTTTTCCTTTTACATTAAATAATGGTGAGGATGAACTCGGGGAGCCCCTGAACCCTGCACATTGACAACTGTTCTAAATGATTCATAAGTTAATTCTTGCCCTCTCTGTGCAGCTTGCGCTCCTTGAACGCGTCTGCCAATAAATTGGAGAGCCTTCCCCCGGCCAGCCAATCAGAGGAGACCTTCAGCAGCCTACAAGAGCTCTATCTGACCAATAACGGCCTGACGGACAAGTGTGTCCCACTGCTGACTGGCCATGCCCACCTCCGAGTACTCCACCTGGCATACAACCAGCTACAAACCTTCACTGCAAGGTAAGCTTAGCTATATCATTTTTGTCTTGTGGCTTTTTCCCGTAAATGAGTGCCCTATTTTATACTCATCACATATTCTGTTTGTTTTTTTACATAACCACAATGGGGACACTGGTTGAAAGTGCATAAGTCTCTCAATATTTAACCTTAAAACTAAATCTAACCTCATTCTTAACTTGTCAGTCTTAGCTACTGAGATCAGTAGATCAGTAGATGGCTGTTGAGAGCACGCAATGCTTTGTTTAAACATAATTTTGTCCCTTTCTATACATTGATTGCATTTGAACCAGGAACATTTTATGCCTGACAGTGATGTGCTATTGCCTACCCTTTTCCGAGTCACATCAATAACTACATTTAGCCGATTTGTTTATTTATCTACTTATTCTGCTGCTGTCCTGATTCCAACTTCCTCAAGACACACAAATGTGGCACGTCGCTCTAGACTCTAGAGTATTATCCAGCCGTACAGTTTTGGGTCAGGAGAAAAAAATGTGTGCGTTAGAGAATATGTCTCCAAGAATAAAAACCCATGCTCTGTTATAAAACCCTGCCTCATCTTCTTTCACATCACATCTTTCTGCAGTAAACTGGCACGTCTGGAGCAGCTGGAAGAACTGGACCTGAGTGGCAACAGGTTACGGGCCGTGCCCACCACCATCCTGAGCTGCCGACGGCTGCACACCCTCTCTGCTCACTCCAACTGCATCGCTGTGTTCCCGGAGGTGCTGCAGCTGCCCGACATCAAGGTTGGTAGAGTGATTGGTCAGAATCCTAACGTGCATCAGACCTCTAAGTTCTAATGTTTTTTTTTTTTTTAATGTTCTGTTTATTAATTTTTAAGTTGACAATTGCAGACATAACTTGAGAAATACAGAATAAGAAATAATGTGAAACAAGAAAAACAAAAAGCAAACCAAAAACAAGAACCAGAGCGAGAAAAAAAGAGAAAAAAAAAAAAAAAAAGCGAAAAACCCCATACAACACCTCCAATATATATAATGTATAAATTAGCATGGTCACAAACAACGTCTAGTTAAAATGAGTTTGCTAGTCAGGCAACAGCTAATCAGGCCCCTCTGGGGCACGAGTGTAAGGTGATCAACATGTGACAGAAAAGGTTGCCACACTTTTATTAAATTTGGAGATCGAGCCACGTAACGTGTATTTGATTTTTTCCAGTTTTAAGAAGTGTAGTATATCCGATATCCAGCGGGAATGTGAAGGGGGGTATGTTTTTTTCCAGTGCATAAGAATAAGACGTCTTGCCAAGAGCGTCACGAATGCAACAAGGTCAGATTGGAATTTGGGTAGAGGAACGATTTCAGGAAGGACACCAAATAGGGAAATCAGAGGGGAGGGCTCTATGTGAAATTGCAATACCTCTGAAATGGTACCTCTAAGTTCTAATGTTTAAGTGCCACCCCTTCATTGGCAATGATTTGGGAAGCTGCTGCATCTGAATCCATGTGTGACCACTAACCAGGACCTGAAGGTCCAAAAAATCCACTAGTGGACCCCAGAGGCAGCACTACTCCCCACACCCTCCCTCAAAGTGATTAGAACCAAAGATACTGATCTTCTGGATGAGATGGCACTTTCTTAGACAAAGCGACCTTACAAATGTTCTGTAGATGTAGTGTACTGGTTAGATCTCGGTGAGGTTCTACCAGACAGAGGCCAAGCAAATAAGTAAAAAGTACTGCCAGCGTCAACTGGTGGGCAACGAGTCGGTGCAATGAGCGCATTCAATCACCCAGTGTCTAGTCTGATGATGTGCCACGTGCAGAATTTTGCATAGGTGTCCGCTTACAGTCAATTAGTAATGCAGTGGAACAATAAAATACTATGCAAAAATTGTATACAAAAACACAGTGTAAATTGTATTACAATCTAATCTAATCTAATCTAAGCCCCCCTCTGGTGATACACGGAGGAGTCAACCAAAAAAAAGAGAAATAGTTTGTCTGGTGAAGCAATCGGTTGAAATAGGCTCTCTGTGTTGTGATTGTTGCACTGGATTACTGTTTAATTTTGTAAGGACACCCCGTTCAGAATTTGCTCACTAGTGGGGCTAACGTTGCAAATGAAACATGCTGATGGAAATTGTTACATTTACATTAGTGCAGGTAATGTGTGTATATGGAGCTGAGGGGGTTAACACATTATTGTAAAGAAAGATAGATCACAGTATGTTGACAGGAAACGTGGGAGAGAGATGGTGGGAGGTCTAGGGTCTGACACGGTAAAGGTCGTCTGGATCTGGACTTGAACCTGGATTAAAAGCTACAAAGCAAAAAAATTTAAACAAAACTGCATACCGGTACAACCCGTTGTGTTAGTTGATATCACTGACTGCATTCCTTACTTGCTAAGGTTGGGTAAAGTGAGAGAGGGTCACTCTGGACATGTTGCAACAGTCTCTCTCTTTGTTGCTGCTGGGGCTGTCTCTATCTCAGTTTCACTGCTGTCCGTGTGTGTTTTCAACTTTGCCTCAGGAGACATCAGGTCAGGAAATCCTCTGTGATCTGAACTCACACTTAACTTTCCCCCTAATATAATCTGGCCTCTCCCTGCTCTACCCCCACACACGTGTATGTGGGTCAGTTGCATAAACTAAGTTTAAAAGGGGTGGAATCTAACAATGTAGTTGCATAAATAAAAACGATTATAACATTATTCTTGCCCCTATACTGATCTCTGGGACAGTAGAAATCATCTATTAGTGTGACTGAGTTCAAGCTCACTGAGCTTGAACTCAATTCGATAATACATCAAATACACTGCAATAGTAATAAAGAATCATAACCAAACTAAGAAGGGATTGTCTTTGTTACAAAACTATGCATTTCAACCAGTTTTCCTACGTCTATTAAGCCGCATGTGTGTGCGCGTTTCTCTTGACAGTGTGTGGACCTGAGCTGTAATGAGTTGACTGACGTAACTCTGCCAGAGGCTCTTCCTCCTAAACTCCTGGAGCTGGATCTCACCGGAAACCCCCGTCTCAACCTGGACCACAAGAGCCTGGAACTGCTCAAGTACGAACTACAAAGAAATACAACACAAATTGAGTAGAGAAGGAATATTGTGAATGTAAAGTGAGCTTATTTTTTTTTTACTTAAACCAACTGACTGTGCCTCCTCTCTCTCTCTCTCTCTCTCTCTCTCTCTCTCTCTCGCTCTCTCTCTCTCTCTCTCTCTCTCTCTCTCTCTCTCTCTCTCTCTCTCTCTCTCTCTCTCTCTCACAGTAACATCCGATGTTTCAGAGTGGATCCGTCTCCCTCGTCTCTGTGTGTGAGCGAGGGCCCCGGGGCCCCCGCAGTGTGGAGTCATGGCTACACGGAGGCTTCCGGAGTGAAAAACAAGTCAGTGTCATTTTCGGACTCTCATACAATGCTCTTTTACAGTTTGCAACACAGTGCGTAGATTGTCGTCTATTTTTTGCTATTTAGAACACGTTGTTCTACTTCTAAGCCTATTCATTGTCTGTGCTTGTATTCTCAGACTGTGTGTGGCAGCCCTGGCCCTGGACAGTTTCTGTGGGATCCGCGAGGCGCTGTATGGAGTGTTTGATGGAGACAGGAATGTGGAGGTTCCCTACCTGCTGCAATGCACCATGGGGGATGTGCTGGCAGAGGAGCTTCACAGGAGCCAGAAGCAGGGAGACTACATGAGCACCACGTTCCTCTCCATGCAGAGGTACAGTGCGAGTGCGCATACACACACACACAGATACACACACACACACACACACACACAGTTCTTATACCAGGGAAGTGTGAAGATGAAGAAAATGTGTTATCAATTTAGGTTTTACCTATGTGATCTAAACCAGTGGTTACCATTTTTTTTTTCACGTCAAGGACTATGATCAATTATGCATTCATTTTTGGCCAAATGGGTCATTGACATTTTTACCTAGGAAACGAGCTTAATCCTGTTGTGTTTGCTTTGGATGGTGTGTAGTAAGCTGGGCACAGCAGGCCAGAGGCTGGGCGGCTCCGCAGCATTGTGTCACATCAGACACGACCCAGTGGCCCCCAGCGAGCGAGGAGGTTGTTTCACCCTGACCGCCGCCAACGTGGGCAAATGCCAGGCGGTGCTGTGTCGGAACGGCAAAGCTCTGCCCCTCTCAACTGCATACACTGTCAAACAGCAGCACGAGTACCAGAGAGTCAGGCAGCACAATGCCATTATAACCGAGGTACAGCATTTACAAACAAGAGTGTTTTGTCATATGTGTGATGACCTGTGCAATGACCTTTAGTTCGTAGGTCATCCTGGAAGGAAGTTATGTAACATCGTCTCCTGCTCCTCCCCACACAGGACAACAAGGTCAACGGTGTGACTGACTCCACTAGAATTATGGGTTATTCCTTCCTGTGCCCCTCTGTGACCCCTCAACCCTACATCTCCACGGTGACCCTGACACCCCAGGATGAGTTCTTCCTGCTGGGCAGCAGGGGCCTGTGGGACACACTGAGCCCCAGCGAGGCTGTGGAGGCGGTGAGGAACGTGCCGGATGCCCTTGCGGCCGCCAAGAAGCTGGTGACACTGGCCCAGAGCTACGGCTGCTCCGACAGCATCAGCGCCGTGGTGGTCCAGCTGAGCATTACTGAGGACTGCTGCTGTTTCTGTGAGCCCCCACCGCCACCTCCCAGCCCTGGGCCCGCGCACACAAACGCACACCCCTACCCGACCGCGGACGGCGCCCTCCTGCCGCTCCCGCCGGCCTCCTCGGGAACAGTCAGCGAGTTGAGCAGTGAGTTCAGTACGTCGGAGATGAGCAGCGAGGTGGGCTCCACGGCCTCTTCGGAGGAGCCGCCGCTCCACACCGAGCCACCGGGATCCCACCTGACCTTGCCGGGGCGGGGAGGGTCGCGGCGCCAGGCATGCGGCGGGAGCACTTTTCAGAGACAGTTCTCCGGAGCCCTGTCGGACAACGGGCTGGACAGTGAGGACGAGGAGCCCATCGCTGGTGTCTTCTCTAACGGCAGCCGGGTGGAAGTGGAAGCTGACGTCCACTGTCTACATGGACGGGACTGCTGCCCAGCGCCCCACACACAGAGCACCTTGAGCACCCCTCTCCCCGGCACCTCACAACCCGAGCTCACAGCTCTGCCCTCTTCTCCATCGCCCACTCCGGCATTCCGGTCATCGTCGCCCGTCCCGCCTCCTCCCTCCCCCTGCCTAGGAGCTGAGGGGTGGTCGGGCACGCTGGGACGCAGATCTCGGCCCAACGGCTCGGTGGCCTGCCAGGGGAGGAGCCAGGACGTGATCGAGGAGGCGGCCGACGCCCCCATCCGCAAGCAGGGGGGCTACTTCAATGCCCCTGCCCAGCCCGACCCCGATGACCAGCTCATCATCCCCCCGGAGCTAGAGGACGAAGTCCGACAGATCATCCAACAGCAGCAGCAACAGCAGCAACAGCAACAAGAGCAGATGCACATGCAGCCCCTTAGCCAGCAAGCACACAACTTACAGAAGCCTGCAGACTTCTTTGTCACACCCCTCTAACTCTGCGCTCAACGTTATGCCCTGCGCAACACTAAAGCCCAATTTATACTCCATTGCACAACGGTGTCGCTCATCAAAAATCTCGCACTTTTGAAGAGCGGCTCGGACACACAAGTATAAATTAGTCTTCAATGTGAAGTTCTTGTCCGGGCCTTAAGAAGGCAAGTATCAGGGATGGAGATTTGATGCAATGCAGCGCATCGATTTGTTACTGCTCCCTCCAACAATAGCACACCCTTGCTGTATTCCATTTGCCTCACACTAACTGTTAATGGACCACAAAGACTGTTCTGTTATTGTGTTATTTTACTTTAATTTTATATTGCTAAATCTATGGCCCAGGAAAATGCAATGCAAATTTTATAACACTTTTCAAGCATTAGTTCCTCACACTTCCTTTAATTTATTTGATTTTCTTTTTTTTTACCATGTTTTTATTTTGGGAATGGAGAACTTTGAATGCTTTTTTAAAATCTAACATTTAATTTGAGATCAGTTTCATGTACAATGGTACTTTCTGATGTAGAGCACGCTGTTCCTTGAGCTGTAGCGGCTATTTCCTGAGGTAAATTGTGGCTGTGAGCCTTTACAGTCATAGGAGTTAGTGAACCTGTTTTAGACTAACTCCTAGGAGTTGCATACTCACAAGTGACCTAGTCACTGAAGCGTACTAATATTCTCTGAGAGAAAAGATGATTATTTCTAAAGGCTGATGTTTCGAGTATCTGTCGTTGGGGGTGGTTTGTGGAGTTTATAGCCTTATTTATACTTGGTTGCGGATGGGTGTCGACCACCCCCAAAAAACAGTCCGCCTTCACAGCGTACCACACTGATGTGCTGTGAGCTTGTGGATTGTCCTCAGTGCACGTCATCTCTTTGCAACTAAGTATAACTCAGGCTTAAAGTAGAGGCACAGTGGTAGGTAGGATGCTGACAAAGCGTGGCGATCTCATGGGCATTACCCAGTTCAATGAATGTTTTTGGAGCAGTGTTACGCAGACTTATTGACAATGGCAAACCGCACAAAAGAGCTACTTTTTGCTATATAATAAAAATCTAAGTTTTCAAATATGAGTTGGTCCTTGACTTCTTTGAGAAGAGGAAGACTAGGTGAAGGGTATTATTAGTAAGCCCAGAGGAGAAATTACTTTTCTGCATTTAGCCCCAGAAGTGTGCTGCTCAAAGTGAGTGCAGCAGCACACTGGGGAGCAGTGTCTTACTATGGGACCTCTTCGGCACAAAGCCTAGAGGAGCAAAGGAGTGAGCCGGTACATTCTGATTCCTGGGTGGATGTTCTATCCACTGAGCCACTTATGCCCCACTTTAGAACTTGTAGATCCTGACATGAACAAAGGGATGGAAGGGCTAGGATGGATGGCTGGTTTAGCAAACGAATTATGTGGTCATCCCTTCCTCCAGTGATTGTATATTACAAAGCCTGCACTGTTATGATTACCCTTCATTATGTGTAAGTTGTGTATAATGACATCAGACCAAAATGTACAACTTGAGTGTTACCGCACTGTAGAGAATGCTCTTTGTCAGTAATTATGGCACCACACAAGCAGACAACCCTTACATCATCTTAGTGCTGTGTGTGAGGGCCATTGTGACAGTCGAGTGACAGAGGGCACCGTGATCTCATAGTTGGCACAAAGCCATTCAAAGGAGAGAGCTGGCGACTAATGCAGGGCTTAGGCATGGAGTTGAGGTGGAAATGTGTGGGGATCCGATGCCCCCATCTGGCCAATTTGATGTACTGGACTATTTGGCCTAGTTGTACAGAACATATTTGGAGTGAGTGGCATGATTTTAGGTTTATTTGCACAACTGTGTTCAGGTAAACATTTTAAGTACAATGCATTATCAAAAAGTTGACATAAAAAAGGTAAACATCAGATTAAAAACCTTGTTCATTTGCATGATTATAAAGTTTGAAAAAGCGATTTAATTAGAAGTCCCTGCGACACAGCTAACGTGATGGGACATCATTCAGCATAGGCAGCATTTCATTCACAGGAAATCATTTAGGTTACTACAAAACGACCACTCCGTCCAAAGAGTTGGCAATCCCCAGTGTCTCTACTGCTCTGTCTCTACTTCACACAGCGCTGGTCGCTGCCTGCAACGGAGCTCTCTGTGGGTTTGAACGAGCGTGGCGCCTCTGGGCCTCATGCTGCTGCTCCTGCTCATGATAGCGCTTCACTCCTCGGATGGTCTGGAATGTCAGCACAGTGCCGGCCGCATACAGTATGGCTGTGATCAGGCCAAACAGCGCCACCCCGGCGTCGGCCCCGCCCACGTCGCAGTTCATCCACGTGTAGCCATTGCGCGCGTAGAGCCTCTCGCGCTTCTGGCACACATCAGTGGAATTGACTTTGGTGACGAAGTGCAGGTACAGGCCGACGGCTACCACGTAGAGCACCGCCCCCACAGCCTGGAACACCAGTGCTGAGACCAGTACCTTCTGTGTCAGTACGTGCGCCGGCTTGTTGCCGGCCACCACGAAGAGGAGGGACACCACCCCGAAGGTGAGGCTGAAGGCGACGCCTCCATAAATGCCCGGTGCCCTCATCTGGCTGTACTGCATGTCCAAGTCTCGAACCTGCTGCAGCTCTGTGCCCTGCATGTTGAAGTTGGAGTTGATGTTGAAGCTGCCCATCCCGCCCATGGCTGACATACCTGACGTCACCATCTGAGCTGCCACTATGCAGATCAGCACCAGCGCGTTGGTCAGCACAGAGCAGATCAGCACAATGCCTATGGAACACAAAATGTAAACACAACAGAAAGGGTGTGAGCTATAAAACTAAGATTCTATTAGTTAACTAAAACAGAAAAACTCAATTATACTTAATTTAAAATTAGTTGCATGGTGGAGTCTCACACCTAAAATGGATATATAGGTATCTACAAGCTCACAATACATTGCATCACATGATGCATTGTGAGCTTACATACTGTACTGTATCTGCTATTGTCTGTACAAGATATGTGCAACCAAGTATAAAATAGGCTTTGTGCTTATTGACAATTGTCAAGAAGTATGTGATGATTAGTACTGTATGTCTGCCAATCTTAGATGGCAGGTTATCGGGTCTCTCCCTGGCCGAGTTTCATGTTACAACCTTGCCTGCCCTGAAGTGAGAACGACACAGCAATGTAAACGCATGAAAACAGGTTTGTCCAGTCGCCGAGGGAGGGAGAGGGGAAGGAGGGAGGTATCACTGGGAGGGAACCTAAAACTAAACCTTGTGTGTGACAGTATTCTGCATAGAACAAGGGAATTTGGGGATTATAAATCCATCCAGTATTTATTAGAGGTGCATCAATTTTTCTTCGTATTAAGCCTTTTACACTGCATCTCAGCAAACTGCCTAGACTAGTATCCAGTTTCTCTCTACATGTTTCTGCCCAAAACGCCTACCTCTCCTAGAGCATATGTTACTGCAGCTGGATTCACGATGCTCTTCCCGTGGGACATCCCTATCCCTTGCATGTTTCCGAGGTGGTGGTGGTGTGGAATCTCCGTAGTATGGGGGTCGAGAAGAGGACCTGTCGAGTAAAAAAAAAAAAAAAAAAAAAAGAGTTAGGGTTAGTATTAGTAGTACTTGATTAGCTGAATATGCTTAATATTTATTATTTTATTCAGCGCATTTGAATGCATATATTGCATATACTAATTAATTACACGATGTTAAGCTCGGTGCATTACATATTGAAATTTTAAATAACATAATTGCAGAATGGGTACAGAGGAAGGTACTAACTTGTTTACATTTAAATATATAAAAATGTACTATAGACCTACAGACCTATAGGGGAATATCTTAGCAGTAAAAACGTTATCTTTTCTATAGGATTAGAAAGACAATTAGTTCTTTATATAATGCTTAAACAGCCAACCTGTCACTAGGTGAATGCCTCTCATCATGTGGAGGGTCCCTGTCCCGGTGATGATGTCTGTCCCCGTTTCTCTCTCGGTTCCTGTCTCGGTTTGTACGGGGCGGATGGCTCATACCTGACGCGAAAAAACAATGTTCACCAATAGTACCACAGTTTCGGACCGATCACAGTCCCTAAATCGTGTAGCGACAAAGATGACTACCTGTCCAAAAAAAAACAAAAACAAACAAAGAACTACCGGTAAGCCTAAAACAGGTTTCTCGGACTACTTTTTGCCAAGCTACCCCTTTCATAAGTAAAACATGTTCGTTGATATTTCTACTGAAGTAAACATTGTTTAGTGAGGAGTCTACCGATTAATTAACATAATGTATTGAAAAATGTAATACCCACCACCACGTCGAACTTACTTTCAGTGTGATCTTGCTGGAATAAAAACCGTAATAAATCCCAACGATTATGGCATTTTGATTGAAGTAGTTGTTTCAGTCGGTAAAACAACACAAACACCTTTGATCCTTCCTACACTGCAGGTACACGACAGCTCCACCCACCCAGGCAGGAAATACGACGGAAGTAGCCCGATCATGTATGGCAGCAGGTGGGCAGTGCTTTCATTTTAATGCCCAGTCAGTCCAGTTACAGCCAGAGCTACTCTAAAGATGTTGACCTAAACGCTCTTTCCACAGGAGAAAGCCGATTCTGGACTACGTTCAAGAAATGACCAACGGGGACTGAATTGGTCGCTTTGTCTGATTGCGGTTCCACTCCCAGTCCCATCATCCCTGCTATAAGAAGCGGCCACTGTTTGGGAGGTTGGACAGTAAACGCGTAGCTACCCGCCCAGGAATGCTGGGATGTTATAAGGCTGAAAGAGCCCCCATATAACACAATCATCTGGCATTTAGGCCTTTAGGCCTACTCTTTGCGCCGCGGGTGAATGTTTTGGTCTGGCTCTGTGCAAAGAAGTATTGTATTTACATTAATAGTGGGCCCACTCAATTGGGGGATGGATACGAATAAAATTCCACAGCCCACTCACTAGTCTGTGTCTGTGAAATTAAATTGAGCTATTAGACTGAGAAGAGTGAATAGGCGGGCTATAGTTGCTAGTACTCAGTCCATTCATACATGCTTTACAGTAGCTTTATATAATATGACAGCACAGTTATTCATACCTAATGTAAGACAGGCAGGACTATATGGACAGGCCTGCAGAAGGATGGGGGTGGGGACAGCCCCAGCAAATGTCTGTCCCGGCTGTCTCACATACTGTATGACTGACAGTGACATCCCATACAGTACAGCCTGCACTGTTCTTTACTCATATCTAGAGCCACAATACCCTCCATTGACTTCCCACTACTGAAAATGTATATTTGCAATCATCTTGTATTAAACAATGTTAAACTCACCAACATTGCAGTGGTCTTAATAAATAATCCACCATGGACATTATGAGCTACAGTATATTGTGTCAAGTCACTCATTTGTATTAACGAGACGCTGCCTAGTACATTATGGGTGCATCATGCGTTATGTCTTACAGAACCGTCGGCCCTAGGCCGGACAGAAGTCTACCTATTGGCATATTCTAAACACGTGGTAAACAGGGCCGTTCTGTGACTTACTACGAGTGCTTCCAAACACTGATATGGGCTGGCTGTTATCTGTCTGTGATTTTTCTCCTTTCCCTATATCTGGTGTGGGCGTGTGACTGGCTGCCTGGGCTGTGATGTGACCACCTCCTATGAAGCTACACACCTGGGTGTCGCCTCCTCATCAAGTCTAGCTGATAAAACCCTGGCTCTTCACTCCAGCCCTTGCCAGTTTGGCAGTTGTTGACCGGTATGCTACTGCTCCTTTGAGTTTTTTGTTTTCTGTTTTTGAAACTACATTTTTTGCTAACTTCTTGTCTCCCTGTGCCTCCACGCCTCATGCCTGTCTGCCACTCAGCCCAGTCTACAGCCCTCCATGCCTGATCCCATTTTTTCATTTTTTTGTGAATAAATCGCTGCTTGCAGCTTTAATTGAGCTTGAAATCTTGTTCTGAGTCTGCTTTGGGTCCAATTCTACAAAGCCCTAACAAACACTTACAAAATAATCACCTGCAGATAATTTCTTGACAGAAAGTAGCTCATAAAATGATGTCTGTGGTGGACTTTGCAGATAGAAAGAGGACAATTCAAGCTTTCCCTAAAGCTGTTGGTGAGTTTGTTGTTTAACACAAGCAGATCGCAGATGAAAACATTCATTAGCAGTGAGTCAGTGGAGGGTATTGCAAATTTGCAACACTAGATTCATCCCTATATATACTGTATACAGTAGGCTACATCTATAATCTAGAGTTGCAAATTGCTACCGGTATGTTGTTCCATACTCACAATTTACAAGTGTGGTTTTGTCAAATTATTCTATGTTTAAACTTGAGGACATGTGACACTGATCGACTTACTGGTAGTGCACTCATGCTTTGATTCATTCAATAGAATGCCCAGTCACCACCTTTAATAGAGAGGGGGTTTTTGGAGACTGACAAATCACACCACTGTTAACAATCCAAATCATGTGGTGGCACCCAGGAGGGCCTGTCAGACCAGGTCAACCGTCTGCATGTATAATGTCAAGGGCTTTCAGCTTCTCAAGGGTCACAGCAAGACGAAAGAATTCTGCAGATTAAAGTGTGTTATATTTGTTATTGGTAGAAAGCGAAGAGTGCACGCACATCCGCAGATTTCAACGGGTGCTGGATCTAACGTAGTGACATGAAGTAGAGGGAACAGATCCGCACACCGTTTTAAAAGCTCCAAACATTTTATTCACAACAGAGCGGTAAAAAAATATGTTTCGGCCTGAGGTGGCCTTCGTCAGGTATACCTGTCAGTATACCTGACGAAGGCCACCTCAGGCCGAAACGTTGTATTTTTTTACCGCTCTGTTGTGAATAAAATGTTTGGAGCTTTTAAAACGGTGTGCGGATCTGTTCCCTCTACTTCATATTTGTTATTGGTAACCTGCTGTGGTCTTATATGTGGTCATGCCTTTTGCATTGTCTGAGCAATGTGACTAAGTTTGTCTGTGATAAGGCAGGCTTATCACAGACAAAATAATGTGACACTGTTATTACACTGGGGAAATTCACGATTTCATATAAAGAGACCATTATTAGTATTTAGCAGAATAATTCCAAATTCACCTTCAAACATGTAAAATATGTGGCTGTCTGATACAGCTGATGGATGGTTGAGAACATAATGCTTGTCCTCCACAACTGAGGACAACATGTTTTTAATGTTCATGGAGCCATTATAGGCTATGGGTTCCTGCTGCAAAATATGCAACTATGCATTGTGAGAGAATAAAGCAATCCATCCTTGCAAATCCCACAAGCACCACCTTCATCAGTTTCGCAGCTGATGGTAATGCTGTGGAGGACTGACAGGAGGTGGGAATTAATGACCCTGCCTCTTTTTTTCTGCCCACAGTTGTCCCTGGTTGCCAAAGGCTCAGAGGAGGAATTTGCCACCCTAGAGCTGCTTTGGCCGATGCCTTCCTTGGTAGCATGCAGGGAAAGCCCTGGTAGAGATTTAGGAGACATGATTGCTTCAGTGTTGCATACGCTGTGTAGACTGTGTGGATAAAATAAGCATATTGCCTGGTCTGCAGCTGAATGGAGGACAACAATAGAGACAGAACTACTGTACAACCACTAATGTGACACATGAAATATTTCTTGGTCAGAGAAAATATGTGGAACAGCTCCTACTGTTCCACATATTTTCTCTGAGCTCAATAATAAGGGATGCCCTCCCTATTGATTGATTGATTGATTGATTGATTAATTGAATTAATGTTTTAATCAAAATGTAAACATACATTCAGTAAACAAGGGAAAACAAAAGTCTTAGGCACTTGTTTCCAACATGGTTATATGTAGGCGGCCTTATGCAAAATAATATAAACCTCAGTGTGGGCTACTCAAAATGGCTGGGTTCACATTCTGGCCAATGGGCTATTATAGAATGAAAACACATTTACAATACCTACAGGGTCTCCCAAAGTCGGACTCATAAACTGGGAGACTTGATGAGGTAGATCACGTGACCCCCACCCAGGGCCGTTGCTAGCCATTTGGGTGCCCTAAGCACAAATGCTTTCTGGTGCCCCCCCCCCCCCCCCACTCCCCCCCCCCCCCCCCCCCCACCCCCCCCCCACTCCCCACTCCCCACTCCCAACAAAAAAGACAAAAATGTTGTATTTCTCACAGGGCCACCGTTTCACATAAGCAGTGATGGGCCATTAGCCATCCTGTTGTTTTCAGAACGATCCAACACCTCCAGTCTCCAGAACCAGTTAAACAGGTTTTGACTCATTTGATAACAAAAGGCTGAATTAATGAAGTCTAACACCTTGGAACAACCTTCCTAATGCCATTGTAATGTATAGTTCCCCGAATCCCCCACCACTACTCATTGTTTCTCAGTTGCAAGGGCGATTTTTTTCATGGGTTGACACCAACACTTGCCTGCTTGCCCAGGGAAAGTAAAAAAAAAATGGTCGGGCAAGTGAAGACTGCTACCTGGTTGCCCGATCGGGCAAGTGTGCAACTTAGTGCACTATAACACAACACAAGATAAATTTGTCTTGAAGGCAGTCATTGCACTCTGCCTCTGTGTCTTTCCCTGCTTTCTAGCTATAGGCCTACACAATTCCAGGCTGGGTTTGGGAAACAAAACAGGCAAATTAACATACAGATCAAAATGACCTAATCTTCATTCTCTAGTTGTGTAGACCTGGGCTAATTAAGATGATGAATTTTAACTCTTGAGAGTGTAAAATGAAACCAAATGGACCCGCAAGGGTCCATTTGGTTTCATTTTTACGTTCCGATGGCAAGTGCCTCCGAGACCTTAGTGTCAACCCCTGTTTTTCCTTCCCTGAATTCCTGGCCCAAGCTATAGCCTGGACCAGCAAATTAACCACAGCCCCTGTGAAATCCTACTGAAATTTTCATGTAGGCTGCACCCTTGCAGCCTACACAGAGAGGTGGGGGCGTGTGTAGGGTGAGGTGGTGGTGGGGGGCATCCCTGACCAGTTATACTTAGGGCCTCCAAAACCTAGTAGTGGCGCTGCGGCCCTGAATAAGCCCGCAGCCTGGCTGAGTATTTTAGTTTGTATTTTCAAACAATTACAGTTCGGTCAATTCTCGATCATTTCTTACCATTCAACATGTTATGTTGAAAAAACATGTTCCATGTTTTTTGCTGTATGTGGCGAGCATTTATCCCAAGTCTGCAAAACGTTATTAAACTAAACATTAGTAAATTGCAAAAAAAAAAGTCGGGAAATTCGCGGCAAAACAGACATCTTTTTGACCATTCATATCTCCTTCAATTCTGGACCATTTTGTACATTTCAAAATGCAGCGTGACGGGCAAAAATCATTCTCTCAGATGCTGTATAGGATATGCAGGTAGGTCTTCTCTCCGAAGCGGAATCAAGACAAATGTAACCGTCGGGATTTCAGTGGAAACGTGAAAGCAGCAGCATTGTCACAAGTTAATTAATGTATTTAATTATATCATATGCCTTACCTAAACACAAGCAAGTGACCGACAGCAGGCAGCTGTCTAGAGCTGTTTATAGGACAATCCATAAATAAGGAGATGAATTGAACTGGCGGTTCTGTGGACATCTCCAATGCTGCGCAGTGCGCACAGTCTGTGCCCGCACGTGGCTTTGAAATCCCCTTATCTATTTCCCAAATCTATTTGACGAAATTAGCTTAAGGGACTGCGTGACAAACAGGGGGGCACCATGTCTCTGGAGAGGGGCACAAAGCAGATTCAACAGTTTTCTCGGGAAAATGCATATTTATAGATTTTTATTTTTATTTTTAATTGTGCCCTGCCGGTCACGTGGGGCCCAACGCACTGCGCGTTATGCGCGTTGCCCTCCCTACGGCCCTGGTCCGGTCCCACCCATAGAGTAATAAAATAAGGCCCCACCTCAGCATCATCACACGTGGGCGTACGCCATAGAGTAAGGCGTACGCACACGCACGCACGCACGCACGCACGCCATGAAATGAATTCCTTTCTCCACTGGATGGCAGTAAAGGAAAGAGAGACCCTCTGGTGACATTTGAAGGAAAGTTCTTCCGGTTTGTGTGAATATGTCAACATGACAACATGGGTGTAAGCTGAGTCGGGTAACTGAACTTTCTCTACTGAACATGCAACGTAGATGAAGTGATTTATTGCATACGCTTTTACACGTGTTGTTTATTATTGAATCTGGATGGTTTTCAACATTACGGTGTTGTCCAGTCAGTGACAGTCATGCTGTGGCCGTCTATTTTGGCTGTGGTCAGCAGTAGCAGAAGTGGACTAAAGACTGTACGATGCCTGTCTAATAACATCAGTGTGACTGTGAACGCATCGCGCTCTGTTCGGACCAATGTCACCTATATCCAGGGTCAGAGCCCTGAACCTCGCATTCGTGAATACTTCTATTACATTGATCACCAAGGACAGGTGACTGACAATCTCAATTGTCTCTGACAATTCTCAGTTGTCACACAATTGCATAACAGCACGAGAATCTTGATAATTTGATCATGTGTTATTTTTAGTTTAACATCTTGACCATGTTCTTTGCTTTACAGTTGTTCCTTGATGACACTAAAGTGAAGAATTTTGTAACTTGCTTCAAAGGTGAAACCAAGACCCTCTCTCTCTCTCTCTCTCTCTCTCTCTCTCTCTCTCTCTCTCTCTCTCTCTCTCTCTCTCTCTCTCTCTCTCTCTCTCTCTCTCTCTCTCTCTCACACACACACACACACACTTCCACATGGCTGCCACCCTAATATGACATGCCAGTTGCCAAACTTCATTTACTGTTGGGACATATTGTATGTTTACTGGAAAGCCCTTCCACCTGACATGAATCAGCCTGTAAAACCGCTCAAAAACATGATTACATCAAGCTGGCTGTTAACACTCTTGAAGGAAACATTTGTCAGGTGCTTTGAATTAGTTCACTCAGCTTCAAATCGAATAAGCATGTTTTAGCCCTAAGACTGTGTAGGTTGAAGTATGAACTTGTTATGAATGCCCATGCACTTCATATACAAAAGCACCATTTCAATCAATCCTTTGAATTTGTTAATACTAATACTCTTACATTCATTGACACATCTCAATCACACAGTCACTAACACCAAATGCATCTCAAGAGATTTGCTACAGTATGATATGTGATTCTGAATTTGAGTGTGCTTACATACATTAGTCCGTATTCACATATTTCACGTTTCCCAAAGCTACTGTACAACTAATGTGTGTACATCCTCACCGTATTTTGTGATATTTCTTGGTTAAAATGAAACCATTGTTTTTGTTTTGTTATTGTTATAATGTTTCTGCTGTGCTGTTTCTTCAATAACACAAGTGCCCCCACCTTCTCTCCAGCTCAGAGAAAATGTATGGAACTGTGTTAACACACAGTAGGACCTGAAGAGAGAGGGAATCCTTTATTACTGAACACATACACTGTACCAAGGATTACTTTTACAGTATAGAAAACAAGATTGTTTGTTTGTTTCTTTAAGGACACTCATGTTCTCTTCTTGCTCAGAACGTCAAATCACACATGAATAGATAAAACCACATGCACTGCACATTGTTCTAGGCCTATTGTATATTGGGGGCAATGAATGTAGGTATGTTTTTGTTGTGTTTGGTGTGCCAGAGCACAAGTAGGACATTAATAGACATGACAACTTCAGCTGAACTTGATTGACAGACACCTTCAACATCTATAATATACCGTACACATTTTCATTGTCTTTCCAGACAAGAAGTTCCTGGTCTTCTTCTTTAACCGTCTGCGTGTCAATCAGAGTGGGAGGTACCAGGAGGACTTCCCCTTCCTGTCACTGTGCGGGCGGGAGAGAAACTTTATTCGCTGTGATGACCAGCCCCTGGTATTCACCCACCTGTTAGAGCAGGCGTCTGGGGGATCTGCAGGAACACTCTCCTACTGTGGGGGAGGAGATAAGCTGTCGGTGCCATTCCGCCCAGAGGCCCTCTATATGCACCCAGCCACTGGACGGGTGTACCACCCCTGCTCAGAGCGGCAGGGGGGTGTGGGCCTGGTGAGGTCAGCCCTAGCTATCGAGCTCAGCTCTTCCTTCATTTACCCTCCAGGTCAGAGCCAATCGGGACAGCCGACACATTTCCTGTGGTCAGGGCAGCAGCACACACTAACCAATGAACTTGCAGGTTTCTTCCCCAGGGAAGAGGAGGACTGTGGGGGAGAGGGAGGCACAGGCTAATGCGGCATGTGGAAGGTAGCCTTTACTTTAATTTGAAAGTGAACTTTAAATGTACGAAACAATGTAAAGACCCTGCCAGGGCTCATTTTTCCTGGGTTATATTGGTTGTGCGAGAAATTCCCAGATTTGGAATGATGCTTACTTTAGACGATGATATGGCTTGGATTACACAGTAATAAACTATGAATAATAAATGTGATGTGAATAATCTAAGGCAACATACTGCTGAGTTCTGTGACAGTACTTTTCAGGAGAGCTGTCCTTTCACGTCGATGGAAAGGTACTGTAGACCTATATACAGTACAATAAAAAAAATATCGTGTGGTGGTATTAAAATACATTGAATCTTCAGAGATGTCCTGACAAGCTAGATAGATAGAAGTTATACATACAACAGGAGACGGATTCAAGTGCTATACAGATTAGAACTATCACAACCGTGTCAATTGAGGGGCGCTCTTATTGTACATCATTATGTAAAATAAACACTGTCTATTGCTCAGACACCATGACGTAAAAAAATGACCATTGTCAATGGGAATTTATTTTGTGTAGGAAAAGGTTTGTGCATACACAGCAAAAGCTGGATAGGAGCGTCTAGCATTGTCAAAAATACATGGATCTATCCTATATACCATTTATGTGATCTGTAATGTTTTGGTTGAAATGTTAGAATGCATGGTTTCCCACCTATTCTGGGTCCGGACCCATTCGAAAATCTTGAACGTATTTATGGCACTGGCCCACCCATCTGACCACTTAAGATGGTCAGATTGGGCTGTATGCATTGATCAACAACATCGCCTACATATTCATATTTATCAGTTTTATAGACATGACACATTTTTATTTGTTTATTTACTTACTTTTTACATTCTTCTTGGCCACTGGAAATATCCTCATGGGCCACAAGGCCCACATGGCCTATCCACAGTTAGACAGCTAGGTAGGGAGATGGATCTCAAGCTCAATCTGGAGGCTAATGACCATCCTGTGCCTTCCTGTCCACCTCAAGTACTAAGTAGTCCAGCTGTTCAGTTGCTCATAGACATAGACCTTTGTGATATACCGTAATTTCCGGACTATAAGCCGCTACTTTTTTCACCTGCTTTTGACCCTGTGGCTTATACAATGGTGGGGCCAATCTATGGATTTTTACAGGTAACGGCCACGAATGGTGCTCTAACAGGGGTTTTCAACAGGTCGTCCATGGATCACCAGTGGTCCCTGAGAGGGTTCCAGGAGCCCCCCCCCCCCCCCCCCCCCCCCGGCTAAATGATGGAAATTTGGTTAACCAGATGTAACTCATAAAAATGAAACCAAATGGACCCACAAGGGTCCATGTGGTTTCATGTTTACACATGTGGTTTCATGTTTACACTCTCAAGAGTTATGATATTCACCATCTAAATTAGCAC
This sequence comes from Benthosema pterotum, assembly GCA_039105355.1. Lineage (NCBI taxonomy): Eukaryota > Metazoa > Chordata > Actinopteri > Myctophiformes > Myctophidae > Benthosema > Benthosema pterotum. Next base: position 32,477,680 of record CM076979.1, on the reverse strand, counting down.
CACTTAATTCATCCTGGAAAATTCATCCTGGAATTGGACAAAACCAAAATAAATCTTTAGTTTTGGGTCCTGTGGGGTGAAAATGTTGTCAAATGGTGGTCTGTAGCTCAAATGCTGAATAAATAGTGGGCCCTGGGAACTAAAACGTTCAAAACCACTGCTCTAACATGAAGCTTGTTGTCTGGTGCGGCATATAGTCAGGTGCGGCTTATACGTGGAAAAATCATTATTCTGCCCCAAATTTAGCTGGTGCGGCTTATAGTCAGGCGTAGACAATTCAGTCATTTTTGTACTTTACCAACTGGCTGTTGTGCTGAGAGTTGTTCACATCTCAGGGTGGAATTGTAATATAAACAAATATATTATTTTATGTATGTCTTTATGATTCTTTGTATATTATTATTATTGCCCGTATTAACAACCATCCATTGGGGTAACACTGAAGTTTTAGTCCGGTTTCGTTTAACCCGTAACCTACCCATTGACAGGTCAACCAGTTAAGCTTGAAATGCACTGTCCAGACAAGCGTTTCCTACTTGTTGCCATATAAATACAACCGTATGGTGACGTCCGTCCCAAATACCACAGTGTGAAGTGAAAGTGATCGAGCAGCAACGATCTGCATTCCTAATAGTTGGTTGATAATTTCCTGGGTTGGCATTGACGCATTTGACCTGTTATTTAGTCTCTGGAATGTCACCAGTAGACGTACAGAGGGGCGCCAAAGGGGAAAAACTGCAAATCCCAGAGATCTCGGCAGTCGGCACTAGTTCAACTTGGAACGGGAACATGGCAGCGCCGTCCAGGGCAGCATGTGAGACCATGGAGCGGTCCATCAGGGACCGCGTCCCTCCGCTACTGACGGACCTGTACCAGTTCACCATGGCGTATGCCTACTGGCGAGCTGCCAGGCACAACGAGCCGGCTGTGTTCGAGATGTTCTTCAGGGACAACCCGTTCGGCGGGGGATTCTCTCTCTTCTCCGGGCTGCACGACTGTCTCCTGTTCGTGCGGAGCTTCAGGTTAACAGATGAAGGTGAGGAGGGGGGGAGGGGGGCTCCCGGCTTTCCTTTCACTGCCCACGATCCACGTGAGATCGTCTAAAGTAGAATAACCAACAGAACTATTCTGTAAACGATTATTATAGCCTTGCGACTATATTACATTCCTTGCACAAAGTTAGTTTTCGCGTGCATGAGATATACTGTATGGCCTACTGTCTGTACTGTTGCGCAATAAGTTTGCCTTCAACCTCAGGGACATTCTATGAATATCTCAGCCCCAGGGACTGTTTGGTAATGTCAAATGTCATAAGATATCACTGAACTCTCGAAACTTTACTGAGTCACTACTGAACTTGAACTGCACTGTGATTATAATCTTAACTCGAGTGGGTGTGTCATCATCCGCGCTTCTGTTTGTATTTTGTAGAATACATTGAGTGAATTGACAGATGACACGTCTATGTTTCCTCTGTCGTACCCAATTGTTTTTTTTTATCATCATTCTAATTAATATTCATATTCACATTATTATTGACATTTAGCACGGCTGCTATTTCATATGAATCATTTTATACGTAAACGGTAACATTAATAAACAGTGAATTTCGTCATTACACTGTAATGTGGAAATTCAACAATGTTGCCACCATGATCACATTATTTGTTTTAGGACAGGAATAAAGCAAGCAGCTCATGAACCCTAACCAAGCATAACCATTTCGTAACTACAGTGTAGCCAAAGCCAAAACTATATTGCTTCAAATTATGTAATTTCATCTGCGTCATGTAGACTTCAGACACTGCCCACTAGCCAAAGGAAATTGTGTTTTCCAACTCTGTCTCCTGGTCTAATGAGATTAAGTTTAGATTATTCGTTTTCAGCTCTCTTATTAAACATGTGTAGTTGCACTCAGTCAGGCCTGTGTGTGTGTGTGTGTGTGTGTGTGTGTGTGTGTGTGTGTGTGTGTGTGTGTGTGTGTGTGTGTGTGTGTGTGTGTGTGCGCGCGTGTGTGCGTGCGTGCGTGCGTGTGTGTGTGCGAGCGAGAGACATTTGTTTGTGTTTGCATGTGTGTGGTGGGGTTGTGTGACACGCTCACTTGGTACAAGCTGATTTGTGATGACGGAAAAGTGACTGTGAGTGTATTGTAGGTGGCAGTGTCTCAGGATTCATATAGAGCGGTCTTCTTCTGTAGGCTCTTCCTAACTGTGTTGGTATAAGTGTCCTTGAGTAGGACACTGAACTCCTAATTGCTCTGGAGAGCCAGTTCGGACATACTGTACACCTGCAAATGAATGGGTAGATTGATCTGAAGTACAAACACTGTACTTTGAAGTTTGAAGGGTCAGAAAGACTTTACCACAATGTGTCCTGGTTGACCTGTCTGTTGGGTAAATCTGTCTCCATTCAGATGTGGAGTATCTGCGTTCGGTCCTGCCCCCTGGAACTGACCCTGCCTTCTTCACATTCCTGCGAGGCCTGGACTGTTCTGGGGTCACAATCCGATCCGTCCCTGAAGGAACCGTAGTGTTCGCTAGGGTGAGCTGCAGTGCTTGCATCATGGGTCGTCCACTGTGGTGTCAAAAGGTCACAGCTGGTCACGCTCTGTTATGTTTGTGTGATCACGTGCAGGTGCCTCTAATGGAAGTGGCAGGTCCTCTGGCGGTGGTTCAGCTGTTGGAAACAAGCCTGCTGTGTCTGGTCAACTATGCCAGGTTTGCACACATATATTTTTACAGATTATTGTATAATTAGTTTCCATCTGTATATTACATTAGGTACAACTTAATCACACTGTAACCTTGTAGGATTCTCTCAAGACCATTACCATATCTCTGTCTCTCCCACACACATATTCTCTCTCTCACTCTGAGAAAAAGCACACTTTTTCCTGTAATCAACTCACTTTTTATTTTTTTCAAAACTGAGTTAATGGTCAGTGGTCACCTAACCACATCTTGATCTTTTTTTTTCACTCTCACCCTTCCTCTTGCTCATTCTCAATCATCTACTTTACTCTACTCTTCTTTTAGCCTAGTGTGCAGTAATGCCGCCCGCTTCCGCCTGGCAGCGGGCCCCAGGAGAAAGCTGCTGGAGATGGGGCTCCGGAGAGCACAGGGCCCAGATGGCGGCCTCACTGCTTCACGCTACACACACATTGGAGGTGAGCAAGACATACACATTCCCTTGGCCATATTCACACTCGTCTTGCATACATACTTACAGCATTTGTATAAGTGATACGCTGCCACTGTAATCCGTCCTGCAGGTTTCGATCTCACCAGTAACGTTCAGGCTGGTTTCCTGTATGGCATTCCCGTAGCAGGCACCATGGCACATTCCTTCGTCACTTCCTTCTCTTCCTTGGAAGAAGTTTGGCCACAGGTGATTCTCTTGTCCCCTCCTCAATTGTCCGTAATAAGTCATAATAAGTAGTACAGTGAAGATTTATTCTCAGATTTATTCTCAGATTATTCAAAGGACACGACAAGTAATGTATGATTAGGCTCACATACCCTTGTGTGGTGTGTGTAGATCACCTACTGTATTTTAGACTGAGAGAGTAGAGCAATAAAGGAGAATCAATTTAGCATATAGAATTCATGATGGTTTATAGTTCTACTTTTCCCTTTGTTTAACCAATCAGACTTTGGTGGCGGCAAAGGGGAGCTCGGACCCAGTCGACCTCATCTCACTGACCAAGGGCTGGCTGGGACGTGTGTGCACGGTGCTGGGGGCGGATCATGGGAAGATCCGTGAGGGCGAGCTGGCTGCCTTCCTGTCCTACGCTATCGCCTATCCACACAACTTCCTGCCCGTCATTGATAGTTACAGCGTCAGTTGGTAATCAATGCACATTCTTACCGCTCAATTAACATGAGATGTTTTCTGGAATGATGGGACTTGTCATGGTGCTGTTAGTACAATAAAATGACGCTGTAACTAATTACTACCGAAGTCATCAGAAATCACAGTGGTCAGTGTGGTTCCAACTTCCAAGGTTCCGCAGCAAAATTATGAACAGTTTATCCATTTGAACACTATTTTGTACTTGATCACAAATAGTAAAAATAGACAATCTGTAAGCTGATGGCACTTTTTGAGCTTGGGGATGCTCTAGTTTAACAAAACAAAAACATTGGAAAATGTGGCATATAATACATGAGCAAATTATGGTTTCCAAATTAATTCACTGGTGGTCACCTGAAGAGAAGATGGTAGATTTCACTGCACCTCCACTGCACCAGGACTTGGCGCACCCATTTTGAAAAACTGCCTTGCCTTGTTGCCCACCCCGTCTATTTCCTGTCTTGTGTGCCACTAATGCGTCACAGTCTGCCCCACATGGTGCCGCCAGGCCAATTGTCCACTCTCAGAGAGGGCTGTCACTGTGATGAATGGGCCATTACATAACAATGGAATGCTGGGTATTAATTCGCCTCCTTTCACTTAATTCTACAGAAGCCTAGATATACAAACATAATAAAATGAACCAGACATTATTTCTTATTATTACAGAATGATGTCTGGAATCTTTGTTCTTGCTCTTGGACTGTTAGTCTGTTGTTGCTATTTGTAATCTTTACTGATTTGCCCATTTATTTTAACTATTTTAATTATCTGCCTGCCCTGAAGCATCAATTAGGCTATCATGATATACTATTCATGATAAATCATGATGAACAATATTAGACATGCTTGAATTTGGTCTGTACTTACCAGCTTAGAGTACCGGTACTTTGTTCTGATGTCTGTTGAGCACCTGCATGCACTTTCAGGCCTACTAATAATGTCTGGAATCCATGATTAGTATTACTTTGCACTTTCCCAAGGCTGCAATGTAACCTGATTCTGCCAGCCGATGGCAATGATGAGTTCCTCCTTCTGCTCCCATTGAGACACTAGCTCTGGTCCATAGCACTACTGCTTCTGTGATTCTACTTTGCCCGTTTTGTAGTTTCTAGTTTCTTTTTACAAAACACATGTAATCGGTAAAGACCTGAGTGTAAAATTAGACAATGACAACAACTTCCATTCTTGTGTATCTGATTGACCCTGCAGTAGTGGCCTGCCGAACTTTTGTGCAGTGGCTCTGGCCCTCTTTGAGCTTGGCTACTGCCCACTGGGAGTCCGTTTGGACAGCGGAGACCTCTGCAGGCAGTCACTGGACGTACGGAATGCCTTCAAACTATGCGGCCAGCAGTGAGTAAGGGTTTTGGAAATGTTTTTTTGATGCATTGTGAGCATATTTCTTTTTTTCACTATTCATTGTACAACTTAACCAAGTACATGTGGCTGGTTGATGCCTGCCAGAGGTTTACATTGCATCTATAATATACAGTATTCTCCCAAGTATCATATTTCTCCCCATTCTTTCAATCCCACAGATTTTCCATTTCAGAATTCCCATCACTGACAGTCGTTGGCACAAATAACATCTCAGAGCAAACAATGATAGAACTCAACAAGAAGGTAGGGGACAGGCACATTGTGTTGCGAAGCCTGGTCTTACCTGTTTGACTTTTTTTGATGTGTCTTGTCTATGCACATGTTTCAGGAGAATGAGATTGATGTGGTCGGCGTGGGAACACACCTGGTCACTTGCACGAGACAGCCTTCACTCGGTTGTGTTTACAAAGTAATGCCTTTAATACGCAAGAAATTTGTGTTTGTATTTATTGCGTTTCTCGCTGTCCCCAATCCATACTCACTACTTGTATTATTCTTGTGTTTGTATGGCCTCTGTCCCGCTCTATCCTGCGTGTGCATGTGTGTGTATGTGTATTAGTTGGTAGAGGTGAGAGGCAGTCCCAGGATGAAGTTCAGTGAGGACACAGAGAAGAGCACCGTTCCTGGGAGGAAATCTGTCTACCGCCTGCTAGACAGTGATGGTGAGTTAATTTTCACTGCCTGGTTTAGTAACTGTCTCTCTTTTCAATAATGTAATCTATATTTGTCAATTTTGTTGATTTCACTTTTTTACTACCAGCAGTGGCTCAGGGGTAGAGTGGCCAGCAGAGAGGAGCTGTTTAGAAATGTGAGGTTCCAATTTTGATATAGGCTTTCTGAGAATTAGTGTTACAGTAACCTTGTGCAAGACAGTGAACCCCTAATTGCCAATGATATGCAGGTTTGGTGCCTTGTATGGTTTCCTCTGCCATTTACTGTGCAAGGTTAATAAACAAACAAAATAAATAAACATGCCACACTTTATATTTGGTTCAATTTTGTGGTTTGGTTGCTCAGTAAAATGGTTTCAGTAAAATGCTTAATTAGTCTCTTTTTCATTCCCTATATATTATTTAACTAATGTTACAGCTTAATTCAATAGTCATCAGTCAATTAATAACTGCTACACTATCTTCAATTCTTCTCTGTGTCCTCCTGTCCCTCTGACTGTTTTCCTTTGCAACATTAATTTTATTTTTCTGTAGGCCATCCATTCCTGGACCTGCTGTGCCTAGCAGAGGAGCCTGTTCCCAAAGCAGGTGTCACGATAAGCTGTTTCCCCCTGGGACGGGATGACACCTGTCAGTCAGTCACTCCAGCTCAGGTCACCTGTCTGCGCAAAGATGTTTTTATCAAAGGACAGGTGAGAGATGAAACGCACATATTATACTCATTATCCTCTTTTCAAGGCCCAAGTTTTTGACCCATCAAATCAACTAATGATTCCCTGCTTGGGAATCATTAGTCATCATTGATTTGACCCCCATCATCATTGTCCAACCAATTCATGCTGAGAGCCAACCAGGCAGGCATCGGGTCCCATTTTTACAGTCTTTCGTATGACCCGGCCGGGAATCGAACCCCGACCTCCCAGGTCAGGGCAGACACTCTAACCACAGCCACTGCGGAGCCTATATGGAGATGAGTTCGGAATAGGCTTACTGCCAGTACATACTGTAGTTAACTACATTCTTGCATATATTCACATATATTTTATACATATTAATACATATCTTTGATTTTCCACAGCAGTGGAAAAAATACATTATTATCTACTGTTATTATGTGCCTAAGTGAAAATAGCAGAGCTACCAGCTCAGAATGAGGCACATTATGGTCTTATAGTTTGCCTATTTTAACTATTAATAATATAAATATACATTTTAAAGATTTCTTTAAAATTCCTACTGTGTATGTTCTCTATAATGCCTTATCACATGTGCACCTGCTTGAAAAGGAACCTGGTGTGTGGAAGTCTCTTTTTAATACAGCAATGAATTTGTATACCGGTACAAAGAAAAGAAAGGAAGGCATGTAACCCAGTAGGTACTTAAGTAGAATTTAAATGAGCAACTTTCACTTATATTTGTGTGATATTTGACCTAAAGTATCTATGCATTTACTCAAACAGCGAGTACTTTTTATACACAATTGAATATTGCAAACTTAAATATTGCAACTTGTACTGTATGTTGACCATTATAGATCACACATCCTCTATGCAGTGCAGCTGAAACTAGGGAAAAAGTCCAGAGTTCCCTTCAGAATCTGAATCCTCGACACAAGAGACTGCAGGAGCCAGACTCTTACACAGTGAGTTTCTTGTACACACAACTGCAATGATCTGTGTGAAACTTTGCATGCACACTCCCTAGAGACCTAGGAAAAACCTTTGAGCTGGATTTTTGCCTTTTATAGACCACCAGGAGTCTGATTGCTCTTCAGTATGTGATCAAGACTGTCCGATATCACATTCCACCCTAATCTTTCAGCTCTTTCTTACAACTTTCTTATAAACAAACATATGTTTGCAAACCATTTCTTTGGCACAAAATGCCACAAATAAAGAATTTGAACGTCCAATTGCCATGAAGGGCATAAGAAGAAATGGCACCCTTTTCACTCTGGCCTATTATAGTGCCGCTAAGAGGCATAAGAATAACCTGACCTGGACTGGTGGTGGAGACCTGCATCATGACTTGTTCTAGTTTGAAATAAAATAACGGGATATTTTCTTTTCTATCTTTCCACCAGGTGGCAGTGTCGGAGAATCTTCATAACCTGATCATGGCAATCCGGGGAGGCAGCTGCAACAACAGCAGCAACTTTCTACTAGCCAACTGAAAGAGGCTGTCATAATTATATTGTCACCACTGAAGTTCACACCATTGAATGGACAGTGGACACTTTTATTCATGTATTTAGTTTTATCAGCTTGAAGAGCTGATCACTTAGCAGGCAGCTCATACTTCAACACTTCTCTACAGCTTTTGACATTGGTTAATTGGCTATCGTTCAAGCCAATGGGGAGACGTTACATACGTGTATGCGCACATGCACACACGCGCACACAGAGACACACACACAAACAAGCAGATAAAATATGACTTTTGTCATTTCTTTTTTCTTTTTTATTTTTTTGTAAGAATGGCATATGTGCATATGAAACTTCTCTAGACCTGTCAGTATTAAACCATATTACTACCATATTAGTCTTTTAGCTGCACACCATTATTACAGTACTGTAAAACCAAATACACTAATACCTGTGGCTGGCCAACCGAAGAGGAGTAACTATAAACAATATGTGGTGAAATGAAGAGAAGCTTTTTTTTTAACTTTTGCCTTTATGGGATTTATTCATAAATGGATTTACATACATAGCCTACATATACTGTGGCTCAGGGTTAAAGCCGGATAGGAACCACAAGATTGCTGGTTCGAACCTGGTCTCCGCCAGAGATGTCGATGTGTCCCTGAGCAAGACACTTAACCCCTAATACGCCTCCCGACTCCCAATGCGCTGGTTAGTATCTTGCATGGTTTCTGTGCCCATTGGTGCGTGAATGGGATCCACAATCTATGTAAAGCACTATTTACCATTTACAGTAGATTACCACATGGTGGATTATCATATGCACTATTAAAATGCAGTACCGATAGCTTTTACTTCCTAGTTCTACATCTACAGGAATGTATGTAAGCGCCATCAAGTGACCTTGAACCCATGCTTCTATCAGGCCAGGCAAGTCAGTTTAACCTTGAGTGTCAACAGTGTTACGTACTGTATATAGTTGGCTGCAGAAGAAAAGTATATTTTTGTTGGAACATCATGTGCAGGGGTCATAATTATAGTGATGTTTGTGACCATTTTTGCACATTGCCTTAACCATTGTTACGCCACATACTAGGTAGATTTAGATTGTGTTATGTCTGCAGTTTATGGTTTGTTTGGCAGTAATTTAGTTATGTTGTGTCATTCTAATTCAGAGAATTTGATTAAATTAGTTCAGTGCATGTCTCACACAACACATCTTGTTGTTCTTGTCTGTCACTTTCCATTACGTGAGGGTCTTTTCTAATTGAAAGCAGTCTAAAAGTCTGCATTTAGTTTCAAGTTGATGGCACTGAAAAGAAACAAGATAAGTCTGAATAATACTAGAGGCAACACCCTTCTGTGTTGCTCACTCTTGGCGAACAGGTGGGTGTACGTGCGCATGTGTGTGCGTGCGTGCGTGTGTGTGTGTGTGAGAGAGAGAGAGAGAGAGAATGAGAAAGATAGTATTCTCTATTTCATGAATTGTACTACAATGGGTCTTCTTGTTACCAAGCCTCTTTCTATTTCACCTCAACGCTGTTGAGGAGCACACCGACCCTCCATCCCACCAAAGGCCCCCCGCCCCTGGCTGTACTACTCCTCAGGCCCAAGGAGGACACTGAGATGGGTTTCCTTGAATTGTGATTGGCTGTGGGCTGGCCAGCAGTAGCAACACCGCAGAGACACCCTGGCAGGCAATGGCCAAATGAAAACAGCTGACCTTCAAGCTCACAGCACGTTGCAGACGCGCCACGGTGTGAGCTTGTAGGTCGGCTGTTTTCCACGTGCGACACCGGCATCCAACGTAACATAAATTAGGACATATGGAGCTGATTAGCCATAGCAAGGCTGTGATGTCATCCGTGACTGCTTTCTATCACACCAACGCATGACAGAGATGAAGCTCAAAAGTGTTGACTTGGGTCATCGTGTTGTTAACCACTTATAAACCATTTGACTTTACTCATTTAATATACAATGACATTTCATACACAAATAATATCTGCCTATAAGGCCTTTGTGCATTTGATGTTCTGTGCTTCTTTCTGGTCATTCCAGTCTTGTGGCCTTTCTGTGACATGAAGTACTTTTTCTGACCCTTAATTTCATCAGGTGTGTGTGTGTGTGTGTGTGTGTGTGTGTGTGTGTGTGTGTGTGTGTGTGTGTGTGTGTGTGTGTGTGTGTGTGCGCGCGCGCGCGCGCGCGTGGTGGGGGGGGGGTCAACTTCCACTAATGGCTGCAGCTTTCATCGAGGCCCGTGGAGGTCGCTATTTACTCGTCGTCCATCTCATAGCCTATCTATGGTCCATCCTGATCCCTCTGTTCTCAGCAGTTCCCCCCTCCACACATCAAGACGGGGGGATCCAGGGATGTGCACACATAGACGTCAAAGGGTGCTTCAGCCTTGCATTTTTACTCATCTGCGAAACAACTACCCTTTCCAGATCCACACGAATGCAGCATTTACTACATGGTGGAAGAAATGCACATGCCCCTTAATTCTTTCCCATGCCATGCTGGAAGTCTCAGCATGTCTCCTAGCTGAACATTTGTTTGGAAATCCATGTTGTACACATCTCCACTTTAGCTAAGGGTTGCGCCACTGAAAATAGCAAATCTACACACTTTCAATTCGGCGTGCTGATCGGATCTGCCTTTTTCTTCAATTGTGTCTCCTCTTATGGGATTTCAGCCCCTGCCCCTCTAACACACACTGTAGCCTACGTCCCTGGAGAGAGGGGAGGATCAGAGAGAGAGGGAGAGAGAGAGAGATCTGCTCAATCTTTTCCGGTCTGCTAGTCCTATAGTTTCCTCTCAGGACCTTCAGGCTCTCGATCAGGGAGACGCGCAGGCTGGCAGCCCGGTCAGGCGAGGATTCGCGGCTTGCTTGAGATTTCTCTGGGTGATGAAGGCGGCGTATGATCCATACGTGTGTGCAGAAATCCGGTGTTCTCGCG
>CM076979.1:32346673-32461673 GCA_039105355.1 Benthosema pterotum | reverse complement strand
GGCATGGCGATCACTATCATACTGTAGGTGAAGTTGCGTAGGCCTGGATGGTGTTGCCCTTTGTCCTGCGACGTGTTGGGGTGCAGGAGTTAACTGATCTAATCAGTTTGATTGGTTGATATATTGATTTATTTTATACAGGCGAAATACAAATGCCAGGCAGACAGCAGACACAAAAGGTTTCAATGAGACGTTGTATTGGGTATTTCCATTACTGGTATTTGGCAATTGGCTATATTTCGCTAAGTTTACACAACACTGTTGTGTGAAGAAGTTTAACAAAGTAGGGCTTATTTTTATTTTATTATTTATTTAGCCAAGACTGGCTTATGGTGTACCAAACTAATTTGCCATAGCATAATGTCTAAGAAGACACTTCATACCTGAATTGTATTATAAAGGCTCGCCAAACACTACAGTACATTTTAAGTTTTTTATTCACTTGGGTATTGTTCATTCTGAAGGGGTCAAAGAAAGGCTATTTTATTTTATTTCTTACATTGCATGTCTGTTTATTTGGTAATGTGGTTGGCCCTTGGGTGTTTTAATATTTTCTAATATGGCTTCCTTTGAGAAACGTTTGGACACCCCTGGTTTAGAGTGTGAGTGCGTCTCTCAACTCACTTTGCTGTAGGCCTGAATGTCATTTTCTAGTCCTCTCGTATCCCTTTTCTCTAGTTGTGTCTTTGTGGTGTGTTGTATCACTCCTCCAAGTATACGTGGGGAAAAGAGAGGAGTGGGGGTGGTGGTTATCACGAGTGAAGCGTGACTTTTGGCGGGCATGCCTGTTCACTTTTTATTGTCCCACTTCCAGACTAAATGACAGGAAGCAATAAAGGTTGAGACAAACGCACGCAAAAACAAAATCAGAACTGGTTTTGTTGGGGGTATTTGTATTCAACTTTAGGAGGATGTCGTGTCAAGTTTATAGCTTGTGGCTTATCCACCGGGAGCATGTGTTTGTGTTGTTTACTCTTCCAAGCGTTTAATTTCTAAGTCCTGTACAAAGGCATTTCTATCCAGTACCTTTTCAAGAGAACAAAACATGATCTTTGAATGAAAACTCCCTTTGGCTGCATGTTGACATCAAACGGAATCCAGGCGGTTGCATTCGGTCTGGGCCAAAATCTGCACTGGGTGTCTCACTGTGTGCTTTGTGAGGTGTGCATCCCATAGTGTGTGTGTGTGTGTGTGTGTGTGTGTGTGTGTGTGTGTGTGTGTGTGTGTGTGTGTGTGTGTGTGTGTGTGTGTGTGTGTGTGTGTGCGCGTGTGTGCGTGTGTGCGTGTATGCATGCGTGCGTGTGTGCGTGCGTGATTGAAGACGGGCACGGAGCCGACTTGCAGTAAAAAAGAAAAGGGTTACGGAGAGACACATCTCCATCTGAGGAGAATCTGGTTCTCTATTAATCCTGTGCCAAAGCTGCCCCCTGTCATCTCAGCACACTCCAGGCCAAGATATGAACCAGATTTCTTGTTAACTGCCTGTCCAGTGTTTGATACAATCTCATATATAACTTGTATATCATGGGCCTAACTTTAGCTCCTGAGGATGGCTATAACTTGAGCCAGATATAGAAAGTAGAGGCTTGGGTAGGGCATTGTACTAAACTACACTACACTACACTACACCAGTATCTCCATAATAAATACAGTATACTCTCTCTGTGCTTTGCTTCGAATCATAATGTAACATCTTTGGAAGTGAATTGGAAGGGAAGATGAGATATTGTGAAATTAATTCCAGTTCAAGTGTGTCGGCCCAGTGGGCCTGTGTTTAGTTTATTTGTGCGTGCACACACATCTCTGTGTATTTGCTAGAGACATCTGCTAAGCAAGTCAATAGGAATAGGTTTTCTTTGCGGGTGTGTCAGCTGTGTGGTGACACTGCACGAGTCCAGAGTTTACATCATACTCTGTGGCCTGTTAACCCGACAAGGCCAGTCTGTGTGTGTGTGTGTGTGTGTGGGGGGGGGGGGGGGGTGTTCAGTGAATGCTGTAGCTGAAGAATTCCTCCAGAGAGACCTTTGGCCATTGTCCTGAGCGTCTCCTGCGGCTGACAGCTGATATGTTTATGTGTGCGTGCGTGTGTGCACATGTACGTGCACAGTTCCTCCTTGGCACTGAGGTTTCTTCTGCAGGGCTATACTATGCATGTACAACCACCATGCTAAAGGCAGATTTATGCCGTGCATATTTTCTACTCATGCAACCCTATCCCTCCTTCCCCTCCTCCTCTTCCAGTTGACATACGGGAGATCAGGGAGCTGCGGTTGGGAAAAGGCTCCCGGGATTTTGAGCGCTATCCGGAGGAGGCTCGTAAACTGGACTCCGCCCTCTGCTTCATTGTGCTGTACGGACTGGAATTTCGCCTCAAGACCCTCAGTGTGGCCGGTCAGTATGTGCACACACTGTGAAATCCTCCAGGAGTGCAACTGTGCAATTGTGCTTAATACTGTATCTCGACTTGCAATATTGTATTTGGTTGAACTTTTGCTTTTTCTTTACATAATACAGTAGCACACATGGACTTTAAAGTATGCAGCAGTTAACCACCAGCTGGCATATTTTTAAAGTAAAAACAAATAGTGATAATCTATGTGTTTTCGCCATTCAACCATATGGCCCTCAGTAAGGCAATCACAGCGACCAGTACAAAACTCTACTAATATATCTGCTCACATATCCACCTGCTGTTGCTTTTTAAACACATTAAAGGAGGATTCCACCCAGAAGGATGTCCTACCTTTATTTCCTTTTTTTGGTGGAAAAAATCCTTAATTGCTGTTTTCCTTATCCCACCATAAGCTTAGGATTGGCTATGGGATGTTGTTGTTTCATCTATTTCTATCACTCCAAAATGCAGAAAGTGTGGTCACACTCACAGTTTCACTTTCGGTTCAGCAGTGGTTCAGCCAAAAAACCTGTGCCACGCCCCCTCCTTTTGAGACAGTTGAACTGAATGTGAAAGTGAAAGTGAGAGTGTCAACACACTATTGACATAATGGAGTCAGAATATATAGCAAAAATGTGTTTTGTTGTGATCGAAATGTGAATTTGAACTACATCCCACAGCCCCAGTCTAAGCTTATGGTGGGGTAGAGGAAACAGCAAATAAGGATTCAAAATGAAAAAAGGAAAAAAAAAGTGGTCACCCTAGCCTTAAGTGAAAGCATGTCTGTACTGTGCATTGTCTCTGTGCATCTGTGCTGCGAGCCACATGCACATGCATGTGGCACATGTCACAATCTCTGTGGTGGTGTCCATATACATAAGCTGTTTTTTGTGTGTCTGTCTGAATTGTAAATCTACTCTAATAAGCAAGGAATTGTTAACTTGAGATAGAGGTAACTAGTAACTACCACACCGAACCAGACACAGAGACAGACAGATGTACGAGGTGAACAACATCATTTCTTGACAGGCAGAGATTATGACCAAATATGACACAGAGAAGTACAATGTTAACCAAAAAAATAGAAATTTTTCAGTGATGCAATAACTGTGGCTTGGATGTGAGTGAGACTCAAGAGTGAGACTGGGTATAAACTTCAGTGCTACTTGTGTCACCCATCAGTGTGCCAGGAGGTCTTAAACAACTATTGCCTGTGGTTTGCTTTTCCTACTAGCTTTCAGTGAAGAGGAGGTGAACATGTGGATTACCGGTCTCAACTGGCTGATGATGGACACACAGAGAGCCCCAGCACCACAGCAGATAGACAGGTGTGTGTGTGTGTGTGTGTGTGCGTGTGTGTGTGTGTGTGTGTGTGTGTGTGTGTGTGTGTGTGTGTGTGTGTGTGTGTGTGTGTGTGTGTGTGCGTGTGCGTGTGCGTGCGCGCATGCGTGTTCGTGTCGTGCGTGTGCATGCAAGAGAGAGACTGTTTTTTTTCTTCTCTTTTTCCATCTGGTAAATGTCCTCACAATGATATGAGAATGAATGTAGCTCAGTGCAATCATCCATTTCCCCCATGGCTTCATAGCTAGTAAATATATTTATGTGACAAATATACGGTTAACTGATGTCCACCAATTAAATTTACCACAATGAGCTCATAACCCATTTCATAATTCAAATAACACTACAAAACCAGAACAATGACTTGTTTGTTGGAGAAGACCTTGCTTATATCATACTTGACATTGGCCGGCCCCAAAGCGTGAAAAGTCGATACCCACACAGCTGGAGAAGAGTAGCAAGTTAAAAGTGGGGTAAGACTTGGTGGTAGGAAGCAAAGACAAATATTTGTTTTGGGACGGAAATATTTACTCGACATGGAGTGGTGTGTGAAGGCAGTTTCTGCGGTGTACAGAGGACGAAACAGAGAGAGAAGCTGTGACTGCGAGGATGCGTAGGAGAAAGAAAATGTAATAAGACAAGTTTTGTTTTCGGTACAATTTGAGGGATTGCTGCTTATAAAGCCTTTAATAGAACATAAAACCAAATTTGTCTGTTTATGAGGCTGCGAAAACTTTGGGACTCAGGGCGTTTTTCCGGGCACGCTTTTCACAAACACGACACCGATTTTGAAAGCGCTGCTCCGTCAATACTGTCCCTAACTGTAGTAGACTGTGGCTATTGAATGAAGCCCTTGTGCTACAACACACTGTTACACGTCTTTCCCACCTTATACCAACGTCTTCTTTCATTCTTTGTGTTTCTCTCCCTCCCTCCCTCTATCTAACCTCTCTTCTTCTATCTCTCCCACCCCCCCTCTGTTTCCTTCCTTTCCCTCTTGCCTTCTGACTGTAGATGGCTAAGGAAGCAGTTTGAAGTCATGGACAGGAACCACGAGGGCAGGTGGGTAACTCAACTCGTCAAGATGTCAGTCATCACCCGATTTTTTTTTCCTTTTTTTTTTTTTTTTTTTTTACAACAGCCTATGATGGATGTTCAGCGGCCGGGGTCATAGCAGCAGGTGGAATGCAAGGTGGAACGCAATCCAGATGTCATCAAAGGCTGCATGATCTGACCTGCTCTGAACCTGACACATGTGTGCATGCATACAAAACACACACACAGACACACACACGGACACACACGGACACAAACACACTCGACCTCGTATACAGTACTTTCGTCACTCCTTTTATGAATGTTATGCTTGCGACGACACACCCAGAAAAGTGCATGGTTCGGGTGGAAGGCAGCACAAACAGGCTGCCGCCGCCTGATAAGGGACCAGGAAGTGATGCGGTGTGATTGGGAGAGGGCAGCGTCCTGTCTGCACGGAAATAATAACAGGAGCTAAAAAAAATAAAAATCTGAACGCCTAAATGAGGGCTGGACGGAAGGAGGGAGGTACCTGTGAGGGTTTGGGAGAGGTGTGGGGGTAGCAGAGATGAGACGAGAGATAGACGAGGAATTCTCATGGAAAAGCGCCCCCTCTTCCTCCCTACACATTACCGCACAGGTGGACTTCATCTCTGTCACAGAATGTTGACTTGCAACATCCGTCCACCTCCTGAGGCTTTCTGCATCTGCTTTCCTCTCTCTCACTTTCTGTGTGTGTGTGTGTGTGTGTGCGTGTGCGTGTGCGTGTGCGTGTGCGTGTGCGTGTGCGTGTGCGTGTGTGTGTGTTTTGTTAATCAGCAAAGTGATTATCCATGTGGCATTCGTTTACTCTAGAAAGAGGGAGAAGGAGGTAAAGGTAAAGACATCAGCGTTCATGTGCTTGAACAATCTGGGGAGGCACAGCAAACAACGGAAGAAAGCAGAGATATCGCTGAGAAAAAGGGAGAGAGAGAGGGAGACACACTCTGTTGAAACATTTTATTTCATTGGATTTTCAAAGAAGGATTCCTTGTCCACCACTCATCTTTACTGAAGTAGTAAGACAACATGGATATACATTATAATCAAGAGTCAAATGGGCTCTTATCAATCTAAGCTTTGAGAGTATAGAAACTATTTGTACAAATTCAATTGTTCACGTTCAGAGTAATGGGGGTCTGTGGCCTATGATGCATAGAAGCCTGGCAGTCCTGCATTTTGTAAATGTTTTGAGAACTACTGGTCTAGAGAGGGGCTGAAGATTTATGTATTCAGCTTTCATACCTTCAGCTATAAGGGCATACCCCCCACCCGCCCCTGCCCCTTGCTCTCCAGCCATCCTTGTAGAGCCCAAACAATGAATGCCTCACAGAAGGCGTTTCTTTTCCTCAGTGCTCACTTTGGAACAGTACCAGCCCAATGGTACTTCCTCCAGCCACGCAGCGCCATCTCCTGGTGAAGAGGAGGCATGAAAACAGCTTCCAGCTCTAACTAGAGATGGTTAGATTGGTTCTCAACGCAGGGCCCGATATAGAGGGGGGCAAGGGTGGGCAGAGCCCACCCAAACGTGCATCCTGCCCACCCAATGAAAGGTAATATCAGTGGTTTTCAACCAGTGGTGCGTGGACCACTAGTGGTCCTTGAGAGAGTTCCAGGTGGAAAGTTGGTTAACCAGATGTAACTCTTTAAAAGCGTAAAAATGAAACCAAATGGCCCCGCAAGGGTCCATTTGTTTTCATTTTTACACTCAAGAGTTAAAATATTCACCGTCTGAATTAGTCCAAGTCTACATAACTAGAGAATGAAGAAGATTAATGGCCATTTT
Source organism: Benthosema pterotum (assembly GCA_039105355.1). Lineage (NCBI taxonomy): Eukaryota > Metazoa > Chordata > Actinopteri > Myctophiformes > Myctophidae > Benthosema > Benthosema pterotum. The sequence continues at coordinate 32,455,080 of CM076979.1, read as the reverse complement.
GATCTGTATGTTTGACTGTTTTGTTTCCCAAATCCAGCCTGGAATTGTGGACAAAAGCAAAATACACCTTTAGTTTTGGGGTCTGTGGGGCTAAAATCGAATTGTGGTCCGTGGCTCAAATACCAAATAAATAGTGGGCCCTGGTGTCAGAAAGATTGAAAACCACTGCTTCATATAAAAACTTTGGAGTTGCCCACCCTGCCATTCTTTGAGCCCACCCTTGTAGGGCTGGCTAAATCCGGCCCTGTCTCAAAGAACGAGAATGAATGTATGTGGGTGGGTGTTGGTAATTCTCATGTATCTTTACCTCTCTCTCTCTCTCTCTCTCTCTCTCTCTCTCTCTCTCTCTCTCTCTCTCTCTCTCCTGTGCAGCATCACAGTGAAGGACGTGAAAGCTCTTCTTCCTCAGGTCAACTACAGAGTACCCAACACACGCTTTCTCAAAGACAAACTTCAGGTGGGAGCAAAGCAACACATCACATCAGATCCAAACTGACAGGCACTTGATTCCCAGCATTTCTATTCTGGAGGTGGAAAGTTTGCCAACATGTTGAAGCTCGTAGATTGGCTATTTTGTGTTGATCTATATCTGATTAGATCCAATTTATTGTTACTTGCGTGAGTGGAGGGGCACCACTTAAGCGGGTGGTGCGTGGTAGGTGTTCGGTCATCCCTATTGGCCGGTTTAGGTGATGATGTAATGGTGACCTGTAAAGGACCTTTATAGCTAAAGTCATGAGTATGTCAGGAGTCAGGAGTTGGCCATGGCCTACTTGTGCACAAGGCGCAAGTCTTGATCTAGTTATATTATGCATTGTTGGCATTTTCTTTATAAAATAAAAGTTCCATTGTTCAAGTGTTTATTGTATGGTTTTAACCAATTTTTACCACTGTCTGTGCAGGAAGTGGAGGCCAGGAGTGATCTGTCCTATCCCAACTTTGCACAGCTTTACAGAACGCTGATGTTTGACGCACAAAGGAGTGTGAGTACAAATATGTTACACACTAGCAATACAAAAGAATATACAACGCACTATACGTTAAAATTAATGTCAAAGTGGTGCCAACAGGGTAAAATGCATAGGAAGAAAACAAGTGTAGCTAAAAAAGATATAATGCATCAACAGAGTGAGATGCTCTCAGGTTGTGAGAGAGGGGAAGTCAAGTAGCATTCAGGTAGAAGGCCCAGATCACAGCATTCACTGTATGTTGTGACACCCCCACTCTCACAGATTTGTAATTTCATCCCTCCAGCTTCAGATATGCTGTGACACCCCTGCCAGATACCCATGGTTTTAGCACGAACCCTACTGTAACTCCAACCACACACACGTGCCCACAAACACGCTCACCCACTCCTTAACCCACTGCGGGCCGCCAAGTTGCCAGTTTCCTGAACTGGCAAAGAAAAAGTCATCAATGTTTGTATAAAAACATTGCATCAGATCGATTGAAAGAAAACACTCACCGTTCTCCAGCATTTTGTTTACATCTAACTACATGGCGGCGGCCATGATGCATAGTCCAGTCCACGTACCCGCGCATACTGGGTCGATATAGTCCTCCTGCCAGGCTGCTATATAGCACACCTACAGAGGCTGCTGGCTCCATCCCATCGCCCCATCCAAACAGGAACAATACATAGATATATGACGTGACATCCACTCTGACAACAACACCGACACCACACAACTTCCACCCGTGGTGCTTTGGAGCTTCAAAATAAGGGTACATCGACACAGTAGCTGGCACTAGCTCAAATTTGGAAGATTATAATTTGCCCTCAGTGAGTTAAGTACTTTTGTGTGTCCATTGCTCCCTGGTCCCCTTCTCCTGTTGGCTCCTGACTCCTCTCTCCTGACTCCGCCTCCCTCCTGTTGGCTCCTGACTCCTCCTCTCCTGACTCCGCCGCCCTCCTGTTGGCTCCTGACTCCTCCTCTCCTGTCTCCGCCGCCCTCCTGTTGGCTCCTGACTCCTCCTCTCCTGTCTCCGCCGCCCTCCTGTTGGCTCCTGACTCCTCCTCCCTCCTCCTCTCCTGACTCCTCCTCTCCTGACTCCGCCGCCCTCCTGTTGGCTCCTGACTCCTCCTGTCTGCTGCTCCAGATTATTGAGCAACTGGAACTCTCCTTCCCCCTCAGGTGAGTTTCTCCAACCACTCATTTGACCTATCTCGGGGGTTCTCATCGTTTTTGGCTTGGGGACCCCCGAAAATGCTTTGGCCATGCCGTGTGACCCCTGCCACGCCCCTGTCTCCACCACTAATACAAATTGCCTATTACAGTAACCTTAATAATAGAGAAAAGAATGAAACCAGATCATAATCATTAAAGGACCACCTCACCACTTTTCAACGTATCTTCATATAATAGGTCCTCACTAATGAACATTATAAAATGGCCTACCATTATTTTTTCCTACTAGGTCGGTTTATCACCGGAGGGCTCCATCATGCGCATCATCAATTGGGAATCCAAGCTAAAAGAAACTGCAGGCTTTTTATTTCTGGAAAGTTGCAGTGCGAAAATGGAAGCCATGATCCATCATTCTCCCGATAAAAACATCTTTCATATTTTAAAAAATATATTCTTTAAAAAACAATCTGCCGAACGTTGATGTGAATGGAAGACAGGCTTCTGAACTGCCCACAGCCCACAGCCCTCCTGTTGGACAAATACCGAGTAGGAAAAAATAGTGGTATATTATCATGTACTGTATATTATATGAAGATAGGTTGAAAAGTGAAGTGGTCCGAAGGAAAGTTCATGCATGCACTATTTAAACTCTACATTTACATTCAGTAGCAAGAGACTAGACTATACAGACTAGACTATACAGTAATTCTTTGTAGTACAGGACAAAAACATGGGCTGTGAACATCTGCTACATGATATGAGTTATTATTACATTGAATTGATACAACGGTAAATATAAAGTATAATTTTAGATAAACAACAATATTTTTTCCCTCCCCATTTTAATTTATCACATATCTTTTTCTCACATTCCAGCTGCACTTCTCTGGCTCTACCACTCCACCTTTCAGTCTTCTGCCATCTGGCAGCTTGGAACTCTCTCTCTCCCTCTCTCCCTCTCTCTCTCTCTCTCTCTCTGTCTGTCTCTGTCTCTCTCTCCTTCTCCCTCTCTCTCCTTCTCTCTGACACCACTGTGCTCTAAATCATTGTGTTTGCAGGAATGTGGACAGGCCAGAGCTTTGTCAGATCTCTCTCTACGACTTCCAGAAGTTCCTACAGATGGACCAGAAGGTACAGGAAAAAGAAAAAGTTGCCCCTCCTCAAACTCCTTCCTTAACCGCTGATGGAAAAAGTACTGACATTGTGTTACTTAACAGTTAAACCACCATTGAAGTTGATCAATGTCAATCTTACCATTATCAAATAATAGTTACGATGATGCCATTGAAGTTGATCTACGTCAATCTTTGATTGGTATCACTATTGTTTGATACGATCCCGATGCTAGCGTCCGCGAGCAGCGCTAGCCTCCTCTTACCAGCTGAGGGACCCGAATAGGAGACGGACCGGAAGTTACATCTGGTGTTACATTCATGTCCGACAGAAACATGAAATATGGCTTTTACATGAAAATTGCTGGCACTAGCTACCTACATTCTTTTTAAAAATGAGTAAGTGTTAAGTAGAAGTATCAATACTGCAGTGTAGATACTGTATACTTAGTAAAAGTTATTGTTCTGTTCTTTTCAAGAGGTCAAAATGTATCTAATTATTCAACATTGTACAAAAAGAAGCACCTTACAAATAAAGTACAGTACTGTCCTGTAATTTGGTGGAAAGCGTTACTAACGCTCTCTCTCACAGGAGTCGTGGGCGTCTGACTTGGGTCGCGTCAGGGACTTCCTCATGGGATACCTGAGGGGTGGAGCCCAGATGGAACCCATGCTGCAACTTGATGAGGTGAAACACACGCACGCACGCACGCACACACACACACACACACACACACACACACACACACACACACACACACACACACACACACACACACAAAGGATGAGCTTGTAGACGGGCTAATAATCAATGCAGTCCTGCTATGAACATGCATGGTAATCTTTCCGAATGATGTCTGTCCTCCCAGTTCCTGACCTTCCTGTTCTCCAAGGAGAACGCTGTGTGTGAGCCTCGGCCTCCCCCCGCCGTCCCCGACGACATGAGGAGACCCCTGTCCCAGTACTGGATCTCCTCCTCGCACAACACGTACGTCTCCCTCCCCTCCCCATCTCTCTCTCCCCTCTCTTGTTTGTTTCAACCCTCTGCCTTTCTAGCTGTGGGGACAGAACATTTGCCACTAAAGCTCCACCTATGCTTTCTGTCTCTCCTACAGGTATCTGACGGGCGACCAGTTCTCCAGCGAGTCGTCTCTTGAAGCCTACGCCCGCTGTCTGAGGATGGGCTGCCGCTGCATTGAATGTGAGAGCCTCCCCAACGTTGTCGTTTCCTTAAAAGAGAGGGCTCAGTGGACAGTTCAGTCCTTTTGCTATTGTTCGATTGTTTCTCTAAAGAGACTGATAGATATTTTTGATAATAATATTATCCATCAATGGGTGATAATAGGAAAAGGACTGAGACCCATATGACCTAAAAATATCAGGAGTTCATTTTGGGGTTAAGATTTAACCTTAAGGAGGACCATTAGAAAAGATCTCAGAAATGACTGTAATACTTCGATAGCCAAACTGTAACATAGTTTAAAATCACAAAATGTAATCACAGAAAATGTACGTCAAAAGTATAAGTACTCCAAAGTACTGTAGCTTTAAGAGCATTGAGAAAAACCCTTTAGTGTATCCAAATGCAATCAACCCGTGGTAAAACACAATGTGCACACCACATTAAACATTTTCCCTCAAAAACAAGTGAAGAAAAGATGTCCACACGTCAGCAGCAATTATATTTAAAAATGATTTAATTATATTCCATTTCTATATGGGAGAGGTAAGGATATATCATCCACACACAGTCCGTAATAAGTTTCCTCTCTGGTTTAACATGGCGGATCACAGCAATATATGAAAATCCTTATCAGAAAATTCTCAACGTGGCATTACAAGTGGACAACGTTTACTGCAAAGGCTTACGGGAAATGAAGTTTTAATACAATGGAGATGGAGAACTTTTGATACAAGTTCTACCCAGCAACAGAGAGTCTGAGCTACATGAGAGAGACAGTCCCACACAAGTGAGCAAGGTCATGTGCAGATAATAGTCTGGGAGTAAATGAAAACAATTCTCTCTCCTCATAACAACTTGGAACGCTGCAAACTCAGTAATATCAACAAAGGACACTTTGCACTTACTTTGCTCTGATAAGTAATGTGTCAAAAAGCAGGCTAAAATGACAGATCTACAAGATGGTAGCCCAGTTACAATCCATTGATGACATATGTAAATCATTCACAATAAAATTCTGAAACATTGAATTTCCAATATTTCCATCAGAGACAGATTGTGAAGTTGAGAGCCAGACGTTTTCAGAATCTAAATTAGTTTTATTGCACATCATAGTAGGGGCCGGAGGGTTGGAGGGGTGGGGCTGGCTTTAGGAGACCAAGGCAGGAGAAGAAAGAAAGTACAGGTAAACTCCACCAATGACTATAGACCATGTCGCAAATCCACTGGCGACCGGGCCGCGACCACTTGCTTACTAGTCATGAACGGCTCAAATTCGGCAATGCTCCATGCTTGCGGTTATATTAAGGGTTACGGATAGAGATAGGGTTAGTAACCTGGTTATGTTTAGGCTTTGGGTTTCCCCCGACATATAATCTAGTGGAGACCATAAGGAAGTAGCGACCAGGTTGAAACTATAGTTGCTCACTAGTCGTGATCATAAGCACAAGGTGTATAGTTACTGGTGGATTTCACTGTCTCTCTGTAAAAACATTTGTTCTGTCTGTGTCTTTTGCCACAAACAGTAAAACAAAAAGGTCTCTTATATTATTTATTTGCTACGAACATAAAATGTGTAAATTAATGATGTACAATGCCCCCTCTGGTTTCAAAGGCAAGCATCTCCAATTCATAAAATGAAAGAGATAAGAAAGAAGAGTCTTAGTTTGGAGGGACAATGATTTGTGGCGTCTCTCCCCTGGTTTTTAGTGGACTGCTGGGACGGGCCTGATGACCTCCCAATCATCTACCATGGACACACCTTGACCTCCAAGATCAAATTCCTTGATGTCCTGCATACGATCAAAGAACATGCTTTCATCACATCTGAGTGAGTAGCTTAGGGGGACAGGACACTGTGTTGGAGTAAGGTATTAGTTAGTGTTATGGCCTATTCATATTCCAGTTTGAGGTAGTGGCTTATCGTCAAGGTGTAGTTTTCTATGAGCAGTAGTAATAGTAGCAGTAGTAAACTACAACCTCACGCAGGCACAGAGAGAACCAGGAACAGGGCAGAGGATTAAAAAAAAAGCATAAGGAGAAGAAACGATACGTCCAGCTCAGAGAGTGAGACAATGAGCCTTTAATGAATGAGGCGGCCTTTAGTGATCCAAACAGGATAGACAAGTGTATAGAAGGAAAAGTAGGAGTTATATGAGAAATAATCATAAGAGTGGAGAGTAAGTAATATTGTTATTAAGTGTAAGTATCTTCGCAATCACAGAGTTTGATGGTGTCAGAGTGAAACGCTTCCGTTTATGATCAAAACTTGGAATGGAGCAGAGAGTTAATGCGTCACATTATGATGTACTGCACATTGAGGTGGTTAACTTTAATTTTTTTCATAATAATGAAAGTAACTAGTAACTCAAGATTTCAAATAAATGCAGTGGAGTAAAAGTACAATATTTGCCTTTGACATGTAGTGGCCTAGAAGAAATAGCATTGAAATTTTCTTTCACACCCTTAACTGTGTGTGTGGTGCAGGTACCCTGTGATCCTGTCCATAGAGGACCACTGTAGCGTGGTACAACAGAGGAACATGGCTACTCACTTCAAGAAGGTGTTTGGGGAGCTGCTGCTGACCAAGCCGGTGGACTCCAACGCAGAGGAGCTGCCCTCACCCTACCAGCTGCGCAGGAAGATCCTCATCAAGGTCAGACATCACTCTCACACAAGTGAGCGCACACACACACACACACACACACACACACACACACACACACACACACACACACACACACACACACACACACACACACACACACACACACACACACACACACACACACACACACACACACACACACACACACACACACACACACACGCGCGCGCACACACACACACACACACGCACACACACACACACACACACACACACGTCGCGCATGCACACAGCCTTTTCTAAAGCTTCACATTGTGTCAATGTGTCATGCAGCACAAGAAGCTGGTGGAGGGGACACTGTATGAAGAGGTGGCCTCGGCCAGCTACTCTGACAACGACATCAGCAACTCACAGAAGAACGGAATCCTGTACCTCGAAGACCCCATCGATCATGTGAGTGTGGATTGGTGTGTGTGTGTGTGTGTGTGTGTGAAGTGTGTGTGAAGGTTTAGACGAAAAGGGTGTTAAATAGTGGTATGTTTCACTTGACATGGCATTGTTTTTGTTCCCCACATGACGTGAATTAAATATTTATTCTCACTAGACTTGCCACATGAACACACTATTATTTTGCCAATAGAAAGAAATGATTTTAACAATTTAAACCAATTTTAAAGCAGTTGAATCAATTTGGAGGTTCATGGTCAGGACAGTGTAAAGCTCCAAACCGTATCAGAAACCTAATATTGTTATTACATTATTGTATATGTTATTATAAAATGGTACTGATCCCATGATAACAATACAGTAGAACTTAGCAAGCAAACAAGACAAGTAATATCCATATGAATAAATAATATTCAAATAGTTATACATCATCTAATTGATCTTAGAGGTAGGTAATCTCACCGCTGCTGTTGTCTGCAATACATACTGTGAACCATTGAGCTCAAAGCTGGCAACCATAGTTGAAAAGAAGCGACTCGAACACGCATGCATGACGGAAGCATAAGTCCGTTGCTCTCCCCAGGCTGGTGGAGGGTGTATAGAGCCCAGGATCACATTATGTAATTGACACGCATTCAAAAACTTGTCACAAAAGAAAAATAGGTGACAGCTTCTCTGTGTTTTGAACGCTCGTTGCAATTCTCTGTGTAAACACTAGAGGGTGGAAGAGGTTCAATGTTAGAACATTTTACAGCATTGATGGTGATGTTATTCTGTGTTTTTCAGACATGGACTCCTCACTACTTTGTGTTGACACGGAATAAGATTTACTACTCAGAGGAAACATCTCACTATCAAACAGCCGAGGAAGAGGATGAGGATGAAGGAAAAGAGGTAGAGATGACGACAATTTTTATGATTAAAATAGCACTGATGATAATTCTGATGTCGTTTAGAAAAGTAACCAAATGTTCAAACTATTATGATAGTCACCCCACATGTGCCACGTTATTGTTTCCAGGCATTCTAACGGACATTGGCTGTTTATGGATAGAAAAAGTGGGTTTGGGAGACCGATCTCTGTTGCTGCACTAACAACTTCTTCTGATTGGTCAAGATGCCCTTCCTTAGAGCTAGAGGAAGCATGCTTTATAATGTATATATAATGAAAATCTGTTAGGTGAATAGAAGCAGAAGAGACACATGAAACAACTGGGAGCAACTAAATTTGTCAACCAAAAAAGTACCTCATGCATCTGTCCTCATCGCCTATTTGAGTTTTCTTTGTAAAACAAGTCGACTCTTCTCAAACCTAGTAGGCCAAGTTATAACTTGAACTTGTCTTGTGTTGTCTTTGCCACCAGGAGTGTAACAACAATGAGCAACACTGTGCAGAGCGCTGGTTCCACGGGAAGCTGGGAGGCGGCCGCGATGGCCGCCAGGTGGCTGAGAAACTGCTCCAGGAGTACTGCGAGGGAGGAGCCAAAGACGGCACCTTCCTCGTCCGGGAGAGCGAGACCTTTGTAGGAGACTACACACTATCGTTCTGGTGCGTCACGCTGTGTTTGTTGACTTTGTTTAATCGCATGAAGCTGCATTAATGCCTACTGTCAATGAACATTAATTCTGGTCCTATAATGGCTATGCATACATCATCATAGCTCTGGTGCACTACTTACAGCGAGACAGGGAGTCTTACTGACTGGCAGTTTTCTCACTTCCATGTTAGGTGCGCAGAGTCTCAGCAAGGAACTGAGACCCTGCCCACTGCCCAGCTTTGAGAATCAGGGGAGTAGGATATTGTTTTTGTTTATTTTTGGAGACTTGTAAACCCTTGCACGACAGTGGGAAAACAGCTGAGAGCAGCGATGTAAGCGCTGGGCCGGGGCTAACATCATCACACCTGGGAAGTAATGCAGAGACGCTCACTGAGTGGCAAAAACTATTTCTGATCTTTAGAAAAATAGGGTTGAATAATGACTAGAGAAATACTCATAGTAGACCAGGAGACCAGCCCAAACTACCCAAACTCCCTGGGCAGATTGGCATCAGTCTGGTACTCAGTTTGAATTATATTTGAGGGAGCAATCAGAGCACACTATTCAAAGTGAGACTTTTTCTTTTTACTTTAGACTAATATCTACACATGCCACAGCCACATGCCAGGCTTGTAGCGATGACACCGACTCATGTATGAAGTCCACCCTCCACATGTTAATTCCAAACTCCTGTAAACAACAACAACAACAAACTTTCCAGGCGTTCCGGACGTGTCCAGCACTGCCGGATCCACTCCCGCCAGGAGTCGGGCTTGACGCGCTTCTACCTGACGGACAACCTGGTGTTCGACAGCCTGTACCGCCTCATCTGCCACTACAGAGACACGCCGCTCCGCTGCAACGAGTTCGAGATGAGGCTGGGCAACCCTGTGCCGCAGCCCAATGCACACGAGAGCAGAGAGTGAGTTGCTTTATTGCCAAGTGTGTATTGCAATGTGATTTGGAGCCTGATCAATTCAGTCTGTTCAAATATAGCAGAATTAGTCTGAATCTGACAAACAGTAATTGCTGGTTTAGTTTTCTCCAAAAAAGTCTAATCTACATATACGAAACATCAGTTCAGACTCGGTAAATGAGACAACTATTGGCTAACTAGTCTTTTTGCCTGTATTCTAGATGGTTCCATTCCAGTCTGTCTCGTGTTCAGGCTGAACACATGCTGATGCGAGTGCCCAGGGATGGAGCCTTCTTGGTGCGAAAGCGCTCTGAGCTCAACTCCTTTGCCATCTCCTTCAGGTGCATGCACACACACACACACACACACACACACACACACACACACACACACACACACACACACACACACACACACACACACACACACACACACACACACACACACACACACACACACACACACTTCTTTTGCAGATATTCATACAGACTTGAGGCACCCATATTGTATTTATCTTTGGTGGTCTGGTGTGGAATTCTCTCTCCCTCGCTCTATCCATCCGTAGGGCGGAGGGTAAGATCAAGCACTGTCGTATCCAGCAGGAGGGTCGTCTCTTCATGCTGGGCAGCTCGGCGGAGTTTGAGAGCCTGGTGGACCTGGTCAGCTACTACGAGAAACACCCTCTGTACCGCAAGATGAGGCTCCGCTACCCCATCAATGAGGACACACTGGACCGCATGGGCACCACCGTCAGTCACACCAGTGTTTCTCAACCATTTTTAATGTCAAGTTCCACAAGTTTGATACTCTATGTGTCATTCTTAAGGCCACGGACCCCCATTTGATACACTATTTTTCCCTCTGGGGCTCCAATCTACACAATGAAATCCTTTTATTTGATTGAGTTACAGATACAAAACGGTCCATTTCTACTCTTGGTTGTCCATGTTTTTACCACAGCCGATCCAATAAAACAAGAGACATGGCCAGAAATCATAAGAAATTAATTTGTAGATGAAACATCCAGCAGGATGTTTCATTTCACATGATGGTATGATCTAATCAAATGATCTAATGGCATCTGGGGGAGCAAAACCAGAATCTCCACAGTAGATATCAACAGATTGAACCGTATGTTGTCTTTACTTTATTTCACAGGAGCTTGATTACGGGGCTCTATATGAAGTACGCACACCTCACTTCTACGTTGAGGCCAATAAGATGCCCACAGCACGGGTAGGTTCTACTTAAACCCTCCAGTTCTGCTGTTCGGATGATGATTTATAATTTAGTGTGCATAGCTTTCCTCTGTACCGGGACATGAGTGTGCACAAACCAGGACTGAGAGAATGATGGAAGTCACGTTTTGTCACTCCTGTGTGTTGCAGTGTACAGTCAAGGCCCTGTATGACTACCGTGCACAGAGGGAAGACGAGTTGTGTTTTCCCAAACAGGCCCTCATCCTCAACGTAGACAAACAGGAAGGTGGCTGGTGAGTTTGTATCTTTTATATATTTGTATATTTGTATATTGACTTGTTATACTTTTATGGATACAATTAAGGATTGTAAACATTGTTTCCAAATAGGCTATAGTCTGTTTTAATAGTGTGTCTGTGTGAGTTGCGCACCTGCATTCAAATGCGCATGTACATATGTGTTCATCTACATGTCTTATGGGGTGTTCTAAAACACTGGGCTAGTATCAAATAGGGCTAATCAGACAAAGTTGTTGTTTTCCCTAAATGGTCTAAATGGTCCAAAGTGACCTAAAACTGTTTGGCTAGTGTGTAGTGCCAGCTTTCAGATCTGAAGCAGGAAAAAATGTTTGGCCTTCTTTGGCCCTTGGTTGTGGAATGCCTTGCGGGCCAGACTGAAGTTGGCTCTAAAAGTTCCCTTAGAGGTTTTAAAAGGATTATCTTAGGTGTAAGTCCAACAACTGGCAATTATTCTCTTTGTGGATGTTGCTTGGCTTGTAAAAGACTATTCACTTTGGTGAATTGTCGTACTTATTATTGCATGTTGTACTCATATTTATTGCTTAGCCTGCTTATATTTATTGCTTAGCCATATTTATTGGTAGCCTGTTTTCTGATGGGTAATTTGGATGTATCATGGATGTTTTTATTCGCTGTACCAAGATGTGACATTTATAACATGGTATTGAAATGTAATTTTTTTTATGTTGCCTCTTGACCAGTTCCCATTAGTAAAAGATACTGTCTCGATGTGTTTTTACTGATTTAAATAAAGTTTTAAATGCACTTTTTGTACGTAATCTACCTTTGTACATATTGAAGATGAAAATAATGGCAGAAAGGTGAAGAACAAATGGAACAAGAACTACAGCCCCCTGTGTCGTTGGTTTAATCATATCTATGTTGTCCTCCTTCTTAGGTGGCGAGGTGATTATGGAGGCAAGAAGCAGCTGTGGTTCCCGGCCAACTATGTAGAAGAGGTTCCCTGCTCTCCTACCAGGGAGCCGGAAAATGAAGTGGTGGTATGTACACACGCACACACACACACACACACACACACACACACACACACACACACACACACACACACACACACACACACACACACACACACACACACACACACACACACTCATTGTTGGGATGTTTTCCTTGTGTTTGTGTTCAGGCCACAGAGAACAGCCCGCTGGGGAACTTCCTGAAGGGCTTCATTGACGTACCCTCATGTCATGTAGGTGAGTGTCAAGGCATTTCCTCACGGTGGGTCTCTACATGAGTCTATAACTGTCTATGAGAAGGTCTGTGTTTTTCTCTGCCTGTCCTGAGCTAATTGCACTCAAACCGCTGGACTGAACAGTGCCAAACTTTGTATGCTCACTGCCAGTAGTCCACAGAAAGTTGTACACATTTATGAGTATTTAGCTTTTCTATCACAGTCAATCAGACTGTGATCATGCTGTAATCTTACCTCACCTAATAATGTGAAGTCACACATCCTAATATGACTACACTGTGTACTGTGAACTGCATTATATACTGTATATATAAGGACATTATTCAAAGTGCTACAACATGGATTAAGGTGCAAGTAGTCTGTCCATGCAACCCGCATACAGGGCTGACAGTCACATTGGTATAATCACCTTGTCCAATGGTATAGTCCACATACCCATGCCTTGCTCAGCGTTCTGATGGCAGACTCGCACCATGTTTCAACAATCTGTCGGGTGGAAGCCATCAGAATGGCAAGTAATATAATTTATGACCATAATAATTATATAGATTTCTAAAGTGTGTTCTGTCATATCTCCATGCTTTTCCGTTCCTCCATCCATCTCCTCCCAAGTGGTTTTGAAGGACGGGAAGAGTTCCAGGCCCTACGTATTCACCGTCCACTCTCAGAATCTGTCCTCTCACCCGGTTCAGTCTCTGGACGTGGCGGCTGACACCCAGGAGGAGCTCAACGGCTGGGTGGCCAAGATCAGAGAGGCTGCTCAGAGCGCAGACGCACGGGTGAGCTCTTCACTACCCCTCACCACACCTCATTACACCTCACCACTCCTCACAACTCCTCACCACACTGCACCTCACCACTCCACTCGTTACCACACCACACACCTCACCACACAACACTCACAAACAGTGGTGGAAGAAGCATTCACATTTCTTGCAGTATCAATACTGCAATGTGTGAAATACTATGTACTGCTACTATGCAAATGTAAATGTACAAAAGTACCAAAAGTGAAAATTGCCCAAGTAGGGCTGAAGTAGTAGTTAATCTATGTTTTGAATAATCAGAATCTATGAATAACTAGTATCGAGGATAAAATAATAATAAAACTTACAGTACTTATCTTGAAGATGATCAAAGGGATTTTTACTGAAATAATATGCAGTGTGGCATTTTCACACCGTGTTTAAGTTTAGAAAAGTGCTTATTTATTTATTTATTTATTTATTGCCTTACTTTTTGAAGTGATTGGCTCCTGCTCCAAAGCTAAGCGGTTGGTTCCCGTAGGGTTGGAGTAACAAAAAAGAAAGACTGGCGATCAGAAAGTAAAGCCCTTTGTGTGTGTGTGTGTGTGTGTGTGTGTGTGTGTGTGTGTGTGTGTGTGTGTGTGTGTGTGTGTGTGTGTGTGTGTGTGTGTGTGTGTGTGTGTGTGTGTGTGTGTGTGTGTGTGTGTGTGTGTGTGTGTGTGTGTGTGTGTGTGTGTGTGTGTGTGTGTGTGCTCTCTTACTGGTCTCCCTGGTAACAGATGCAGGAGGAGAAGCAGATGGAGAGAAGAAAGAAGATAGCGGTGGAGTTATCTGAGCTGGTGGTCTACTGCAGACCTGTCCCCTTCAACGAGGAGAGTAAGGATGCTCTGTCACTGCATGCCTGTCTGTGTCATGTTCAGTCTCTCTCTCTCTCTGTCTCACTCTAATGTGCTGCCATCTCTGACACCCTGTCGTCCTCCCAGAGATAGGGACGGAGAGGGCCTGTTACAGGGACATGTCCTCCTTCCCCGAGACCAAGGCGGAGAAGTTTGCGACGCGGGCTAAAGGGAAGCGCTTCTTGCAGTACAACAGGCGCCAACTGTCCAGAGTCTACCCCAGGGGACAGAGGCTGGACTCCTCCAACTACGACCCACTGCCCATGTGGCTCTGCGGATCCCAGCTGGTCGCGCTCAACTTCCAGACCCCAGGTCAGTGCTAGGGCCTGTCATGACTTACCATTTCAGTGTATTCTTTCATCGAACAGTAGGAAATATTCAAAGAAGCTTTCTAAAACACAAATACATTTTGCCAAACAACTCTGACATATGATGTTTGTGTATCTATTTGCCATTAGTAGCATGTTACTCTACTCTACTGTCATGTGAGATTTGGTGGGTCTATCTATCCTAATCATCAAGATAATTGGCACCTCTCAATTCACATTTACAAGCTCACAGCGCCGCAAGCTTGTAGAGCAGCTATTTACAGCTATTTACATTTCTTCTCCAATATTTTTGCTATTATTGATGTTGTCACAAAATGTTGATGTGGTGTGTGTGTGCGTATAGATAAGCCCATGCAGCTTAACCAGGCGTTGTTCATGCTGGGTGGAGGCAGCGGCTATGTGCCACAGCCAGACATCATGAGGGATGAGTCCTTCGACCCGTTTGACAAGGACTCCCTGCGTGTGGAGCCAATCACCATCCAGCTACAGGTCAGATCCACCAGTCACACTGTGTTCACACTGTGTTCTTCACTCTCCATCTCTTATTCAGTGGATCCCGGGCCTTTTCTGGCTCAGGGCCCACTTGGAGATCTCGAATGCGATAACATCCGACCCATCTGACCACTGATTATGATTCTGATATTATCATTATTATTGTATATTTATTGTGTATTTGGTCATGTTGTACTCTGTGTGTGTATCAGGTGCTGGGAGCGCGGCATCTGCCGAAGAATGGCCGCAGCATCGTCTGTCCTTTTGTGGACGTGGAGATAGCTGGTGCTGAATATGACTGCAGCAAGAGTAAGACCGATGTTGTAGGTGGGTCTCTGTGACTTTCTTTGTTTCCTTTAAATTTTTTATTTTTTTTCCTTTAGTCCCCCACCCCCCCAAAAGTGTCCACTGTCATTGCCTACATTTTACTTTTTGGAAATAAATTGTTCCCAACCTATATTACCGAAAAAAAATGTACACATTTAAAATTGGGTAACTATGTACACTGAGTAGTGTACCGCCTATGGGTAGAATCATTGTGGCATTAATTTCCCCATACAGCGGACAACGGGCTGAACCCTGTGTGGGTGCAGAAACAGTTTGTGTTCGACATCCACAACCCAGCCTTCACCTTCCTGCGTTTCACTGTCTATGAGGAGGACATGTTCAGTGACCCAAACTTCCTGGCTCAGGCGACCTACCCTGTGCGCTCCCTCCGAACAGGTAGGGGTGTGTGTGTGTGTGTGTGTGTGTGTGTGTGTGTGTGTGTGTGTGTGTGTGTGTGTGTGTGTGTGTGTGTGTGTGTGTGTGTGTGTGTGTGTGTGTGCGCGCGCGCACGCACACGTGAGTGTGTTGAAATGAAGAAAAATACTGTATATTCCCATTGTAATCATTACATTGCTTTGGGTATTTTGTTCAATAACAGGGTCTCTCCAGCTCTTTAGAAAAATAGTATATTATTATTTTATACCGTCTTGCTTCTAAATTTGACAAAATTGGTGTCCTGACCTGAATACCGAGCAAATACTTTATAGCAATGTTAGTTATATATTTTTTTAAATTAAGAAATACAGTATAACAACCGGTTTAAATTCTGTATTAATTTGTTCAAAGTGGCTCAAGTGGACTGCTGCTTCCCACAGCCAGACTTGGGAAACACGAGCTGACAACCGCAACCCCTCTTATGAGAGACCCATAACGGACACCCCCCTGTTGTTTTTATATGCATTGACAAATAAACAATCTAACATCTGTTCTGCCTCGCCTGCTGTCAGGCTACAGGAGTGTCCCACTGAAGAACAGCTACAGTGAGGAGCTGGAGTTGGCATCTCTTCTTATCCACATTGAGATCGTCAACGCTAAGGTATTATGTAATTCAAGTGAATTTTTAAAGCTATACTAGGTAACTTCCCTGCTGGCCACTTCCGGTATCACAACCCACAATGAAGCTTTTTCCACAACATTGAGATATGGTATTTTAGGCCACTGTACTGCCTTCATCACATTACCACAAGTGTAATAGGCAGTTTAAACATCCAATCTTTTCACAATGGCTCCCCTTGGCAGAAGTAGTGGGCTATGACGCAATCACTGCAGCTGTCAAAATCATTATGCAAACAGCCATCCGCAACAGTCAAGGGACACTACTTTAAACTGTAGGTTCTGCCGTAGTAGGAACGGCTACGACAATCTGATTTGATCTCACAAACGTGACGTCATCCACGCCTCTCCACTGCTGTGCTACCTCGCATCATTTGGAGCGATGCCCACCCTGAAAGCTTGACTCCCACTTCTAGGCCACTGTGGCTAACAAATTAGTCCAGACTTTCCGTTTTCGCGCAACACGGACGAAAATGAAAGCCTGGGTGTCGAGGCTACCAGTTTCCTAACCCTAGAAAACATATTTAGAACAGACTTTGCGTGCTAAAATTTCACAGAGTGGGTGCGACAAATATGCCAGCCATAATATATATCAAATTTATTTGATACATATGTGTATATGTGTGTTATATGCTTTTGAAAAAAAGTTAGTAAAGCTTTAAATCTTACAGCAGATACGATTTGGTCCATCGCTAACCAGTTCATCTCCAAAATTGTAATGTTATTTATGAAATTGAGTGGCCGATACCATAGAATACCTATATTAGATTCTTGTCACCATGAAATTTCCACAGTTGTTTACTTACACAAAAGACTATGAAGGTATAGTTTTGCCCACTCAATTCATAATTAATGTTGTGATTTTGGAGCTCTGGCAAAAAGAACTGAACTGGTTCCCACTTGGAACAAACCGGTAGAAAAGGGGCCAGTATGGAGTATCATCACATGCCTCGCTTTCGTCTTAACTTAGCGTAGATTAGAAACTTGTCATCATTCACTTGTGCATATACAACATCCATAATAGAACCATCCATGTGAAAAAAAAATAACTAGTATGTCTGATTTTAGGAGGAGGATGATGAGAATTTGTACACATCCATCCAGCGGCTGCGAGATCGGACCAGTGAGCTGTCCAACCAGGTGTCGGTACTGGAGCGATCAGGCTCTGCAGACCTCAGCTACCAGCAGAGTCTGGAGGAGCTGAGGGCTGCGCAGGACCAGCTCAGCGAGCTGGTGGAGGCTCGGAACCGCAGGTAAAGGAACTTTGTTTTCACCAAGTTTTACAGCAGGGAAATCAAGAAGTAGGGAGTGGCTTATTGTTGGTATAAGCTAGTAACACGCAGGTGGTCACAAAAAGTTACAATACACTAGACC
The DNA here is from genome assembly GCA_039105355.1 of Benthosema pterotum. Lineage (NCBI taxonomy): Eukaryota > Metazoa > Chordata > Actinopteri > Myctophiformes > Myctophidae > Benthosema > Benthosema pterotum. The sequence continues at coordinate 32,437,219 of CM076979.1, read as the reverse complement.
CCTGTTAGATTGCTGAGGTGGAGTGACACACCTACCTTCAGCTCCCAGTACTTCCCACACAACTTGCTGCACCAAGCCGTGCTACTCATACGCTGAGTTGGCGGTGCCCAGGATTGAACTTGTGGTCCACTGAGATACCAGGACAATTTGTGGTGGTCAGGAAAGTATGAACAAGAGCTGGATACTGGAATTATACAGTAAGAAATGTAAATAACCATTACAAACGTGTCCATATATTAATTAATTAATGATAACTAAAAACCTTAATATCGCTGCACTAGAAACTTACACTGGTTATATTAGTTGTGGCACCTGTTTAGTGGAAAGGGAAAATTAGAAAAGCCGTAGGAAAAAACAATTTTTCACCTTGTCATCTCCTTTCAGGCTCACAGAAAAGAAGAGGAGGGAGAAACTGAGGCAGCAGGTGGCGGCAAAGCGCAGCTGAGCTGTTGTTGTTTACCGAGGTCCAAACGGTGCCTGATATTTCCCACCACACCAGTGCTGTGCAGCCTCTGCATATGGAAGAACAGTACATTGCCGTACTGCTTTGGAATAACTGGAATAATCATGCTACACAGTCATACAAAATAATATATCAAAAACTTTATAGCACCATGGTGCGCTAACAACAGCTCATCAAAGTAAAAACAAACAAACAAACAAAAATTATATACAGCATATAGAAGCATCTCATGGACTAAAAAACAACAACCTCAGAACACTAAGTTATGAAAGACAAACAATCATGGACTTAGTAAAAAAAAAAAAAAGAAAGGGATATAAGGGAGCAGAAAACTCAGGTTACATGAAATGGAACTGAGACATACTGTATTTGGATGAAAAAGGGAAGAGAGGGGCACACGTAGCAAAAAAAAGCTAATATCTGTGCCTTTGACGTCAGTTTTGTCTGTAGGGTATAAGCTGTGTCTGTAGGATATAAGCTGTGTCTGTAGGGTATAAGCTGTGTCTGTAGGGTATAAGCTGTGTACGTTACAGTGTGAGCCAGCCGACGCTATAGGCCAGGCCCAGTATCTCTCTCAAAGAACTGGAATAGTCATCTATGTGAAAGACCACAGGGAATGGTCTGGAAGGGGTTAGTCACTCATTTGGTCTGGCCAACAAAATAATACAATAGAGAATCATTACTCATGAAATGGGTTTTAAAGGGATTTTCTTTGTTTCTTAAGGAAAAGAACAGATTGAAGACTAAAGTCTACTCCTCATAATCAAGACCAAAGTCTTTTCTGGGTGGTCAGATGGACCCACGTAGAGTACACAGCCCCCCTTCCATGGGGATGGTCGGGTTCCCATCATAGAGCCTTCATGTTCTGCCCGGGAGTGCACAAAAACTGCATTGGACTATGTTTTAGCTACGTCATCACCAAACCACACCTAGAAGGTTTTTTAATACAAAAAAATAAAAATAAATAAACAATAAAGGGCTCTTAATGTATTACCTTCAAGGGGAGTAGAGTGGAAAGGAGTGGAACATGAGATAGCTGTGCTCCCTGGATGTCACCTACAAAAAAGGGGCTCAGGCACGTGACCAAACAAGGGCTATCAAAGAAAAATACTTTGCAAAGCATCATACCTGCCGGTTGTGCATCACACATATAGCACACACCATGATAAGTGTGTGGCCTGACAGAAGGAGATAATAAGACTGGGCTTCTGATCCAGGATCAGCGTCCATCACCTGACAGTAGGTCAGAGGTGGTAAGACTGTTCTCTGATGTCCTGCTCTGCCCTAACTCTTTATTTGCCTTTTTTGTAGCTTTTACCCTCTTGCCATTTATTTCCTGTCAAATATTTTGTTGTTGTATATAGCATTTTATTTATCGCAAGTGTAGATCCTGTTATAATAGATGAAAGAACATGGTAAACGAATGATAACACAGACAATAAATAAATCCTTTCTACAGGAGCTATTTGGTGTGCAGACCTTTCTGTTCAATTATACAAAGTATTTATTGTTTGATCCAGGTATATGGATATTGGGATGTGTGTCTTTTTTATTATTTCATAGATAATAATAGACAATAATATAAATACCTATATTGAAACATTGATCTGAATCTGGACGTCCTTTTAAATATTCCCACAGACACAACCCTCTACTGCACTAGAATGAGACATATAGGCAAAACCGAACGTCTCCACAGCACCCATAGCCTGATTATCAGACTCTGAGCCAAAGCTGTATGAAATGCTGAATGGCCCCCAGTGACGCCCCAAAAATGACCGGAGCTACTTCACATTTCACCAAATCAATTAATACAGTTGACACCACTATATTAATGGCAAGTATTTCGTACAGCTTAACTTCAAAAAATCCGGACTATCATTTTAACTGTCTAGAACTAGAAAATTGCAAAGGTTGTGAGATTGTAGGACAGGGTTAGACTACAAACAGTAATTATTACAAACAACGCTAGATCAGCTGAATTATGAAGCAGAGCTCATTTCAGGAGGTGATTGAAGTCAGCTCGTGCTCTCCACTCGAGACAGGAATCAAACGCCAGGTCAGTGGTCAGAATATTATGACAGGGTTAATGTTTGGGGCATGAAGGTCGAAGTCATCATGATAGGCCAAGGTCAAAATGACATGACCAGTAATATAATTGATGCATTGGATTCCTCATGGAACATTAAATCAAGTCTCTTGATGCAGTCCTGAAATGAAATAGGCTAGCCTACAAATATCGTTTCAGTTGAAAAGGGTAAAGATCAAGGTTGCAATCCAGGCCAGGGTCAGATGCACAAAGTGTGTGAATTGATAGAGTAAGAAAGAACCGTTTTGCAACGTCTCTGGTTCTTTTGACACACAGAATAACTTAAACTCTTCCTATTTCCTTCACAGGTGTTAGCTATGATACTAATTAACATGGTGATGTATGTAGTGCACAGTTTTTCTTAAACGTTTTATTTCCAACCATCTCTGAGAGAGTAGCCTATGTCTGTCAGACACGCACACACAACGGTACAGGGCCATTTGGAACATGGTGGTTTCAGTGTTTCTTAAACGTTTTATTTCCAACTATTACTCTCTCTGAGAGAGTAGCCTTTTTGTCTGTCTGACGGAACCAACAGACCCGTCAGACACGGGTAAATATGCAGCACCACGACTTTAGAATTAGTACCATCAGTAACACCTGTGAAGGAAGAAGAGCTAGGGAACATGCGTGCATAGCCTACAGCCAATTCCAGCCAGACGTATTGCCAGTATTGTCAAGCAACTAAGGTAATATTACTTCAGCAATAGTATTACTTGTGTCCAGTAACTAGTAACATGATATTATTTTCAAAAGGCAGTGTGATGACCAGGGGTGTAGTGGAGGGGGGCGCAGGGGGACGGAGTCCCCCCACTTCTCTCACATCTAAATTATTTTTCGGGCAAAAATATGTTTTTTGACTTGTCATTTACTTTTATTGATACAATTAGCATTCTAAACCACCTTTCTCAATATGCTATAATTGTGTCTTTTTAATAGTGTGTCCCCCCACTTCTAAAAGTACCACTACAACACTGCAGTGTTGTCGGGCCCAGGGCCCGACAAATATTATTCATGTATATAAACCATCTGCTTTATGGGTACCAGGTTCATATACAATGTTTTCTTGTTGTGATGATCTCGGTACTAGTCCACATCACAAGAAGAGGTTGCGGACTGCCTTCTCTGACTCTGACTCTGTCCTGCCCTGCCCTGTCCACTCCTGTCCACACACCCTGCCCTTGCTCCTGGACGAGTCCTGACGTCCTACCGGGACCGGGCCGCTAGGAGGACAAGTACTGGACGCTGGAGCTGGACGAGCTGCAAGTGGCTCTGCGCACCACTAGGGGGAGCTGCCAGCACAGCTTTTTACATCAGCAACGCAGGGATCTGTACAGGTACAGTCTCACTGCATGATCGTTCTTGTAATCACTTTTACTTCTACTCATCTACATCTCAGATCCTTCATTTTTTAAGTCACTAGTTACCCTACTTTAGATTTTGATTATTATTACAATAATGTAGGTTATGTGCAGGACAGAAAATCAATGGAAGTGATCCGATTCGCTGCAGTTGAGGGTTTGTTCCTGCTAGTTGAGGTAAAGAAAATCACACCTGTGTGAAGCAAGGGGTGCTCTAATCACTGCACTGTTACTCACACACGCACGTGCGTTTGTGTGCATGTGTGCGTATGTCTTATTCCTGTCCTGTCAGCCTGTGTGTTTTGGTGCCTCCTGTCACCCTAGAGACAGTGTTGGCACGGCTCAGCTCTTTCCACCAGCGCCTTCTGGACAAATGTTCCTGCACACACCAAGGACAGAACAGTAGAACCTCTAAAATCTCTAAAACAGTCAACATTCGAACTTATCATACATACCAGTAATAATCTAAGGTTGGCTTTTTATTGTTTGTTGTTTTGCTGTGCACATCCGTGATCTGTTTTGACTATGTGAGATATTAATTATCCTCTTGCGCCACCTTTTGGACACAGTCTCATAACCAAATTGCAGGATGTACTTGTCACAGTCCAGGGGTCCTATATTTATGTTCTAGTTGTTTTGGTTCTGTGTTCTCATGCTGATATTGGGGACTTTAAGCCATATGACTGCAATGTCTCTACTACGGCAACAGGACTCGATCAGTGCTCGATAGAAAAACCTGCTTGCCCTAGCAGCCATTCCTGCTAATGCTTAATGATTTTGACAGCTATAGCGATTGCGTCAAAGCAGCCGTACTAGATTGTGACAGAACCTTATCGATTCTGATGACCAGATAGCTTTCCCTTTTCATAGAATTTCTAAAAAAAAAAAAAAAAAAAAAAAAAAAAAAAGTGCAGTGCAGTGGGCACTGCACAATTGTGTTCAGTTGGCACTGCAGTGCTGGAGGTGTCTTCAGAAGGTTATTTTTTGTTCTTTTGTCTAAGAGCTTTGCTTCTTGTAAGTAAAGTGGATGTCCACAGTGTGGCAGCTTTAGCTAATGCAATGTGCTCCATTCATGGTCTGCTGTTCAGGGAGGCTGCTTTGGTTGGCTGCTAGACATGTTGGTGTTTGCTATGGAGGATGGCATGAGTCATACTACTTATCTGCACATTCCCACATTCAAAAATAAACAGCACACAAAGCGTAAGCATTCATTTAAAAATACTTCAAAAATACATACTTTGTTTTTTATTTCTTTCAATAGCATGCAACAAAACAAATTCCCCACATTTTTTAATTGTACATGCCTGGTATTACTGTATTTGTTATTCCTGCTGCTGCAGTGAGGGTTATAGAATCATTGAAGTGGTGTGTCAGCTAAACAATGCAAGACCCATGATGGATGGCCAGCCACACAACAAACACACCATAGGTCTAAATCTGAACATATCCAAATGTAGCCGTATGGGGCTGTGTGTGTGTGTGTGTGTGTGTGTGTGTGTGTGTGTGTGTGTGTGTGTGTGTGTGTGTGTGTGTGTGTGTGTGTGTTTTGTGTGTGTGTGTGTGTGTGTGTGTGTGTGTGTGTGTGTGTGTGTGTGTGTGTGTGTGTGTGTGTGTGTGTGTGTGTGTGTGTGTGTGACAAACACAGATAGCAACGTAAAGGGAGTGTAGTGGGGGGAGATTGCTTATTCGCTCTAGGGACTTCGGTATAGCTTTCTTTGTCAGCCTGCAGTTTATCTCAGAAAGAGAACGTCAAGCTTCTGATCACAGTCACAGACCATTGGCTGGCGGCTCATTACTGTGTGATACATTAAAACCCCTAGCTGTAAATAATGTGTTTTTAACTGCTGTGTGTAAAGCTCACCATTACTCACAGGACCCCCCCCCCCCCACACACACACACACACACACACAGACTGTCATTACACCCTTGTGTGTGATGTGTAGTTTATTTTGCCCATGCCATGTAATTATTCCACCCAGTCACTGTAGAAAGAGGGGATAAAGGCTCATTCCTCAGAAGTCCCACACCGCCTTGTTCCCTCCCTCTGTCTATCCCAACCCCCACTCCCCAATCTGAGGAGATGGAGGGAGGAACATGCACCACCACAGCAGCATATTATTTCCCAGGATTTGCAGTATCAGCAGCTTCACATAAGAGCAATCCAGAGGAGGAAACAGACGCATGTCACACGCAAACACGACGCACACCCCAGCCGCGCGCACACACACACACACACACACACACACACACACACACACAATACTTCTTTAATAATTAATACTAAGGGATAACACCCGACAAACCAGTGGTTTCCTAACATATGTTCTGTTCAAGGAATAATAACATATACAGTATATCTGCAGTTGTGTAGGCTACGTTCGTCCACGCAAGTAGGTGTTTTGAGGGAACAGTCTGTTGTTGTGACTTATGTGACTGCTCAAGTGACAAGGACACTGTCTTCTGATTGGAGCATTCTTTACAGCCATGTAAAATGTATAATAATATAGACCTGCTCAGTGACGTCACCCGCTACTGTTCCACTAGTGGATTCCTCATTCATTTTCCTCATAGACTTTTTTTTTTCTTCAAAAATGGTTAATAAAAACACGATTGCGCCGCGGGCAAAGCCAACTCGGGTCGTGACAAATCATGACAACAAACACAATATCATCATATAATATATAATTAGGGAGAAGTAGAAAACGGCATGATACAAGACTTTTTGTTTCGTTTTTCATCTTAGAAATGATTTGATTGTCCCAAAAGTTTGTGTGTGTCATCATGATTCGTCACGACTCGAGTTGGCTTTGTCCACGGCGTCTTTTTATAAATTATTTTCGAAAAGTCTATGAGAAAAATGAATGGGGAATCCATTTCTGGAACAGGTCTATAGGCTGTGTTAGTTCCAGGTTCAATATGTGCAGTCTTTTCAATCCATTTTAAACAAACACTGGGCTATTGTAGTCCAGCCCCCGGATTGTAATTATTTTTGGCTTACTTTGTATTTGAGTTTTAATCTAATAAAGGAATAAATAATAAACTATTTTGTTTAATGATGGAATAGAGAGATGAAATAAAATAACCACAAAACCAACCTTTGTAAATTCATCAAACCAACCTTTGTAAATTCATCAAACCAACCTTTGTAAATTCACACTGACAGAACAATAGAGTTTAAAGAACCCAAAATAAAGACACAGTGACAAGGATTTAAAAGTGAAATGATATTCCAAGAGTTGCTTGTATCTTAATTTCAGATACAGAGAGGTGTACAGTTGCAAAGAGATAGAAGGGATATACTGTATGTCCACAAAGGCTCAATATCACATCACATTCATTTTATACCAAGAAAATGTCCAACATATTAGTCCACAGTTGTTGCATTTCAATAGGTTTAAATGTCATAACATAAAGAGGCGTCATAGGGTTGTCGTCTGGCAACATTTTGTTGTTGTTTTTTTTTGTTTGTTTGTTTTTTTCACTTTAGTCACGTTGAATCATTGATTTAACTTGCTCAGTCCCGTTTTTGCCTCTTTATCACAATGGTGGGAGGTTTTTGTCCTTGTTGTTCTTAGCTTTAAAACCATTATGTTGTCTATCTCCTTGTTTTTGTCTTTTAGGCCATTATGTTTTCCTCCTTAAAGGCCATTTGCGTATTATTATTTTCCATTGGTATAGGTGGTAATCCGCACTGGGTGACAGCTGATAGACACAGTACACAGTACAACAGTACAACAAAAAACATTACATGGTGTGACTGTGCAGGGCAGTCCTGCAAATACAAACATAAGGTATTTTTTTAACATTGTTAAAATGTCAAAGATTGTCAAACGCAGGGTCCAATGATGCCTGTTCCTGTAACAGGGCCATTCACAGCCTGTCACAGAATGTCCTGTCAGCATTGCTTGACAGGGATGGAAGAACCATGACAGGGCTTGACATCCCTGTGACAGGGCTTGACATCCCTGTGCCAGGGCTGGTAACATGTTACCATGGTAACATGTTGGCAAAAAAACAACAAACAAATGTAAATAGTACAGAGACTCTTAGAGACTAGACTCTCAGAGGCATTTTTTCAATTCTGATGTCATCACTTTACGAAGGTCAGTATGAAGTGCACGTATGTTGTTTTGCTTGTCACAGAATTGCGTGAAATGAGCGTTTCTGCCTCAAAGTAACTCTTACTGTACCTTGTACAAATGCAACATCTGACAAGTGGAACTTCGAGTTTCACTTGTTCAATCACTATTCACCAAGCTCAGGAGCATATAATTGATTATTCTACCAGCACCACCAGAACCACTGCCGGGCTCTACTAATTCTGTCCCCCATGTGGGGTTGTTGGAAAATGTAGCAGAGCCGGATACCAAGATGAAATATTGTATCCACCTTCATTATCAAACATGTATTCAATCGGTTTGTGAGTTAGCTGCCTGAAATTAGGTTGATAAACACTTCAGTACACATTTTTTGAAGTACGGTTCTTTGTGGATCGATTGTGTTTTGCTTCATGAACCTGGATGAAGGTAGTGACAAATGGAACACTTCTGATTCTTGCTTCTGTACCTGGTGTGCTCCATGTGGAGTGGATGTGGTCTAGGTTTGTTTGTTTAGGCTTGTCCTTGGTCCGCCCTCGATCTCACCATCTTGGCACTCAGCTGGACCACTGTGTCTCGCAAACAGTTTGGACAGCCTAAAACACACATGTGCATCAGCACGCACGCATGTACACATACACAAATTAGTAATAATCAGACAAAATGAATCTGATTCATTTTCCTAGTTACCATATACTGTATAGTGTATACTGTATGTAACACCAGTGAAGAGTGACATCTGATATGTGAGCACATAGGCAAGTCTCCATTTTGAGGAAAAGATAACATGGTTCCTTCCACATACCTAGATTATTACACTAAGGACACACAAGGATTACATTAAGGACGGATTGACTAAGATGCAAGGAAAGGATGCAAGGATAAGACACAGATTTAATTTCAAGATAGAGTGCCACAACCCCCCTACCTTGGCATAGCTGTTGTTGAAACTGACAGTATGGAAATGGAGGCGGGATTAGATTTATGATAATTATGTTATTTCAATTGAATTGATTGTCATCATGTTCATAGATTATATTTCCAAGTCATGATGATTGTCACCTTTACTCTTTTGCGGGGCCCTCGAAATGTAAACACATCTCGCTAGATTGTTTTTCAATGTTTGTCATGCAAAACTATGTCCCACTTCCATATCACTTTCCCTCCGTATTTTGGTTTATCTAGGAGCCAGTCGTGTTTTTCACTTCCAGACCAGACATAAGCTTCTAATCTATTCACAATACGTGATGTGTCCTTGATTACATCCAACCTTGTCAAGATACAGTCTCCTAATGTTAAAACATCCATCTACACCAGTCTGTAGGATTACAAATTATCTATTGAACAATTCCCAATATTCATGTTTCCTAGATTTGAAGGAAGTGACATCAACTCTGAAGTTGACATGTCTATTGTGAGCTCTTGTCATGGATGGGCCTAATCCCAACAGTAAATCTAATAATTATTTGCAAAACATGCAGAGAGACTTTGTAGTAACAGCTGTTTGCTGATATTTAGCAGTTCTCTCCTGAATACAACTTCATACTGGGTATATTCTGACAGGAAACTTTCACTGCTTGGTCTGTCTAATGATTCATTGTTTGGGTACTATAAAAGGTATTTTCCTTAAAGGTTTATTCTATTATAATTATTTTAGTTAATTATTTACATTATTACTAAAAGGTTTTTATTTAACCACTTTAGTTCAAGTCTTATAGTAGTATGGCTTTGAATACCTTTGGGTTTCCAATTGCTTTCTAAAGTAGGCCCTATTCCCTATCTTCCAGCCTTTAGACAGCCTGGTTCATTCCTGAGTTATCAATGTAACACAGACCTTTTAAATACATGATTAGTAACCACACCTGGGGGTCAGACACGATCCTTGCGGGGAAGGGGAGGCAGCCAAGGAGCAGCTCCACAGAAGAGAGTCTGGTATCGATGTAAATGTGTGTATGAGGCCCATCTTTAAAGGTAATAGAGGCAACTTTTGTCTGTAGAAACACTGTTTGTTAACAGATGTGTTTACTACTATCTACTCTACTGGCCCATTATGAATCTGCTGTGTTTTCATGATTTGTTGACAACAACAAACTTCTGGACTGTCTGCAGGACAAAGAAAGTGTCTGTCTGGGAACAGCTGCAGCATCAAGTAGAAGCAATGTAGAGGGGAAAAAGGTATACTGTATATGTATTTTGATTTTTGTTTAAAAGGTTGCCTTTATTACCTTTAAGGACCTGGCTGAGGTGAAGCTATGACTGAGAAATGCCAACTCTATGAGTGAAAACGTACTGGACCAGTGGTTTAGTGTGATGGATGAGATCTGGTAGTTCCTGGTCTTTGGTTTCGGGTAGCAAAAGGCTCAGAAGGCCTGCTGTGACAGTGGCTCCTCCCATCAATAAATATGGTAGGAACTTGTTGAATGTACCTAGAATGACAACATTACAGTATCACTAGACTTGGGATATGTACAGTGATGGGCAGTAGCTTGTTACAAGTAGCTAAGCTACATAGCTTAACTACATTTTCCCGTAACTTGTAGTGTAGCTTACTACATTTGTTCTGGGAATAGCTTGTAGTGAAGCTACACTACTTATTTTGAGTAACAAGGATTGTAGCTTACTACATTTTCCCACACACATTTTCAAATTCCGCCCATTTTAATGGGTAGAAAACCTAAAATATACATCCCTCTAATATGCATAATACACATTTATTGATATTATTTTATTATTATGATTATTATTTAGAAAGTTGTACATTAAGTTGAGATATATATTTTTATATATGTAGTGTTGATGTAGCAAGCTACATCAAGCTACTTTTGTCATGTAGCTTGTAGTGTATCTTGCTACAATTTACTAGGGATAGCTTGTTGTGTAGCTTAGCTACATTTTTTCGAGAGTAACAAGTAGTGTAGGTTACTACATTTTCCCAGTAACTTGCCCATCACTAGACTTGGGATATGTACCTATATCAGTGTAAGTAATGGTTAAGTTACATGAGTAAATGTCTTCAAGAAATGGTGAAAATAGCAGATTTACAAGCAAAACTCTCACTCTTACCAATGAAAGCGATGTATGGCGCCAAAGCACTGCCTATACGGGCCGACATGGACAGGGCTCCCAGCGACATGTGCCTCACTACAGTGGGGAAGAGCTCCGTGGAGTAGAGGTAGAGGAAGTTATATGCTCCCGTCACTCCTGTCTTCCCTGCCATCACCAGGACCCGACTTAGAGTGGACAGATCTGAGGAAAGAGAGGATCACTCAGTCCCCTTGGTCCCCTCTCTATGTCAGGTAGAGAAGGAGGTGTTGGAGGAATCAATGTGAACTACGTGCTCCTTTTGTAGAAATTAAGTTAATGGAGCCAATTTTAGTGGGTACAAACACTGTTGTAAACAGATTTGTTTAAAAGCACACTAACTCCACATCACCTCCACTCTATTGGCTTTTGTTGATTTTTGACAAAGTTCTGGACCGCCTGCGGGATGAAACAAGTGTCTGTCTGCAGCTAAACAGCTGCAGCATCAAAGTACAGGCAACATAGAGTGGGAAAGGCAAAAAATATATCTATATACCGGTGTGTATATATATAATTTTTAGCTAAAAAGCTGCCTATATAACCTTTAAGGACAGCTTAGTGACATAGACATAAATCAAAACCAAACCAATGAACCAACGCATGAGTCACCTGTATGCATGCATGCATACTGTGTGTGTGTGTGTGTGTGTGTGTGTGTGTGTGAGTGTGAGTGTGTGTGTGTGTGTGTGTGTGTGTGTGTGTGTGTGTGTGTGTGTGTGTGTGTGTGTGTGTGTGTGTGTGTGTGTGTGTGTGTGTGTGTGTGTGTGTGTGTGTGTTTACCATCAGGTATGAGCTTGATTAACAGCAGTAGTAGCCCAGACAGCAACATAGTGAAGGGCAGGAGGAAGCGCCGTGGAGTATAACGTATCACAAACCAAACGCAGATGTTACTGAGAAACTCAGTCGCTCCTGAAACCAGGCAGTTGATGTAAGGGTCTCCATCCATGTTTGGTGTGTTCAAAGACATTCCATAATATGTCATGGAACTCACAATCCTAAATGATGGAGAGGGGGTGAGATGGGGTGGGGGGTGGAAAACGAGTAAGCAAGCACCATAGAAGGCAGGAGGCAATAGAATGCACAAAAAAATGAGACATGGGGGGTCTCCAGCCAGAAATGTTGGAAGACAGGGAAGCACCACAACAAGCACCAGTCTAACATGACATTTTAAAATGTTTTTTACTTTACTTTTAGAATGTACACCCCCTCTGCATACCATTGCACAGCCAGGAGGTATGCAGAAGGAGCGTACATTCTGAAAGATGAGAAGTCAGAGAACATTGAGCAGTGTTGTGCCATCTATTTCAGTATCGTAGCCAAGAGACTCTGCAACGTTCGGTTTAGCAATAAGTACATCAACACGTCGTCAGTGCAAAAGGGAGGAATACCAGGGGTTTGTGGTTGCCTGGAACACACACAGGCTTGGTAACCCAGTTCATCAGGAAGGCGAGAAAAGGTATAATGGACATGATTCTGCTATGACTGGATCTCACCAACACATATGGCTCGATACCCCACAAGAGGTTGCGCTGGAGATCCACCACGTGCCGCACAACGTGAAAGACCTCATGTTGAGTTATTATTATAGCAAGCTCAGCTTGAGAGTCTCATCTGGTCAGATGAGATCTGACTGGCACCAGCTAGAAGTGGGCATAATCAAGCCGAGCACCATCTCAGTGCCCCTCTTTGCACTAGGAATGAACATGCCGAGCCAAAATGCAGAGGCCGTCTCAGCAAGTCTGGAGTAGGCAACCTCAGAGCTTTCCTAACAGTGACAACAACAGCTGTATCAGGAGCCAAGTGGATCTTGCTCTCCATGGCCCTAGTCTGGTTGATGACAGTTGACCTTGAAAGGCAGCTGCCTGCAATATTGTGGGAACGGATGGTTCGCTGGGAGGAGAAAATATCGGTGGTACAGGAAAGAAAGAGAGAATGCCAGGAGCTGGTGGAGGATTGTCGGAGGAATAAAACTTGTGGATTTGCCAGCCACTCCCCAAGAAAAGCCTACGGTACAATGGGCATTTAGAAAAGTCATAGACTGCAACATGGATCCTGCAGAAAAGCCAGCAGATGGCTGTAGGTAAAGAGGGGAGAGCGGTGTGTGTGGTAGCAGTGTGTGGTAGCATGCCACTTGGACACAGGCCGTGGCTGAGCGCCCTTGGTCGGGTCACCTGGAGGAAAGTGTCTGTTGAAAGATCCAAAACACCCTATGATCTCAGGAATCAACGCTGATGATGTGTCCAAGTGTAGATGTATTGTTAACGTCATGGCATTTTACAAATTTTAGCTTTTTTTACATTGGATATGCTGCATATAAAATACACACGTGTTAGACCTGGCAATCTCACAACTTGCTGGACTGATCAGTGCCAATTAATAATCATGGCACTTTCTTGGTCTGAAGGCCAAGAGGCCAACAGTAGACCAACATTAAAGTACCTCCATGTATTCCACATGTAATATAACATTAGGTGTAATACATGGAGGCATTTTCTAGTTAAAGCAACATATGACTTTACCAGATGAAGATGGTGATTATCGTGAGGTTTCTTATGTTTCTTGTTCGAAACAAGTCTAGCCAGGTGTACAGACGTTGGCTATATGCAGGACTTTCATCCTGAGATAGAGAGAGAGAGAGATAGAGAGAGAGGGGGGGGGGGGGGGGGTAAGTCGCTAAGCAAAATAATGAATAAGAAGCTAAGATCCTGGAACCTCCTTGCTTAGCTATATAGATCAAAATGATCCCATTTAAGCTTTTTTATGCCAGTTGGTATAAAGTGAAACTTTATACCAACTGGCATAAAATATGAATATATGATTTGTGGCTCCACAAATCATATATGCAGCTAAATATAAGAGATATGCTAAGTGGAAAATTCGTCAACAACAATTATAAACATAATTACAAATTATACCTTTATAACAAACCTGATACCTTTTAAAACATGATTTTTAAAATATTTTTGAAATATTTTGTTATTGTCACAGACCAAAATTATTTTTCTCTTTATTTGGACAAAGCACACATTTGTGTGTACTTGATTTGTACCTTAAGTGGTATAACTTCTTCTTGTTTGAAGATAACCTCAGGTGTCATGACTCCATTCTTCTTTGCTGCAGCCCTGATAATAAGCTCTGCTTCCTTGATACGACCTTGAGCCAGTAGCCAGCGGGGAGATTCTGGGATAAACCTATAGACATTGGACAGGATTAGAACTTTAGTCAGACACTCAAGGTGTTAATGATTTATATGGTGCTGATGCAGTGGCTACCATGCACAGTTTTGAAAGTTTTGCTGAGGTATACAAACCTCTTTAGAGGGTATACTGTACCTGCCCACATCCCATATTTCTACTCCGGAGTCTTAATTGATCTAATGGGTTTGTTTCACTTTGTATCTGATTAATAATTAATAATGCAACAAACCCATTCGAGCTCCGGTACAGAAGAATACAGAGCATATTAGGCCTATGTGTTTGGGAATGGTGTTGAAAGTATTATTTTATCAGCTTGGCACCCAAGCCATACACCAATTGATAATAATAGTTAGATCTGCACTCAGTAGAGTGCCAACTTGCACATTGTGCACAAGTAGACCAGGCCATGGCCTACTAACAATCAGACGGTTATTCTATACCTGCATCCTGTTAGTCTCCCAGACAATCCCTGCATTGGTGATTGTCGGTTCTGTTCACCCGTGCATGGTTTTCTCTGCATCTATTTAAACTCTCATTTCCTTGTGTTCCCTGTTTAGTTTCAGTTGTTTTCAACAACAGAAACAGTCTTCAGCTCTGCTCTGTTCCTTTCTGTCTGTTCTGCTTTTTGGTCCTACTATCTTGACCACATAAAAAACACAACCAATTTGAAATGCATTCAAGCCAATTTGTGCACTTTTTTGTCCACTGTATCTGGACTCACCAGAAATAGCAAATCTCTGTCGAAGACATGTCGTATTAGCCTGGCTCATGCCAAACTCTCCACGAAGGAGAGTCTGGGACTCTTTGATTGGAATCTCTTTACCATGACGTAGGTTGTCGTAGGTTGTCCATCAGCGCACCAATCAGGAGCGCAATCAGGAGACGTGAGGTGGGTTTACTCAAACGCAGCCATTTGATTGGTCTCCAACTTTGAAAGTCAACAACTTGGCGAGTGAGTTCTTTGTAATGAGAGTCAACGGGTGAGACACCAGACCCAGATGGAAACACAATTTGTTGTGATGACGTAGCTGGGGCGGGCAGGGGCCAGGCTAATGTCGTATCACTTCAGAGGGTGACGTACATACATAGAACACAAACCGAGTGAGAACTCATTCGGTTTCACTAAACACAGTAAAATATGTACGGTAAAGTGTAATATCTGTGTAAAAAAAGTTGGCACTTTACTTAGGACAGATCTTGTTAATGAAATGTTATTTGAATGATTATTCTAACAGAATGCATTCCATACATGTATGACTTACCACCACAGAGGTATATAAAGTAGACCAGGAAGGGACAGACCCACTAGCAGCCATCTCCAGCTCCTGATGTAAAAGGCAAAAAGAGGCAGCAAGGTGTACCCCAGAGAGTAGCCAAAGCCAATTCCAATAATCCCAAAACAGCTCCTCACTTTCTTGGTCAGCAGCTCAGACCCTAAACAGACAGATAGGCAGATAGACTTGATCTATTTCTGTCTGTTCCTCAGACTGTGTTTATGTACAGTATCCCCTTACCCAGTATGTAGGCACAGGTGTAGTTGGTAGCCCTTCCAATAGCCAGTAAGAAGTAGAGGACGCAGAACATCTCCCATCTTGAGGAGGCAGCCAGAAGCAAACAGAACACTGTCTGAACTGCCGCAGACACAAAGAAGATCAAACGTCGACCGTAACTACAAGTGATGACATAGAGGGAAAGCATGCAGTGTAAATTGCAGCCACAGATGACTTCACAGTAACAGTTACTAGATCATATTACTGACACGATCATGATACCATTATCGTAGAATGCAAAATTGATATATTTTTAAAGATCTGTATCTTTGCATGCACTCTGTAGGTAAAAGCACTTTGACATAACAGATGTATTCCAGATGTATATCAAAGACTCTTGTGTCAGTGAGCTGTAAATAAGCCCCTGTATTCTCCCTTTGTTGGAGAACTCCCCAGACCTCTGTACAACAAGCAGCTTCTATGCTCTTACAGTATATCACATCTCAGGTACTATGGGTAAATATGTGATTTACTGTATGTTAAAAAAAAAAGATACATGATACTAACCGTTTCACTGGCATTTCCAAATGCCATACCTATGTCTGTAGAAGGATAGAAGGTCTTATACCATATAAATACTTGGTAAATATGTCTTATGATGTGTGATGTGTCAATACCAAGCCATTAAATCATCAGTTTTGACATTGCACCAACTTTAACCCAAAGCATATAGCCGTGGTAACAGAAAATGTTTGTGTGTATAAGTGGGTATATGCGTGTTGTATAAAAGTGTGTGGGTTTATCAGGTTTACTTTGAAAAACGTCTCATCATGCAAACATCGGTTATGATAGTCATCGATATGACATCAGCCATGTACATAAATGGGCAGAGATACAAATTATTAAAATACAATATATTGTACGTGCAGATTTTCTTGTCCCGTTAAGTGTAGAGAACCTTCAAAACAAGATCTGGATGGAAGGCATTGATAACATCCCACAGACATGCTGAATCTAGAAACCTTTGTCAGCGAGCATCTTAAATCTATAACCGTCGTCATCACATTGACGGGGGTGGGGGTTTTCGCAATGAGAAAATGGATCGCTGGAGGAGTGTGTCACAGCGAAGCACGTTTGGATGGAAAGACTGTCCTGATTACAGGAGCCAACACAGGAATTGGTAAGGAGACAGCTGTTGACTTAGCTAGCCGAGGTGCAAGGGTCATTCTGGCTTGTAGAGACATGGATCGGGCTAGTAAAGCTGCTGAGGATATACAGGAGAGAAGTGGGAGCAGGAACGTTGTTGTCAAAAAGTTAGACTTGGCATCTCTGCAGTCTGTACGAGAACTAGTAAAAGACATACTCGCCAGCGAAGAGAGACTGGATGTTCTTGTCAATAATGCAGGAATCATGTCCTGTCCAAAATGGCTGACTGAAGACGGCTTTGAGATGCAGTTCGGTGTGAACCACTTGGGTCACTTCCTGTTAACAAACCTCCTTTTGGATCTCTTGAAGAAGACGGCTCCTAGTCGTATTGTGAATGTCTCCAGTATAGCTCATAAGAAAGGCAAGATCAATTTTGATGACATAAACCTAGATAAAAAATACAACCCCTGGACAAGTTACCAGCAAAGCAAACTTGCCAACGTCCTCTTTACGAGGGAGCTGGCCCGTCGACTGCAAGGCACCGGGGTAACTACATACAGCCTACACCCTGGAGTAATCCGAACTGAGCTTGGGCGACACCTCTGGCCTTCAATGCCCCTGTGGAAGAGCCTGTGTAAGAGCCTGTGTAAACCATTCTTGTATTTGATCAAATCGCCAAAGGAAGGAGCCCAGACCACGATCCACTGTGCTGTGGATGAAAGCCTACAGAATGAGAGCGGACTATACTACAGTGACTGCAGCCCTAAAAAGGCGGCCCCCCAGGGCCTTGATGATGAAGCAGCAAAGAAACTGTGGGATCTCAGCGCAACTATGGTTGGTCTGGTTTGATGGTGAGAATGATGAGAACATCCAAGCGTTTCCAAACCTTTCAGGATGTAGCCCGGGGGGAAAAAAGGAATCATTTGAACAAGCCCCCACCCACAGGTCACATTTCCTGTGGAATTGTCCATTTTGTGGAATTTCCAATCAGTGTGTTGCTGATCACCCTAGTCATGACCATATGGGAATGCCCCATCCATCAACATGCCCCCCAAAATCTTATTAGCCTGGTCCTTTTAGGGTCCAGGCACCTCAATAAATTAATAAAGGCAAAAATCTTCCAAATGATATTGAAAAAAATGACACCCATGTGAAGTTAGGGGCCCTCTTGTCGCCATACATCATTCAATAAATGCACTTCATGAATCTTTATTGTTGTGATACAAAAAACATCTTTTCACATGATCATGTAAGAGGACTTTTGAATTTAGGTGATTAGTTAGCTGACTTGCTTGTCTACTTATTAATACATTTTCTTTTTATTGTTAATGGCGCAAATGCATAATTTGTATTTCAAGCCAATGGATAAATTCTCTTCATTGTCAATGGCAAAAGCTCTATATAGTGGTTATAGTACCTTTTTCTTTTCATTTTTGTGGTCAGCCAATCCGGTCTCAATAGTTGTGGCATTACTTCTGTGCCAACAGAACACCAACCCGACTGCCAAATGTGCTTTATTCATTCTATTAGTGAGAAAGACAACTTTAAGTAGAACATACCGGTCAGAGAGGATTCCCGACACAAACGCACCCGTAAGAATTCCCAGGAAGTACACAGTCATTGTGAATGGGGCTTTCCAGCTCTCTGCACACACCAGAGACCACTGTGCGTGCACACACACACACACACACACACACACACACACACACACACACACACACACACACACACACACACACACACACACACACACACACATACACACAAAGAGGGAGACAGTTCATCATGGTATACTCAAGGCATGTAGGGAATCAGGTTTGTTAAGAACGATACAGATGTAGAAAATCTTACACTTTCAAAACAAGTTCTGAAGTCTGGTGCAGCCTACCCCTGTTCATCTTTCATCTTTACTTATATAATTATTATTATATACTTGTATAATAATAATTTCATCTTTCATCTATTTCATCTAATAATTTCATCTTTACTTATATAATTGCTCGAAAGAACACATACTCCAAAACACTTAGTACCTCAGTAATGATGGTGGACGTGTATCTCTCAGAGCTGAACACCCAGCCATCCACACATCCCTCTGTCTCATTAGTATAAAGACCATCCCCAAACACCTCAGTTGGCTGTCTGTACCTGGAACATAGGCGTAAGAGCACAGAAAAATATTGTCTGTCCGTCCATATTTCGACTACTAACTTTACATACATACTGTAACAACCCTGCAAAATACCCATCCGTAAAGCTACCAAAGAGGCTAGCACTGGCATTGTTTGCCTGGTCTATTCAGTTGGAGGCCCAGTTCAACTTCAGCTCAGGGTACTAAACGTACAATACTGTATGTATGAATGGTATATCAACTATGCCTTTATTTTGTTACCTGGAGCAGCGACTTAGAGTGACTTCCCCTTTCACCTCTTCTAGGGGAATGGACTGATTGAGGTTCGGACTGAAGGGCAGTGAGGAGTTGAGGGGAGACAGGCGGCAGTGGTGAGGAGGTATATCAGCGATGAAGACTATGGCCATGCCCACATAGCCGCTGGGTACGCAGCCGAGGCTTAGGAGGAAGAAGACTGTCTTCTGAAATCGACCCCAGGTGCCAAGAAAAGAGGTGGACTCCTCAAACTAGATCACAAACATGTAAAACCAGTTATTCTCAAACATTTTACCCCCAGTTTGATGTGCGTTACTCAAGTATAGAGCAGAATTTCACACAAGAGGACTCAATGTGTTAAATGAAAAAGAAAATGCAGAGCTCAATAATTGTACACAATTTTGACAATAGCATATGATTCAAATACAAGATGAGAAAATACATAAATGACTATGAAAATTACACTGGCCAGAAGAGGAAGACCGGATATTATTCCTGATATCTAATTTGCTAATGAAGTAGGATGCAAATTCATTCCATTTCTCTCAAGAATGTAGTTCAACTGGAATTGCCTTTGGTGGATTTCTCTCAAGAATGTAGTTCAACTGGAATTGCTTCTGGTGGATTCATTTGTTTGTCAATAGTATTGAAAAGAAACTTAAAATTGAAATAATTATCGCCCGTTATTTTCAGAGGCAGACATATAGGATGATAGAGCTTTCTGCAGTATTGGCACTTGGCACAAATGGAACACTTTTACCAGCAGGGACAGGTTTAGAGATCAACTCAACATTAAAAAATATATAAATATTCAGCAATTTGATACAGCAAGATCAATACAAATAACTTGTTGGTTCAACCTTAAAGCCTTTAGAGATAACAAAGTCAAGTGTGACTGTTTTTTTGTGGGGGAGATGTGTTGATAACACGTGACGTCAATAATTTGCACCTGACATGTACAATATAAATATTGCCACTTATGGACGTGCATGCCAACAAGCATTAGCCTCACACCATGCCACGTGTTCAAATCCTGTTCAGGAAGAACTTTTCTGCGTGTCTCCCATCTCTCTCTCTTTCCTGTCATAAAGGCAAAAAGCTCCCCCCCCCCCCATTTATAATTATTTTCTTATTATTGATTTTACAGACTTCTATTTAATGATGTTTCTAAGAGAGTGTACAAATGGAACCAAATGGAGTTGGTTCCATTTGTATGCTCTCTGTGTTACACAAACACACATTGGTTTCAAACTATCATTTAGCTGGGACCTCCTGGAACTCCCGGTTCCCAGTTTGGGAATGTGGGTGCGGATAATCTTATTTATTTAGAAATTTCACTAGAGGATACTCCCTTGAGTTGCAGCAACTCGTTTTAGAGGGGGTCCTCGGGAGGACAAGAAGCTACAAACAGTGAACAGTAAGCAACAAAACAAACAGACATACAGAGCGGACAAATAGGGGCATAAGCAAACAGACATACATAAAGGCTCTACCCTTCACAAACATATCTTTTAACTAAAGCGAAGTGGAGAAATCTACTGTTGTAACAACACTTTCCATCACTCAAGAATGCTTTCTACATTACTATTATTTGGCAATGGATATATAGTACCGACCTGAAAAAAGTTTCCTGATAAAGTCAAATAAATTGAATTTTGTTGGCTGCAAACGAAAGAAATACTGTACCTAGCATGCAGGCTACCATACCTTTTCCATGAGGAATGAGCATGAAGAATAAGATGAGCGTCCCAAGTGACTTGATCACAGTTGTCTCTTCAAGAATGTATGAATGTCACCCCCCTCATGCATGGGTCCTTTACACTTTTCTCAGAAATAACTTGCAGATGGGTGGAGCATGCAGCTTGCACTTAAAAACTGCCAGGTGTTGAAGTGTAAGGACTCTCATTGTCCAAAAACCCTCATTTGTGGTTGACCTTGGTAGCAGTAAGATAGATAAGGAGGCCTAATGCAAAGATGCCAGTGTGGGAAGGAATTATAAATATCTCCACCCCCGAAGGAGATAACAAGGCGCAACAGAACAGTTATTGAACATTAATTAAGACTGTGTTGTATGAGGACTCGAAAAGAGTCCTCATATAACACAGAGAATATTGCAGCTGAGAGAATAATACCTGTTCTACAACCTTGGATCCGTGCATCGCGCGCGCACGCACGCACGCACGCACACACACACACACACACACACACACACAGCCAGATACGTTGTCTAGTCTACTGTACACATTTGCTCCATCAGTATTCATTTGCCTGTCTTGTCTACCTGTTTGTCAGGATGTTATCCTGTTACATGAACCACGTGACTGGTGCTATGTTCTGCCCTCTCAGTACAAGGCAGCAGCACCCACCTTGTTTCCTGAATCACATTTTTCTACATTAATAAACAATAAATTAGTCTTCTTGGTCCAGCTGGTCTGTCCAGTTCCAGCTGCTCTCCTAATGCATGCATTTGTGTCATCGCGTCTCTCGACTACTGTAATTCACTTTTTACCTATATCTAAAGCCTCATTAGATCGCCTGCAACTGGTGCAGAACATCGCTGCTCGGTTGTTAACTGGATCCAGGAGATCATGCCACATTACACCCGTTCTTGCATCCCTACACTGGCTCCCAGTCAATTTCAGAATCCATTTTAAAATATTGGTAATTACACACAGGGCCCTTCATGGCCAGGCACCCCCCTACATTTCAGAACTGCTTCAACCATACGTGCCCAGAAGGTCACTCCGATCTGCCTCCCAGGCTTTGTTGACAGTTCCACCTACAAAATGAATAACCAAAGGCGACCAAGCCTTTTCTGGTTTTGCCCCTAGCCTATGGAGCAAGCTCCCCCTTCAATTAAGAACTGTAGATTCTGTGGACATTTTTAAACAAATGCTGAAAACTCATCTTTTTAGACAGGCCTTTCATAATTGCATTGGGTAATTGTTGTAATGCTAATTGTTTTGTTTCTTTTTAACTCTTTTTAACGTTGGTTTCTTTTTAACTTTCTGTTTTTATTATTATTATTACCTTATTACTTGACTTCTTTATTGATTATTATTGTTTTACCTTCCTGTTGTTAAAGCACTTTGTGACTGATTGTCTGTGAAAGGTGCTCTATAAATAAACTTTACTTACTTACTTACTTACTAATGGTCACCTAAACTGCCATTTGGTCCAGTAACCAGAATGCTCACTTAAAAAGCCAAAACATACTCGTCCCCATTCTTTGTGCAGACCTCTCCCTCCATTGACGTCTGCTTGTCCCACAGAACGCTCATGCCCAGCAAGCAGGGCTGGACTACCATCGCCCTAAGATGGGCTGCAGCTGGAAAATAAATTAAAATAAAATTACATGAAATGAAATAATTTCTACAAAAACACACTTCAGTCGAGTCAGTGCCATTTGTCGATACAGTATATACAGAATGGCACTAAAAGTCTTGGTAAGTCTGAGTTGTCAAACATGGCACAATAGGTTCTGGCAGCCAGAACTGTTTCCAGACTGTTTCCAGATCACCACATTGTTGGATCTGACCAAGGTCCAACAATGTCACCAGATTTGACTGGTGTGTTCTTATATTGGTTCCATCACCCTGTTAGCCACAGCTTTCTCTCATTAGCAGCATCAATTGCAATGCCAATTGGACAGTTACACTACCAAAGAAATCCATTGCATCGAGTGCAATCGGAATGTTAATTATTGTCTTCAGAAGTACAGTGAACATCTCTGTCTTGGCTGGAGTTTTGTTTTGGCTCCAACTTGGATGTTTGGCTTTACATGCAGAAGACGACAGGAACGTGTGCAGCCTGCCTTGTCTCTTGTGGATTGTTTACTGAAAATCTGTATCTGTGATCCTGTGAAATGTAATTACTCTAATAGCTCTCGGGGGGGCACTTCAGATTGTCCTCAGATTGTGTTTACTTGTGGCTTGGCTGCTATGCAACTGTCGGATGCTGTCAGTTGAATGCCACGGTCAAATCATCATCAAGCGTGTTGTCTGTTTCTTCTCAAACACAGTTAGATTCATCTAAATCCAATCCCCACCCTCAGATTGTGTGTCTGCATGTCCATTCATCTACCAGTGCATCAGCCTGTCTGTCCATCAGTCTAGCTAGCCTATTGCCAAGTCTCCCTGCCTGTTAGTACATGTAGCCTCGGAGACATGGATAATGGCAGTTGTTTCAGTTGTCTCGATCAGTACAGTAGAGCTTGAGTAGATGTGGTACTGGTGCATGCACAGAGCATGAGTGTGTAAATGAAGTAGACAAGTACAAGTACAAGAGACAAGTACCTCTCTTGTCTCACATGTGATTATTAGTTTTCTCCACCTGTGTCCTGCGCCAATGCCTGTGTTGATTTCCAGTTGGGTTCACCTGTGTCCTTGTGTATTTATACCCCCGGTTCCAAGTGTTTCTTTGCTGCTAGTGCATTGTGATATGTTTGTTTTGGAGTTATTATACACATTCAACTGACCTGTTCTGCCTCAGCGGCCTCATCCTGCATTTGGGTCCTACGTTCTATCCTGACTCAAACTGTGACAGATCGTGCGCTACTAAAATAGGAATCACTTCTTGTGGAGCCTTTATAGAGTGCACCTCCACAATTGCTTCCATTTCTGCCCATATCCATATAGGGGTGGTAAAAACGCTAGTCTCTGTCGTACAAACTCACTGCAGGCTAAAGAGGAACCTGGCCTGGAGACACTTCTTGGAGCACTCCAAGAAGTGAACTTCCGTTATCGAATGGTAAGGTTGAACCTCTCAAAACTGACGGGCATCAAAGTGTGCAAGCTGCTGTTGTTTGTTTGTTGTATCCCTGAAGGCATAAGGTAGTAGAGTGAGATAGACTGTACTACTTCCAGCATGTGCATTATTGATAAACAAGTGAGAGCAAATCCTTTATTGACCCTCAATGACCAAACATTGACCAAAAAATAAACGAATAGATGCATAATAGATGCATAAACACAAGCATAAAGCAAAAGAACATTTATGTACCGTACCTTGAAACCTTGATAATACTGTAGTGTACCGGTATATCATCTTGCTGCATCTGTCCCTTCCTGTGTTTTTGGTATATGCCTACTTTCTGTCTCTTGTTCTGTCTGCCACATCCTCCCCTCACACTCTATTTTGCAACTAGCTAGCAGTATAGTATTGACAGAGACAGGTTGTACTCTAGCTGTCCGCAAATTACTTTCTGCTGAAATCCTTTCTTCTGGAATTGGCTGAGATGTGACTTCCCGCTGCCATTGCCAGTATCCTGTCCTACAACAACCATAGCCCCCACAATACATGATGAAATCACTCCACAAAACACCAGGCAGCAGCTACAGAATTGGAACCCCTGTTGTAAGTGAACACGTTCTACTTCATTGTTCTCACACAGTTGTAGGAGCATCTTGTGCTCAGCTTGCCACTATAGTCAGTACAAGCAGAGCGTGAAAACAGAGAGTGAAGCAACAAAAACACTAAATATTGGCAGGTAGCCAGCACTGTAATAGTGTGCAGTCCACTAGCCCAGTGCTTGTTACAAATCTGCTAGCGCATGCTGAATTGAAAACTGTTTTTTTTTTTTTTTTTTTATCATGGTAGAGTTTTCAACACCAGGATTTCATATTTACTTCAGTTACGCGTTTTTCTCCAACTTGTGTTCGCAAAGTTGGTTGTGGCATGCAGTCTAGTTGCTGCCTGGCTGCAATTTGAAGGGTCCTCGACTGGAGCAGTAAAAGATGAATGGTTAAATCTTGAGCACATCAGCAGTTTGCAGATTTCATCGCAGTGCTACAGGGCAGTGGTGTTTTCAAGTTGACTGGGCACAGAACTTGTTATCGGTTGTCCACAAATGATCTGTAAGTGGAGAATATATGATTGTACCTATGGCATCACAAGCACGGGCGTAGACACGGGGGGACCAGGGGGACAGTTGTAGGGGGGCCTGAAGCCAGGGGGGCCCACTAAAAGCTTGGATTAATTTGGATTAGTTTTATTTGTATTGATTATTATAAAAATATATTTGAATCACTATATTACCTGAATAAACCGAATGAGTGGCGCAAGAAAACTTAATAATGAGTTTTGGATTTCAAGGACTCCACACATTGTATATAACGCGTCCAGGAAGGGGGACCCATGTCAGAAAGCTGTGCAGGGGGCCCAGAATTGCTAGCAGCGCCCCTGATCACAAGATCAACTTTTACTATACTATACTACTAGAAATACATGATTTTATTTCTTAAGCAACTTGTTCATTCTGTTTACATTACATGTCCTTAGCAGTAGCAGGAGCACCCTCCTCTCCTCTGCTCTGCTATCTTCACTCATACACACAGAGCTGCGCCCATCCCTCCTACTCGACATCTGCTAGCACACTACCGTAAACATTACCATAGACGGTTGACCGTAAAGACACTTGTAAACCTTTCCCAGCAGAGCACAACCTTTGTGTAATCGGGAAGTCACATGATGATCTTGTTTTTGTTTTGTTTTTTCTCTTTGTCCTGTGGCAGAACAGAAGTAGGGAGTGGGATATAATAATAATAGAAGAAGGGGCAATTCAGAACTGAGCACTGGAAAGATGGACAGAGGAAGGTATTTGTACTGCTGAATCAGCCAGTATTTTATACAAGACCTGAACTCAGCTGTCAGGGGTAAGGACTTAATTGTTACTTCACATTGTACTTGTTGCGTTGTCATTACAAGTTCAATCTAGAATAAAGGGAATATGTAACCATATCATTTACTTTGATTGTCATGGTCATTTTTTATTTTGAGGAAAATATCAAGCATAGAAAGCTATACAGTATCGCCTTTGCAATTTAATTGATTCAATATGGGTATATTATTGAATAGGTGTATTTGTGCACTTTGCAGGAATTAAGGGCTAGCCTCTATCCAAGTGAGGCTCATTGAGTATTGGGTCCATGGCTGCCTGCTGTCTCAGTGAGGAGGATAAAGAGGCTCGTCGTATCAATAAGGAGATAGAGAGACAGCTCAGTCGGGACAAAAAGAATTCCCTAAAAGAATACAAGCTCCTTTTCCTTGGTATAAGACTGAGCATTTTTTGCAAAGTATTGTACATAGTGAACCATGAGAGATGTAGGCATTTGTCAAAACCATATGCTTACTCACTGCAGTGTAGTCAAAGTATTTTTCAAAAATAAATACAATTTAGTCATTTAACAACAACATTTTTCAAAATGTCCATTCATTTTTTCCAGAAATAAAAAAAAAAGTTCAAATGAATACTGAACTATCCCACTTTGGACAGCATATTGACCTGTTTATCACATCTTAGGGACTGGTGAGAGTGGGAAGAGCACATTTCTCAAACAAATGAGAATCATTCATGGTTCTGGATACTCTGAGGAGGACAGGAAAAGCTTCACCAGGCTGATCTATCAGAACATCTTCACAGCAATGCAGTCGATAATTCATGCTATGACCACACTACAGATCCCTTATACGCATGAACACAACAAGGTATGGTTTGATTTCCGTTAATTGACGTTGTACAACAGGCATACAACAAACATAATGCCGTACACACACGCACTCACTCACTTACATACACACTTTGGCTGTTATTATGAATTATGATGCCATCTCTGCTTCTCTGTTCGCTCAGGCCTATGCCAGTACAGTCAGTGACGTAGATGTGGAGAAGGTCACAACGTTTATGAATCCATATGTCGAAGCCATCAAGAGCCTATGGACTGATCCTGGGATCCAGCGATGCTACAGTCGGAAGAGGGAATACCAGATCTCAGACTCAGCCAGATAGTGGGTGGACAGGACACAGACCAAATCATCTGTCTCAGACTTTGCTAAAATTGACATAACATTGATTCTGAGGGTTCTTCCTTCTTTCTGTCCCTTCCTCATGTGTGTACAGCTATCTCAATGCCCTTGACCGCATCACTGATTCTGCATATGTGCCCACACAGCAGGATGTCCTGAGGGCCAGGGTTCCCACCTCAGGTATCTTGGAGTACTGTTTTTCCCTCAGGGAAAGGCAGGACGACTGCGTCTTCAGGTGAGCCCAGTTGAATTCCCTAAAGTATTTCATGTGACTGTATTTCACTTTGTCCTATATAGTAACTACTAGTATAGTGTGCAAGGTTCCATCACTACATATACACACAATGTGCACTGGGAGTAGGGCAAGATGCCAAGGAGGCAAGAAAATGTGCCAAAAAGTGCCAAGCTGAGGCTCAAAATAACATTTTTCTCCATGGCTCTGCTGCATGATGAGCAATGAAAAAAGGCTGATCTTCACGAGGAAACATCAGTCGGCAGCTGGTGACACACAAATATCCTACAAGTGTGGGCAACCAAATGTGTGCCTCAGGGCATAGAACTCTGCTAGGCCTGCTCGCATTCTACAAGACTGTGTCAATCTTGGGGTGCAAAAATTTGTATGACAGACAAAATATGTTCACATTTTGTGGTGCCCTTGTGTGGGCAGAAGTGAAAGTGATTGTGGAGGTGCATTGTGCGATCCAATGAGGTTATGAGGTTTGCTTGTTGCTATGTCCTAACCCTGCATTTCTAGGATGGTAGATGTCGGTGGTCAGCGTTCAGAGAGGAGAAAGTGGATCCATTGTTTTGATAAAGTTACTGCTATCATGTTCCTGGTAGCCCTCAGCGAGTATGACCAGGTCCTGGTTGAGTCTGTCAATGAGGTAAGACTGAGACTCTACCAATAACGTTTGTGTACAAGGCAAGACCTTCCCCTGACTCTCTGTCTACTCCTGTCTCCACCAGGCCGAAGGCATGGTGATAGTATGTTTTGCACTCCGCATTGTACGTCCATCCTTCTGTCTTCAAGCTAATCTCTGACACAGTTAAGCTGGTCATGCCAAACTGCACACACACTCATTGGATGCCTCTGTCCCAAAATATCCATAACAGCCTCTTATAGCACCACCATGAGGCAGCTTTTAACATTTTTACCTGCACAGATCTGCTTTTACGTGAACATTTCCTAGAGGCCAATAAGGACAAACCCTTGACCTGCATTTTTCACATCTGCATTTTATATTGCTACCAATAGGCAGAATATTGTAAAACATATTTTTATTACTCCTCTAGATTCTGTCAAAATCTTGCGTAGCGCCAGGGGTGGACTGACAGTCTGGCATACAGGGCATTTTCCCGGTGGGCCGACCCCCCCGGGGGCCGTTAATGTCGTGTTTTAATTAAAAAAAAAAAAATCTGCACAAAACCGGCCCACGAATCAGTGCTGGCGGCCCTCTGTCCTCTTCAAATGAGACTGCCTATTGCAGGGTTTTTATAGTTAACTAAAACTAACTAACTAATTTTAGTTAGCCCGAGCCCCAGAGCCCCTTATGTCTTAAATTCTCATGGGGGCTCAGGCCCCGGAGCCCCCACAAAGATTCAGAGGGCCGCTCTGAGGGCCGCTCTGAGACAAAATTGCCCAGTACGTTTTGAGCTCCCAGTCCACCCCTGCGTAGCGCTACACAGTATGCCTACATGTGCTCAAGACAAATTTGTTTGATTACGATTTCATATTCCATCCTAATTAACGTTTACAAAATTGGCCCATTTTGACAAAAAAACCTCAAATCATACACTTTCTTACTAGGCAGAGGAATATATCCCATCCTTTCCACATTGGCCTGTTAGCGCAACCAACACATTTATTTGGAACCCTTCACATCAGCATATATTATAGCATCACAAGGAGGCCACAATAACCTAGCTTATCTGACCTGGTGTGGTGGAGACCGAGGCCCCGAAACACACTTTTTCTATAAGGCCAAACAGACTATGACAGCACATTATTCCTTCATTTTCTTTACACACTGTGATTCAGCAAAGACCAACTGAGATTGGCCTTTCTTCCTTGTTCTTTGTTGCACATCTTGCTTAATAGTAATTGGGGGGGGGGGGGGGGGGGGGATAAATATTACTCTTGGGGTACAATTTGAACTTATAATCATGGGAACCTGAAATGAAAGCATGCTACACATTTTGTATGGAGGATCATGGTTTTGTGTGTGTGTGTGTGTGTGTGTGTGTGTGTGTGTGTGTGTGTGTGTGTGTGTGTGTGTGTGTGTGTGTGTGTGTGTGTGTGTGTGTGTGTGTGTGTGTGTGTGTGTGTGTGTGTGTGTGTGTGTGTGTGTGTGTGTGTGTGTGTGTGTCTTTATTCACTACAGAATCGAATGGAGGAAAGTAAGGCGTTGTTCCAGACAATAATAACCTATTTTCAGTTTCATAAGATCGCAGTCATCTTGTTTCTGAATAAGATAGACTTACTGGAGGAAAAGATCATGTTTTCACATTTGGTGGACTACTTCCCTGAATATGATGGTGAGATAGGGCCACAACTTTAATTAGCATGAACTTTCTAAAAGTCATGAATACATAAGCATATTATTCATATCTATTCAAAATGTATTATATATTTTATGTTGTGATAAATATTTTTTAAATGTTATGGCTATTTATATAGCCGGCCTGCTGAAACTGTTTGTACGAGTCTGAACCCCATGGTGTGTACAGTAACAGCACACAATTTATTTATCTAACTATTTCATTTTAATTTAAGGTATGTTTAACCATTGACATTCACATGCAGTTCTTTCTCTTTTTTACCAGGTCCCCAACAGGATGACGAGGCAGCAAAAGAATTCATATTGAATATGTTTTTAGATCTGAACCCAGATCCGCGTAAAGTAATTTACTCGCACTTCACCTGTGCCACAGACACAGAAAACATTAGGTTTGTCTTCCTCGCTGTCAAACACTACATCTTGCAGATCAACCTAGAAGGGCACAACCTTTTATAATGGAGTGCAGGTGCCACTGTAAAACATTCAGCTGCTTTATTTAAGCATCTTGTGGTGTGCTCACAGAGCCCCCTCATTATTCAATTACAATTTGGTGTTTGCATTGAATTGGATTTGAATTCATGATATGAATATATGAATTCAAAGTCCATGATATGGGTGCTAGTCCCCTCCCACTAATTTTGCAAGGCAATTACACGCATGGACCACATTCTTCCTTGTTTACATTTTCTGGTGAGGCTGTTGGTCAGTTGCAGATAGTGTGAATGGTCAAAGCTCAGCTATGTAGTGAAACATGTTTGACATGTCTTGCTCCAAGCATAAATTAGCATTTAGGTGGGTCACGTCACACCTCTCTTCTGACTGACAAGAAAGAGAGAAAGAACTACACCCAAATTTAGTCTGTTTCCTGTTTTTTTCCTGTTTAGACAGATTGGTAATGCTTTTAGAACATACTTGTTTTCAAAAATATGTAATCATTTTTAGAAACAAGTCTTTGTGTTTACATGTACCAGGATGTTTATTCTGTTTGTTTAGATATCTAGGTACAGTAAGTTACTATGCAGGGTCATCATTATGCCTGACTTGTTACTCATAGATGTGTCTTTTATTTTATTTTCTATATTATATATTTCTATATTATATTTTGTATGTGTGTTCCTTTTTTAACTCATGTTGTCATAATTTTTGAAGATACTTTATTTAAAGCACCATATTATTGGTTAAAGCCTTTGTGGAGGACTTTAGTGTAACTGCATGTGACGAGTTCAGTTAAATCAATCAAATTGACCAAATTTGGGGATGTGAATCTGAAGATTAGTGTGTTGATTTTGACTAAGAGACATTTATTGACATTTTGTGAACATCTGAGTTCATCAGGTTTTGATACAAGTCTTGAAACAGAGAAAGATTTTTTTGTTTACTGTTTATTGTTAACATTTTTAGCACATAAATAGATGTGTTCTAAGCAGCTGGCTTCACCTTTATAGTGCCATTTGAAGAATGCTATCCAAATAGGCTATGCAATGAACTACGGGTTTGAGTTTTTCCATCAGATTTACCAAAATAAGTTGACCGATAATGATGGCGTCCTCCTACTTTCTAAAGTGTTACTTACACCCTGGGAGAATGGATTGCTGAAGTGGAGCCACCACACAAGTGTTAACTCAGTCAGAGGAAGAACGTTTAATATCATAACATAGCAATCTTTGGTGCAATAAAGCGTCTGCCATATTAAAGCCCTCAGTCTGTGTGAGGCCTCAGATTTCCTTATTCTTGCATTGATGATCATCCCTCAGCACATGCCCAACGTTGGGCTTGACTGTGTTGAGAAATTGTACTATATTTTCCTATAGGCCTATGCTATTCTTCTATAGTGTAGATGAAAAGCCTGCAAATTTAAAAGCCCAATGGCTGAAGAGAAAGACATTTTGTCTAAATGGATGCTATTTAATAATTAATGTTCTTGGCGGTATGTTTTAATATCCATTCTTTACTCTGCTCCACTGTCTCGCCTCTATACAAACACAGCTGCCCCACCTTTCCCTTTCCCATCAGAGCACAGCCCTCATGCACAGGAAGGAGGAAGTCACATGATCAACTTTATTGCTTTTCCTCATACGCAGAAGCCCTGGGATACATGGGATACATGGTCTGAATAACAGATGGGATAAGGCAGGTGTAAGCCCTGGAAATATGAACTGAGGGACTTTTCAATTCCAGTCATTATATGTGTTTTTGTGCTGCTGCCAAAGCCAATATTTCACATCACCACAACACTTGAACTCAGCTACAGTATCATCAGGGGTAAGGACATTACTTGGTGATACTTCATGTACTGTTTTGCACAGTAATTGTTCAACAAATATGTTATTTTTTTTTTCTAAATTAAGCAATATTGTTCCTCACATAGCCATTTCAATATAATATAATAACGAGGTTAAAGCAAGCGTCCCTCGAATGTAATATTTTGTTTGTGCAACAGTTCTCAATAAAATAAAACACAACAAAATGTGTTGATATGGTGGCACAATTAACTCTCCAAATAACCTTGTGTGTTATCTCTGTTTCCATGGAAACACATGCAGGCTGACAGACACGTCACTAGCACTGTTTACTCGACCAGTCCAGAGTCCAGTAGACCCAATGACAGGCAAATGCTCTGGTTCAGCCAGTGGGAGCAAATGAGCTAAAATGAACATTAGAGCTTTATAGCTTTGGATGACTGACAGATTGGTTAATCCTGTCTGTGCTGGAACGTTACTGTGTTTATTTGTTTTGACTGAATGTACTGTATTACAGAAGCTGTAGTGCCACAACAGTCATCATTGGTGAATATATTTGAAGATGGAATGCCGTATTCTTTTTACTTTTTCTGTTTTGCATGTGTTTATGATGTTAGGTTAGTGTTATAATATTCAAATATGTCATATTTTGAAGACCCAAACGGGGACAAACCCATAGAAATCTGTGGAGAAGAGATTGGCCTAATGAAGTGAACAGAGTTGTCGTAACAATAAACCCAAATCTGTCCGATTAATCGTTGGTAACAGAAATTAATGACCAGATAATATTCTCCTATTTTATGCCACTTTTTTTTTTTTTTTTTTTTTTTTTTACAGGCAAGCCTCTTTTTATAGTGGCACACCCCTTGGTTTAATAACATATTGTTGTATTTATTCAATATCGATACATTATTTCAAGTTTATTTCAATATTTCCAGTTGTCCTGTGTACTTTGCAGGAAAGAATGAGTGTTTGTTCCATGGCTGCCTGCTGTTTCAGCAAGAGGGCTGAAGAGAAGAGGGAGAGACAGCTCCTTCTTCGGGATAAAAGAAGAGCTCAAGCAGAAATGAAGTTACTTTTGCTTGGTATAAGACATCAAATTAAACATTATGGTACAATATTAGGTATACTGTACATTGAGGAATGCACTGTAGGCTATACAGTTTGTTTATGAGTTAGGCTATTCCATTTATTATTATTTATTATTATTACGTTTTGTACTACATGTGTTTTTCACTTCTCAGGGACTGGTGAGAGTGGGAAGAGCACATTTCTCAAACAAATGAGAATCATTCATGGTTCTGGATACTCTGAGGAGGACAGGAAAAGCTTCACCAGGCTGATCTATCAGAACATCTTCACAGCAATGCAGTCTATAATTCATGCTATGACCACACTACAGATCCCTTATACGCATGAACACAACAAGGTATACTGAAAGTAATATCTGCTTCAACTCTATTTCCCTATTTCCCATGTGTGGCACAACAAACAGGTATACTGTGTGCAACTTAGAGATGATCATTTCACACTGTTATTACATTTTTGTCCAACACGTCCATTATTGTGTCTGAAATCTGGAAACACTGCTCAATGTTTTTTTGCAGTGTTGCACAATAATCCCGTCTCATATAACTCACTCAAGGCATCATATGTTTATTCTTGTATAAGCCATAATAACGGGAACCCTTTCAAGAGGGGAAGCCCTTTTGTGGAAGTCGTTGCCATGTACCGTAGATGCATAGATGTACGGTACATATTTGGATGGATTGTTAATGTGCTTCTATAATATCTTCTCTGGATCTACTCAGGCCTTTGCCAGTACAGTCAGTGACGCAGATGTGGAGAAGTTCACAACATTTAAGAATCCATATGTCGAAGCCATCAAGAGCCTATGGACTGATCCTGGGATCCAGCAATGCTACAGTCGGAAGAGGGAATACCAGATCTCAGACTCAGCCATATAGTGAGTGATCACAGACACAGAGGGCTCCATTTTCGTTACGTGAACAATTTTGAATAGTTCACTACATTGACACCTTGTGAGCTTGTGTACTGGCCATTTCAGCTATTAAAATAGTAAAAAAGTAAAAAAAGAAAAAAAAAGTAGACCCAAATCTACTTTCTCAGAGTCAGAGTTTGCCAATATACCACTGATTCTTCCTTCTGTCCTCCGTTCAGCTTTCTCAATGACCTTGACCGCATCACTGATTGTGCGTATGTGCCCACGCAGCAGGATGTCCTGAGGGTGAGGGTTCACACCACAGGCATTACGGAGTGCCTTTTTACCATGCATCAATGCATCTACAGGTTGGCACATTTAAATGACTGTGATTGCTTCATTTATTATTTAATGTTATTTAATAGCAATTAGAATAATTTGTATACTGGTGTCAAGGATTCTAGCTAGCAACAACAGTGTTTCTTATAAAAGAGAAGTTCAGGTTGAGGCAGCTGGACTATGAGTGCCATGAAAATACCTTAATTTGAATATTCCTGTTTTGGGGTTATTTTGATATTCTTTAGCAGTGTAGTGTATTTTTAGAATTGGGACAATGTTAGATATTATATTTACATGAATACATTCCAATGTTATTCAAAAAGTATTGTAGATGTTAGCTATGTCCTTCAAACTGTATATCCAGGATGGTAGATGTTGGTGGTCAGCGCTCGGAGCGGAGAAAGTGGATGCACTGTTTTGAGGAGGTCAAGGCTGTCATGTTCCTGGTAGCCCTCAGCGATTATGACCAGGTCCTTGCTGAGTTTGTCACTGAGGTAACACTGAGACTATAAGTCTGCGTCACAGTCTTAAAGGGCCAGTTCACCTCTGTTGCTTATTTTAATGATGTTAGAGAGACAATAAACACTTTCCTGGGTCTTAATGTGGGGAATTTGTTTTTAGGGTTAGTGTTACAGTTTCCATAATGATTTGGTGCACTGCTCCTCCTTGTGGATAAGTTGAGGACTGTCTTACTGAGACAACATGTAGTCCAAGGTAATAAGATAAAGCAGGTAGGATCAGTGGGTCAACAATGTCATTCTCACTATCAGATGGCAGATTTGTTGCATCAAGGGAGCAAAACTACACCTTGAATTTCAGGGAATAGAGTCAATCAGAGCCAGGGACCAGGTCAAGGACAAACACCCTTTCTGAATAACATAAGGCCATTGAAATTCCACTGTAGTTTGGAGAGCCAGCGAAATCCATTTGAGCCCTCGCCCGCGGGCGCCCGGTTTCAAAACCGGGCGCCCGTTTTCACAAAAACGGGCGCCCGTTTTCACAAAAACGGGCGCCCGTTTTCAAAAGCGGGCGCCCGTTTTCAAAAGCGGGCGCCCGTTTTCACAAACTAGGCTATGCCTAAACTTAACTCTAACCCTAAACTTAACCTCAGTAAACCTATGCCTAAACCTAACCTAACCCTAACCATAACCTTTTGAAAAGGGCGCCCGTTTGTGAAAACGGGCGCCCGCTTTTGAAAACGGGCGCCCGCTTTTGAAAACGGGCGCCCGTTTTTGTGAAACCGGGCGCCCGTTTTTGTGAAAGCGGGCGCCCGCTTTTGAAAACGGGCGCCCGCGGGCGAGGTCGCTTTTGGATTTCGCCCCTGCTGGTAGTTTGCCTACTGTTAAAATATACAAAATTAACGAAATACTATATTGCTTTGAATGTATGAAGTGTATTTTTCTGATGTCACTACCTTTATGATAGTACTAGCTCCAACTTTGAAGAGTGGAATTCTCACACCAATCCCGACTGACTTTGTTCATTCACATCTTTATTTTGAACATGTCATGGGCTTATTAATAATATGTTCTACTACATCGGAGCTGTGATTATTAATTAGTCTTGCAATGTGCTGTTTGGATAATTTTCCACAATTACATAACATATAAAACAAAACACAACAAAGATATCTGGGTATTGAAAAGAGATGCGACCTTGATGATATACTGTGTGACCACATTGCAATGTTAGTTCTTGTGTGTCTCTGATTGAGTATATTATAGCCTTAGGAGTCTCTCATAGAGAATGCATTTTACAGTTGAAGTATCCCGTTCTACCGAATCAGAATTTGGGGCGGGAAATTAGTTTCTGTATGTCTCCATTGGGAACACTTTCAAAGGTCAAACAGGTCAAGGTTTAGATTCGAGATGCAATCTTCCAGATGGATTTGAACTTTGAGCACAGCAGCAATGATAGCATCCATGAGCATCAGCCTCTAGCTTTAGGTTCAGCAGAATCATCTTTTGATCTAATTATTATCTATCCTTTGAGCTCAAATTGACTATGGATAGAATGGAAGTCATTCAGTGGGGGTAATATACGAGTCAGTCATTTTGAAGAGCAGATTGTCCTCTAGTCTACTTTATTTCAACTTTTTCTCTGTGTGCTTATCTTGAAGCTGAAACTGCAAATGTGTGAAAATGTGTGTGTGTGTGTGTGTGTGTGTGTGTGTGTGTGTGTGTGTGTGTGTGTGTGTGTGTGTGTGCGTGCGTGCGTGCGTGCGTGCGTGCGTGTGCGTGTGCGCGCGTGTGTGTGTGAACAGAATCGAATGGAGGAAAGCAAAGCCTTATTCAAGACAATATTATCCTGTAAATGGCTACAACATTCTAAAACCATCTTGATTTTGAACAAGACAGATTTACTGGAGGAAAAAATCATGCATTCACATTTGGTGGACTACTTCCCTGAATATAACGGTGAGATCACTTTTCTAGCCACAAACATACTTCATTCTTGGGGTCTTTCTTAAGAGTCATAATAATATTCAAATTTCTTAGAAAAAAAAAGACATTTCTTAATGTTGTCTTTTTGGAGAACTTTGTAACATTACATTGTAATTGAAATAATACCAATATTGTTTAAGCTCTCTTTATCCCCTACTGTATACTGTAGGTTTATTAATTTATTAATAAACCTTAATAAAATGTTTTTTATTGAGTATTTTTCTTTATTTTACCAGGTCCACAACAGGATGCCCAAGCAGCAAGAGAATTCATATCAAAGATGTTTGTAGATCTGAATACCAATAGCAGAAAATGCATATACCGTCATTTCACCTGTGCCACTGACACACAGAACATTAGAACGACCTTCTATGATGTCAGAGACATCATTACTCGATGTTGTTGTTTTCAGGAATATGATGTTTTATGAATACAAAACATACGAGAAAGGATGAAAAGGTGACTGCAAAGTGCAGTCAGCTTTTAAAGGTTCCATAATAACTTGAGAACATGCACATAATGTCAATGTAAAATATGAAATAGAATAAATAAATAACAGAAACTAAGCACTTTTTACATTGTAAATGAAATAGTAGTGTTATATTCCTTTGTTATTCTTATTCTGATTCTCTAAAATTCTGGCTAAATGAACTATAGACTGCATACAGTGTAATAAGTTGTACATTCTTCTGAATGAAGTACAAAAAATATATCAACTTCTAGTGAAAATAACTGCAAAATACTCAAGGCCAAAGTTTCAAATCATCGCAATGTTGATTTGAATTTAATTTATAATTAAATTATATTTAATTTATAATTTGACCTTAATTTCAAATTCTCAGAGAGACTAGGCTATTGATTGAGGCGCTCATTAATAAAAATGACTAGAAAATGACTACAGTACACTGTAGATAACATAAGAAAAACAAAGAAACACAATAATGTTGACAAGAGTATGTCACATGGCCACTTGTCTAGTTGTCTGAGCCTTGATATGTTAAAATCTTTGAATAGCCAACATGGACATATGACACACACAGACTAGGGCTGTAGGTGTAGTTACATAAAGCGTCTGTAGGAGGTGTAAAAGAGCAAGTTTGCCAGATCCCTCTGAACTGGTACAGGCAGTGTTAAAATGACAGGCAGCTGGCAGCGTGACTGTGGGGATCCAGCTTTCCTCTTCTAACGTGCCTATTGGACAAGGCCGGATTGGGGGGGGGGGGGGGGCTGGCGACGTCACAAAGGGTTGGGACTGCTCATTCAGCATGGGACACAGTATGCCTTTGAGGGCCCCATATTGCCATACCAGGCAGTTCGTCCAAAGTGCCAGGTCGGGCCATAGAGCTGTGTTTGATTTCACCAGTGACAATCCAGTTGTCAGCACCAAATCCACCACCCACGGCTGTCATATGAGAGGAGAGTTGTGGTCATGGTTAAACTCCAGCAGAGTACTATACTAGTACTAGAATCAGCAGTTGCAGCCTTGCTAATCCTGGACCTACCATATACGCCTGCTCGCAATTTTGTGTGAGGGGATTTTCTCACTTGAACTGAGTCAAGGGGTCCCTAGAGATGAAAAATCACCGAGGTGCTTGTCCGCCATAGTGCCACGAATGGCGCAATGGCCGAATCAAATATGGCCGCCATCGGATATGATGAAAATCCAACTTTTGTGTATATACACATGCAATACCTCTATTCTGACTAATTGGGGGGTGGGGAATCCATTTCTGACATTGTTATGACAATTTTGGTTGATTTTGACCTTGAAAGGTCATGGTCAAGGCCATTTTGCTATTCCGAAGACCATAACTAACCATTGTTAGGTGAAAAAAACGGGTGCAATGGGTCTATTTCTACTAATTCTGACATTTATTAATTAATTGAATTAATATTCACTTGTTTTTTTAGTAGGCCTATATGTGCATAAGACATATAACAATTATAATCACCCCCTTTAAAATGTATTTAATTGGGTGTTAAATCAAATCAAATTGAAGGAATAAAAGTGATGCAAAATCAAACAGCAACTTCATTCAAAGTGAACTGATGCAATAGGTCTAATTCATATAATTAATATAATTTTGGCAATGATTCCTGTGTGATATTTTTTATATTGACATTTAACTATAATTTAAAAGTAACAAATTTGTCCCCTATTATCATTTTTACTCAATTATGTTATTATTCAGAACAAAAGATATACACAACACATATAGCAAGTATACATATACATTGCTATATGGGTTCTGAAATGATTAAATAAGAGTGACAAAGTGACAAATAATATAAAATAAAATCAAGTATTTTCTCTCAACTTGCTCATGCAGTGATCTCCAGGATCAATTAAAAGACTAGATGGTAGGATCCCCCCTCCCGGAGGAACGTTGGTGGGTGATGGCGCATGCCCTGGCTGCTGGTGGGTAGGGCGTTGATGGAAATCCTCTTCTGCTCAAGCTTATCGGCTAGACATGCTGGGTCCTTCCCAACCATAGTTGCAGGTTTATGGGAGATGGCAGCACAACGTTGCTTGAACGATGAAACTCAGCCTGTTGGATTCCAAGCCCCAGACTTCGCTCCCTGTCAGCTTCTTCTTCTCGACTCCCTCCCACATCATCCAGCGGCCCTTTCCAGTCAAGATATGTGCTTGATCAAGGTCTTGGCTAGGGTTGTTCCAAGATGAAAGACTGCTTGATGCAGTGGTAGCATGTGTCGCTTTTCACCAGTGCCATACTTCGCTGCCAGTCTTCTTCTTCTTCTCAGTGCTTGGATGTATGGGATGCAATGTAGAAGTAATGCACAGGTGTATCATTGAAAACTATCACAACTCTCTTAGACTGTTTAACAAAAATAGCCCACTCCACATGCACCACTAGCCTCGTGTGTCAGCTTCCTCAATCCAGTTCAAGAGGTCATGGATGTCCTTGCCACCATGCAGCCACCTTTGCTAGGAGAACCTAATTGTCATGGACGACAGACCTGACAGTGATAGTATTGCCACTAGCCTCGACACCCAGGCTTTCATTTTCATTCGCGTTGCACGAAAACGGAAAGCCTGGACTAACGCACGTTGGAAAGTGGCCTTGAGGGGGGAGTGAACCTTCCGGGGTGGGCGTCGCTCTAAATGATGTGACGTAGAACAGCAGTGGACGGGAGGGGGAGGGGCCGGAGATGACGACACGTTAGTGAGATCAAATCAGAGCACATCACTTCCGCTGTGTGGATCCCACGACACCCCGCCCCCCAAGGCCAAAATCATTGAGGGCTAGACCAGGCTATATTGCCACAGACCTGACTGCACACCATATCCCAAACTAACAGATAGATATTTTGCTTGTTCTCAGACACCCAGAAATTGTGAAGTTGCTGCGGAATGGGTGTGTTGCTGTTCATGCCAATGCTTGCTGTTGAGTCTGTACGTCGCAGGGGCTCCCCTTCATATTGAGACCTCTCAATGTACGAATCAAGTATGAGGTGAATGAATTCTGACTCTCGGCAGAATGAGGATGAAGCACTGATGAGGGTGTTGACCGTTGAGAAACCGTCCCAGTGGCATCTGCCGCATTTTCGACATGAAGTCTAACACAATATGAGTGGCAAGAGTAGATGACTAGATGCAGACTCCATTGGGTGAGATCAACTTCAGGCTTAATCTCTTTGAACATTTTTGACCATCAAATATGTTGAGAGCACGTCATGAGAAAGTATTTGCTGGATGTTTATGCCCTGCTCCTTAGCAATGTCCATAGCTCCTATATGCTTCAGCCATGTCTTTGGGTAAAACTAAGTTCTGCTTCTTCAAAATGGTGGTTGGTGCCTTCTGTGGTTGCTCTTTGAAGTGAGGCTTCCTCTTTGGTATGATTCAGCTAATTTTCTCAGTTTAGCCTCTCTTGTCTGTATGGGCACTACATGCACTCCCCATTTTTAGACAGTTGAGCAGGCGCAGAGTGAATTCTCTGTATACAACCTGCATTGTGAGCAGATTGACAGTCAATGAGTATGGAATCTGGTGCTCTAGCACAGAGTCAAACAGCTTCACCACTTTGAATGTAAGGTGACAAGTGGTGCTCAGTGCATGCTCGAGATGGATTTTTTGGGGGTAGTTGTTGGTGAGGAGGTTGAGGACATTTTCATGAATCTCATGAAACAAGAGCTCAAACTCTGCATCTGCTTTTGCATTGTGTGTGTGGCTCCTACTAGAGATCGACCGATCAGACTTTTGGCCAATGTTTCCCATCACCGATTAGTGGAACATCAAAAAGGCCGATAGCCGATATCAGCCGATACGATTATTATTTACTTTAATAGAATAAAAGTGCGGAAGCAGCAATAGTGTTTCAGTTTCCCCTCCATCACATGCATCTTTTTAATTCAAGTACAGGCACAGAGCTTCAGACATAAAAGAAAAAGAGAAAATACATTTTGGATAATTTGGATAAATCTATAAATACATGAGGTGATAGAGTCAGAGACACACAGCTATACATCTCCTTACCCCACAATCTACCGGATCTTCAGTGAAAGTGGTCGATGTACCATTTTTGAACATTTATAATAAATACAAATAATCGGCTGCTCTTTTTTCGATTATTTATTTTGAGCACCGATACCGATTATTAATAAAATCATGAATATCGAATTCGATAATCGGCCGCGGCCGATAATCGGTCTATCATAGTGACCTTCAGGACCCTTCATCACTCACTGAATGCTCTGCTCGACCTTCAGGTTACCTACTACAGTACTGAACCAGCATTGACCTGAACAACCCTCTGACCGATTGAGAAGTGCCAGTAGAACTCAGGATGTGTAAACTCTAGCACCTTGATTCGCACAAGATACTATGAGCCATGACACAGGTAGTTTACTGTATGCAAAGATCACCATAGATCACCATAGTATCACCACAGTATCCCACAGCATTTTTATTACAGCCACCAAATACAGCCAACCTCCAAAGATATGGCAGAGCTCTGACAGCCTTGCATTCCTTCTCAAAATCCTGATTCAATTTCTCTACTTGTGCTATCGGGGGCCTCAAACTGCTCTGAGCAATGTTGATTTGCAGCTAGCACAGTGTGCAATGCCTGTACCTGTGCTAGCACTGGATATGCAGCTCTGCCAGAACATATTCCACTGGAGCGACCTGATCACATCCTCTACCATCGGCATCCCAGTGAGAGCCCGGACATAATGGCTGCCGTTTAACACCAACTCTATCAGACCAGGTCCTGACATGGCACACTCAACCATTGCATCACCAGGGCCAGAAACTCTAAGCAGTTTTCCTTGGCATCTGAGCAGAACACATGTCCAGTGGAAAGGGCCCATGCAAAGGAAGAGATTCTTGAATGTTCTGTCTTGTGCAGATGAATATCTACTGCTGGAGCAAACATGCCTTCGTCACACCATATTACCATTGATACCTCATTTGGTTGTCTACGAACACTCTGGCCATGGCAATAAAATGGTTCACTTGGGCCACAGCCAGAGCCTTCTGTTGAGTTCACTTTGAATGAAGTTGCTGTTTGATTTTGCATCACTTTTATTCCTTCAATTTGATTTGATTTAACACCCAATTAAATACATTTTAAAGGGGTGATTATAATTGTTATATGTCTTATGCACATATAGGCCTACTAAAAAAACAAGTGTTTAATATGAATGAATATTAATTCAATTAATTAATAAATGTCAGAATTAGTAGAAATAGACCCATTGCACCCGTTTTTTCACCTAACAATGGTTAGTTATGGTCTTCGAAATGGCAAAATGGCCTTGACGATGACCTTTCAAGGTCAAAATCAACCAAAATTGTCATAACAATGTCAGAAATGGATTCCCCACCCCCCAATTAGTCAGAATAGAGGTATTGCATGTGTATATACACAAAGGTTGGATTTTCATCATATCCGATGGCGGCCATATTTGATTCGGCCATTGCGCCATTCGTGGCACTATGGCGGACAAGCACCTCGGTGATTTTTCATCTCTAGGGACCCCTTGACTCAGTTCAAGTGAGAAAATCCCCTCACACAAAATTGCGAGCAGGCGTATATGGTAGGTCCAGGATTATGCAGGGGCTACTAGTGGCTGTGAGAACCAATGCAGAATCAGGTATGAAAAAGCATGAAGTAAACTACAAATCGTGCCACATGCTTCTTGGGGGACTGATGTGGTGAACAAATTAGAGGGAGTATGATTGTATGATTGCCTTAGCCGCTAGTGGCTTCGTTCTATATATTGTGTGTGTGTGCGTGTGCGTGTGCGTGTGTGCCTGCGTGCATGTGTGCGTGTATGCGTATCTGTTCTATTATGAATCTGACAGGATGGGAATGGTGACGGGCCAGTTGTCATAGCACTAAGCAACGCACATGGATAGCTTTGCTGACGCAGATTAGTAACATTTCCTACCAACGTTGACACTTTTGACTTCCTCAGTCATAGGATCAGTGTTTTGAGACATAGATGTCACAGAAAGAGTATGGCTCATTCTTGTGAGCAAATATATCCTATGGGCATGAGCAATGCTTGTATTCAGAACAAAACACTACTCAGCACGAGTCTTGGTGTAGTCACTGAAGCTGGGTGAAAATTCTTGAAGATACAAATGAAAAGGAACATCCGCACTCTCTCTTTATTTTTAATGAACTCATAGCATCAGTCTACCTAGAGAAATGGGGGGGTTCAGCATTTCAGCCTTCCTCACCCTCAGTGGTTCACTTTAAGCAGATTGATAGATTGAGTTTGAAATGATGAGAAATGGTTTGAAATGGTGCCGAAGGTATACCCTTGTTTCCCTGAGGTCTCTCATTGGGTCAGGCAGCACATATACTGTATATCTTATAAAAATGAACAGAAGAGCATTTTTTCTCCATGTAAATAACATCTACTTCATAGAATCACATTTATGTCACATTACGAGTATATAAATAATAGAAGATACTGTTGCAGGTGCAGTGTGTCACGAGTAGATGTGAGAAAAATAGTAAGCTCCTTTTTGTTTCCTTTATGACTCAAAAATAACTTTCTAAGTATAAAGCGTTTAAGATTAGACTGTTAGACTGAAGTGATATATCATATATGGGTAGAATCCAAATATTATTTTGCGGTCAGCACTACTGGACTGGCATCAGGGCACCCTATAGGGACAACCACTGCAGTAGATGGATAGATGGTTATGGATCATGATCGGTCCATTGCAATTCAAATACAGTATTGTTTATGGATGAATGATTATGGATATCAGGTGTTGATGCCTGACTCCCAATGTAGGCATTTTCATAATGATCAGTGCAACAATAGATATTTCCCCTCAGAGCAGAATAGCTGATGGTGGTATAGAATAGAATGATGGGGATGTTGGGTGAATCATCTGGTGACACAGTCACTGGGATGCGGG
This sequence comes from Benthosema pterotum, assembly GCA_039105355.1. Lineage (NCBI taxonomy): Eukaryota > Metazoa > Chordata > Actinopteri > Myctophiformes > Myctophidae > Benthosema > Benthosema pterotum. The sequence continues at coordinate 32,393,180 of CM076979.1, read as the reverse complement.
GTTGGAAGGAACCACATGGTCAACATACAGTATAACAATCTGTTCTCCCTCAGAAAAGTGCTCGTGTCTGGCTGTGCCGTTTCCAAGAAGTGATGCTTGACACAAAGTGTTACCATAGATACCTCATTTCCACACACACACCTCCCACTCGCCGCCCTGCCATGCATGGCGTTGTGTCATATCGCTATGACAGTCATTCAAGATTGCATCTTTTATAGAACTCTATGTGTTACATGCTCATACACGCAGTGTGCAGTGAGGCGTTGTTGTGAGCTGTGCGGTGTGCTACTACTGTACTGTATATCATGTCGTTGCTGTCAGGTGGAGACCTTGCATGTCCATACTTTTTGTTTTCAGGAAATGGGAGGAAAAAAACATGTTTTCATGTTCAAGGTCAATTTTATTTATACTGTATGTCCCAAGCAAGGCACTTTGCTTTTCAGCAGATAGCAAGAGCTCTTAAAACGCATTACATAACAGACAACAACAGACATACAGTACGTATACATTATGACAAAAACAGATTATGAATACATTAAACATAAAGTGCGACTAAAGCTAAAGTGCACCAAGACGAATGGCATCTACAGCATCTATCACCTCCTGCTTGCCTTATTGATAGCCCGAATTGAGTTAGGAATAAAGGAGAATTTGTACCTTTTGATTTTAGTAAAATGTGTCTTCAGCCATTGGCTTAATTCATTCTCCTCGTATAGAGGGGTACTAGGAGCCATATGTGCTAATTGTTGCTGCTTTTTAAGCACCTGTTCACTACAGTAGAAATTACAGTATTTTATCAATTTTCTTTTTGAGCAAAAATATTCATACAACAATAATTATTTTGCCCATAGTACATATTGAAATAAAATATTCAAAGAAATAACAATTATCAATGGAAAAACGAAAGTCTCTATCAATGGAAAAATGGAGCTGCTCCTCTGTCTCTTCTCCCTCTCCTACCCACTCTGCCCTGGATATATGTTGGCTCTCGCTGCTGATACCCAGTGGGTGGTGGAGGAGTCAGCAGCTGGGGGGTGGGTGCATTGGCAGGTATAACTGCACCCCCACCGGGGCTCCAGGCGGATGACTGGCAGTGAGTTAGGAGCACCTTGGAGACCGGGTACAGAGGTCAGGCTGTTAGTGTGTTGCTGGAGCTGCCTGTGGCTTACACACAATCTGATTAGTGTCAGGAGAAAAGTGGAAACAACGTCTGTCTGAGGGCCAGGTGGTGTGTCATGGTTTAGATCAGTGGTTGGATTCCAAACATTTTCAGGTCAAGGACCCCCAAATTGGCACAAATTACTCTGCAAGTGAAGACTTTTACGACTCAAGCAAGGCAACCCGTTCATTAGTCTAAGGACTCCGGTTTATCTTGTAAAATCTGTTACAAGATAAATCTATGTTGGACTCCGAATAATCTACTGTATGTTAGACTCCCAATTTATATTGTAAAATATATGTTAGTTTAACTGAGAGTGTACAAATGGAATCAAATTTGCTTCAATTTTCCTTTTCATTTGGTTTCATTCTCTCTGGGCAAGGTCATCTCACAAGTAACGTTTTGTTTCATATTCCTCACATGTGAAAAGCAACAGCATCTTTGAGATAAAGACCTGTAGTACACTGTACTTATGGTACTCTGAAGAGAGTGCGCTTGTGTCCAGACAGTGAGGCAGACACTCTGGAGATTTAACCACCTATACTTAGTTGACCAGATTCCAAAGGGCTCTATATAGGCTATGTCCTATTTTCCCTGAATGCTAGCCCCAGAATAGCGAAGCTAATTCATGTGCTTTTTAAAAGGATGTTTCCAAAACTTGGCTATTGCTCTCTTTTGCTATCATCTGTCTGTCACCCCTTTTTAATAATTAGTCGTTAATGTCTGGCTGGATTTGACCTGGAATTAAATGTATATTCATGCTCCCAGAAGTAATACTGCTGGCTTTGACTGTGCAAAATCTAATAAGAGCCTGCAAAGAAATTAGCCCACGGATTGTGTTGACTGTCCATTTACTGCACATGTTTAGTGATACGTGATTTGTTCGAACCCGATTGGCAGGGATGTTGTGGAGTGGGTCCTGGCTGAATACTATGCATGATATCATGTAGATTCCCATGATAGTTCCAAGCTACATGGTTGGTCATCCTACCTGGGGATATACTGTACTTACACCCTTAGCAGGCCAATATGGCATCCTTGTATTTGCTTTGTTTCTTTTGTGGGGCTGCACCTGCTTCGACCGTTCAAGTGATAATCCTCAGTAGGTTTCTTAACAATCTGCCGGCCTACTGCATGTAGTCTTGGAACTGACTGGCGCGATTGGCATTGATTGGCTCGCAGCATGTGACAAGACGTGACAAGATCCGTGTGATATTGGTAGAATTGGATGGCCTGAATGGCCTCTCTCTTTAGTCTTTAGTCACCTTCACTTCACACACAATGATTCCCTGGTGACAATTCAAGCTTTGTGTGTGCGTGCGCATGCATGTGTCTGCGTGCCATGGCGATGAGTCATACCTATTCAAAGTTAGTGTGCTATAACGCCACCCTTTGGCCAGTGTTTTCAGAGCTACCATGCTGCAGTTTCACAATAAAACGACCTTGTAGATGAGTGAGATAGCGGCAGAAAAAATTAAACTAACAGTATTATTCATCAAACCTTTTCAGAGAGAGAGAGAGAGAGAGAGACTATTGTGATTATTCTATTTTCCTTTTAACTGCGGTGAGGCTAGTGAGAGAACCATATACTTATGTGTGGACCTGGTCGAAGTTGCCATGGTGATTAGTGAGCTGTTTGAGGTACTGCAGAGATGTGTGTGTGTGTGTGTGTGTGTGTGTGTGTGTGTGTGTGTGTTTGTTTTTGGTACATAGTGAGGACACACACGTGCTTTCGACTCACAGAGTGAGGACCGTTTGGGAAGTGAGGACATTTTGCTGGTCCTCACTTTATTGGGGGATAGTGAGGACTGACTTCGTTGTTAACCCGACAGAGTGAGGACCTTTGGAGAGTGAGGACCGGGCTCCACAGCGCCCCCCTACAGCGCTGTGGTCGGTCGGTCAGCCGGTCCTCACTTTCCTTTATGCTTATTGCTAAGCATAATGGAGCTATGTTGTGCCAGGATGCATAACCAAAAATGGAATAAATGGTTTGTACTTGACATTCACAATTATTCATGGCCTTGAACATGCTTGAATATAACTTCCAATAATAATTACAGATTAAGTTATAAGGTTCAAGGTTTCTTCTTTGTTACTTCTCACATGCAGGTATATAAGAGCACAATTCTTCATTCAACATTGTACTATGTCATTAATATACCTTTTGAGTTGTTATAATAACATCATATTGAGTCACTACCTTTTCTAAAGTAATGCAAGGAAAGTAACGGACCCCAAGTCTGATGAACTGTCACCCCATGTACCAGTTGCAAGCGATTTTCAGTAGTCCTTTCTTCCGGGTCGATTTTTATGATGGCAGTCTATGAGAATTCCGGGGGAGCTTAACTTGTGTTTAGAGAGGGCCTACCTGTCCTAGTACCCCCCATCCTCACAAGGGCTGCCCATGCCCTGCCCATTTGTTTACAAAATGCCAGGGAGGGAGGACAGATTGGTGAAATTCAGTCTTACATTACATTGCACTGCTGCCGACCCGTGTCTCATCTCTTTGTCTCGTCTTTTGTTTTGTTATGTTTTACGTTGTTTTAAGTGCTTGAACCCGCATTCTCTTTTCGTCAAAATGAAGTTCAAGATCGGTATGATACTGTGGCTGGTTATGTGCCTTGTCAGCTGTTTAATCGCTGAAGTATGGAGCGTAAGCGGCAAGGTCGGCGTCCTCACCTGCAGCCAGGACCAGCTCCTGTCACTCAGGCAACCAGCCAGACCAGGAGACTCTGACTTCGACTCACTGGATAAGTATCCAGAATTTAAAAATAGCGGAACGCGAAAATGGACTAAATTCAAGAAAAGAGGATCGAGAGGCGGAGTGAGAGAACGGCTAAGGAGACGAGGCAGCAGACCCCCCTTGCCGGCAATAACTCTTTCTAATGTTTGCTTGTTGACCAACAAGAAAGAAGAAATACGCGCTATGCGTCCGCTTTCCCGTGCAGCGAAAGAACCCGTGCTGCTTATTGGGGACTTTAACTCTTGTGACTTGTCCGATCACCTCCCCAACCTACATCAGTATGTACACTGTCCGACGCGCTTGGCACGCACTTTGGATAAGTGCTACGGCAACATACCCGATGCCTATAAAGCCACCTGCAAGCCTGCCCTGGGGAAGTCAGACCACAAGGTCGTACATGTTCTTCCACGTTACAGGGCTCGGCTGAAACGGGAAAAGACAGTAAAAATTGAGATTGTGACCTGGACAGAGGACTGTAAGGAGGAAATGCGATGCGAGCTGGAGACAGATAGAATACAAGGATAAAGTGGAGCATCACTACTTTTCAGGAAATGCCAAGAAAGCATGGGAAGGTTTAAAGGTGATGATGGCCAGGGACTCTAAGCAAAAGTGCACCCCCCTGTCACCCCTCTCCATCCTTTGCTTGACTGACTTAAATGACTTAAACATCTTTTTTAGTCGCTTTGATAATAACGACTTCAGTACTGAGCGTGATAATGTGTGTAGGTCCATTCCTGAATATGTCCCTATTACACTTAATGAACATGAGATTGTAATTAGCCTGTCCTGTATCAAGCCCAACTCTGCTCCTGGGCCTGATGGCCTGAGAGGCAGAGTTCTTAAAAAAACATTTATGAACTTAAAGGTATTCTTTTGGAGCTTTTTCAGTACCTGCTTGATTCTTTAACTATGCCCAACGGATGGAAAATGTCTTGCATTGTACCTCTTCCCAAAAAGCCTGGAGCCACTGAACTGAAAGACTTCAGGCTCATTGCCCTTACCTTTATTCTGGGGAAATGTTTTGAGAGAGTTATAGCTCGACTAATAACAGAGTCTGTTTCTAATTGTTTTGATCATCTACAATTTGCTTATAAAAGTCAGGGGAGGGGAACTGATGATGCAACTGTCAGCCTGGTCAACACCTTGACTAAGCACATCCAGGTTCCCACCCACTATGCCAGGGTTCTGTTTATTGATTTTACTTCTGCTTTTAATAGCATGCAGATACACACTCTCCTGCAGAGACTCATTGATATAGGGGTTAATGGTGGTATCATCCACCTAGTCAGGGACTTCCTCTCTAACCGTCCTCAACAGGTCCGTGTCAATGACACCCGCTCTGACATCACTGTGCTTAGCACAGGTGCTCCGCAGGGGACAATACTATCACCTTTACTTTTCTCCCTGTACACTAATGAATTCAAATTTATATCAGGAGAAGTTTAGTCTCTTTAAGTATGCTGATGATATGGCTTTGGTTGCCATGCTAAAAAGGGAGAAATAGTGGGGGGAAAAGCATTCAGAGGACACGTGTCTTCTCTCCAAAACTGGTGCGACGTAAGCTCCTTAGATATTAATATAACAAAAACAAAGGAACTGGTTATTTATCAAAAGGACCCTGTGCAGCCCTTTAAGATGAAGGGACAAAATGTAGAGATAGTTAACTTTAAATACTTAGGATCTATTGTTGACAGCAACCTTGACTTCAATGATAACACAGATAATCTTTTTAAATCCTGTAACCAACGTCTCCACTTGTTGCGCAGGCTCAACTCCTTCAGAGTGAGCAAATACATTATGGAGACTGTTTACAAGAACCTCATAGAGGGAATCATGACCTTTAACATAGCTATGTGGTATGGTAACCTCAGCAACGACACCTCTCATCCACTCCACAGGGAGTTCGAATTACTCCCCTCAGGTAGACGTTATAGAACACCAAGTTTAACCGTAGCCGTAATATTTTTTAAAAAATATTTTATTCCAAAGGCTTGGTGCAGTATTATGCCTTGTTGTGCTCTTCTCTGCCTGTTAAGATGCTTTGTGTGTAAATGTTTGTTGCTTGTTGTTGATCTTGTTGTCGTTTTTAATGTTTTTTGTACATGAGACTAAAGACAAATTTCCACTTGTGGACAATAAATAAACTAACTAACTAACATGTGTGAACCAGATTCTGATGAAGAAGTACAACAAATTCATAACTGCCTGCATGTAGTCGCAAAGGTCCCCCTGACAGCTTAGTCCCCAGCTTACAGATATTAGTTGTAATTTGGACACCTACGGTAGGCCTAACAGAGCTTCGGAAAGACAGATGGTGCATTTTACTTGCAACTAGTATTAGTATCCATTACAGCAAGCACATTATTACCATCACAGCACACATTATACTATCATTGGGATACTTTTTTATTTGTCATTATTTATTCTGATATATTGCAATGATAATTTATTTATTCCTTCATCTGACTATAAATATAAACACTTAGCCTATGTTGGCTATATAGCTGCCCATCCTGTCACAAACTACCAGGTTCCTTCACAATTTCCCCTCCGCTCCACAAGGAGACACAAGTTCAGTGGAACCCCCTTTGCATGGAACCTACAACCACCTCACTTCCTGTCACAGTCTACATACAGGCCTGGATCCTCAGGCCCAGTATTCTATTGTCTCCAAACAATTCACAGCCAGCAGAGCCTGCTGTGTTTCCTACAAACTGATGATGATGCCATGCGTCTTTGAACATTGATCTATGTAAGCCCAAATGCCCTGACTCTGATGTATATGGATGGATGCATTTGATTGAGATGTGATTTGGTATATTATGAAATTACTTTTACTTGGCTTGCTATTTATTATTTGAATGCTCTATTAGGTAATATATTAGACTACATGCAAGTATTTAAATGCCATATTTATCTTCTACTTTAAGAGAATATTACAATCTGTTCCTTTTATAGAACCATGAAGAAGACAATAGGCAACGCACATCGACTGATGGGTGCTGGGCTAAAAGAATACTATGAAAATGGATGGAGCCCGCACACCAGATAAGGTACAAAAAGACTTTCTTTATTTGGATCGTCCAAATAAAGAAAGTCTTTTTGTACCTTATCTGGTGTGCGGGCTCCATCCAGCTTGCAGCAAAAAGCAGCAAGCTCATGAAGTTTATCCAAAATAGGAACCTTTGATTCCTAAAAGGTATCATAAGTCATTTGGGCGATTTGGAAAATCCTACTGAATGTAGCAGCTTTTTGGACTGGAGTGGTGGGGGGGCTGCACAGGTGCATTGATTACAGGCAATTCTACTACACTACATCTCATAGCCAAACACAGGCCCATTTACCCACTACAATTATATACTGTATATGGTATAGTAAGTGATTTGTGTGATTTGGGAAACCCTCCAGTCCTCCTGGTTACAAGATGTGCACATGCACATACTCTACAGTGGGGTGAAGTGCAACAGTGCCCATCTTGGGGTACAGTATACACTGGAGCTGTGTGTAAAGTTGGTCTGACCTCTTCAATAGCTTGTTTCATTTATGCTCCGAGTTGAACTGTCAGCTAGACTGCACCCATCCCCCACTCCACTCTACTGTAGCATTCTGTAGCAGCTTTACAAAATGCTACAGTAGAGTGGAGTGGGGGATTGGGGGGGGGGGGGGGGCTGCGCAGGTGCATTGATTACAGGCAATTCTACTGCACTATCTCAGAGCCAAACATTGTATTAGGCTCATTTCCCACTACAGTTATATAAAAGGTATAGTTAGTGATTTGTGTGATTTGGGAAATCCTCCAGTCCCCCTGGTATGTGCACATGCACATACTTTACAGTGAGGTGAAGTGCAACAGTGCACAACTTATAATGGAGCATTTTAACAGAAAATGTTTTTGAACCACTTACTATACCTTTAAATCCTTAATGGTACTTTACTTTGGAGATATGACTTAAGCATTAACCACTTCGATCCTGTGCATTTCGGCCACACTGGCTGCTTAACTGTAAATCAACTGATTTGGCAGTGTACCAAGTATAGAAAAAAACAAAAACAACAACAACAAAAAAAAATTGGTCATCTTATGGTCTACTCAGTCTCATGTGAACACCCCAGTCAGTTAAAATGGTCACCACGTACCTAAATACTGAATGGAGTAACTTATAAACAGTCTGGGGTGAAACACTTCTTTAACAGAGCCCAGAACGGTGCCAAGACCAGTTATTTTCTTTTGTTTGCGAAGGCTTTCAGTTCAGCTCTCACATCACCACAAGCTGAAAATAGCTGATCTAAAAGCTCACAACGCGACGCAGACACAATGTGCTGTGATCTTGCAGAGCTGCTCTATTTTCAGCATGGAACACGCAGTAGGACAGGGGTCTCAAACTCATTTTTATGATTCTTAGGGACGTCTAAATAACATAAGTCAAGTAGTTCCAATTTGATCCGTTCAGTGAATAGAGTGGACTAGTTGCTGCAGGTGAGAGCACCAGCCAGGAAGCACCAGGAAAGCAAAGGATTGCTTTCCAGAAAGGCATACTTTTCAATATGCACTAATATATAATAATGCACATATGATGGTTGTAAAAATGTACATCATGGTTTCTTCATAAGAATACAAAAAGAAAGTTCCACAGGTTTACCAAGGTCCAAGGTGTGAGATACTGTTCCAAATTCCAAACTGTTCTGCTCTGCCCTTCATAGAGTAGAGTGCAGGGTCGTTAATTAGGCTGTGTTGCTACATTAACGACCCAACCGTGGCAGTATGGGGGAAGGGCAGCAGTTGAACTGAGCTTACAGAAACTACAGCAGTGAATTGTTCTGACAGGTGAAAGAAAAAAATCTGAGTATCCTATTATTGCATCATACTGATTTTTGCCTCACACAAACATCTATTCTAATCACATAATATAAGTGTATTTAAACTGGCTAAAATAACTATTAATAGAAAATGTTTTGGATATGTGATATAGTAGTGATTCTTGTAGCTTGCAGTCACCTCTTAAGAATTCAAGAGGGTGCCCACTGATATGCCTCGGGCATTTTTAATTATTAACCCCTTAATGTCCAAAATATATATATAAAAAAATCCATACAAAATAGAGTTGTATGGTATTTAATGCAAGGGCAGTTCAGGCTCAAGGCCTACTGTTTTGGCCAGAGCCTGTGCCAGAGTGTTTGTGAGCTGGAGGCAGGTGGTGCTCAGTCCTACAACGGTGCCAAGACCAGTTATTTTCTTTTGTTTGCGAAGGCTTTCAGTTCAGCTCTCACATCACCACAAGCTGAAAATAGCTGATCTAAAAGCTCACAACGCGACGCAGACACAATGTGCTGTGAGCTTGCAGAGCTGCTCTATTTTCAGCATGGAACACGCAGTAGGACAGGGGTCTCAAACTCATTTTTATGATTCTTAGGGACGTCTAAATAACATAAGTCAAGTAGTTCCAATTTGATCCGTTCAGTGAATAGAGTGGACTAGTTGCTGCAGGTGAGAGCACCAGCCAGGAAGCACCAGGAAAGCAAAGGATTGCTTTCCAGAAAGGCATACTTTTCAATATGCACTAATATATAATAATGCACATATGATGGTTGTAAAAATGTACATCATGGTTTCTTCATAAGAATACAAAAAGAAAGTTCCACAGGTTTACCAAGGTCCAAGGTGTGAGATACTGTTCCAAATTCCAAACTGTTCTTCTCTGCCCTTCATAGAGTAGAGTGCAGGGTCGTTAATTAGGCTGTGTTGCTACATTAACGACCCAACCGTGGCAGTATGGGGGAAGGGCAGCAGTTGAACTGAGCTTACAGAAACTACAGCAGTGAATTGTTCTGACAGGTGAAAGAAAAAAAATCTGAGTATCCTATTATTGCATCATACTGATTTTTGCCTCACACAAACATCTATTCTAATCACATAATATAAGTGTATTTAAACTGGCTAAAATAACTATTAATAGAAAATGCTTTGGATATGTGATATAGTAGTGATTCTTGTAGCTTGCAGTCACCTCTTAAGAATTCAAGAGGGTGCCCACTGATATGCCTCGGGCATTTTTAATTATTAACCCCTTAATGTCCAAAATATATATATAAAAAAATCCATACAAAATAGAGTTGTATGGTATTTAATGCAAGGGCAGTTCAGGCTCAAGGCCTACTGTTTTGGCCAGAGCCTGTGCCAGAGTGTTTGTGAGCTGGAGGCAGGTGGTGCTCAGTCCTACAAAGGTGACATCGATAATACTGAATTATGTGAGGCAGAAGAGCTGAAAGTGGCTGAAAGCAACAACCAAGCCTTCAGCGCCTCCAGGTCCTTTAGACGAGCTATTCACAAATCTCCTACATACAGTGGGCTGCTGAAAATATACTGACTTAGAGGACCAATCTGCTCATTAAATCACAGTTTTTCCCACGTGCCATATACATACATATATTTATTGGGGATTTGAAAGTTTGAGTGTTACAATGATTATGAGTCGGGCTGTGTGCAATAATAGAACTTATTAGGCCTATACTGGGCCTTTAATTATTATTTAATTATTTATTTGCATGATTTGAGTTTTGTTTGCCGTGATTACTTTACTTTATTTTGCTTTATTTACATAAGTTACTTCCTTTGATTTGGAGTGGTTGATTTGCAGTGTTTGTTTAGTTTAGAGGACTCAGTAAATCTATTACTATTGTTTGCCTATACATCCGCCCTAGAGCATCATGATATATATTGATATGACTTAATATAACCCCTGCTTCCCTTCTGTATTTTAAAGTAGTCTTTCTAATTGTGAAAAAACTTTACACTTTTGATACATCAGCCGCTGGTTCTATTCATACGGAGCCCATACCTACAGTAACAGTATATGGTTCATGCTGTGGTTAATGTATTTATAGGATCTCTCACTCCTATATGTGATAGTGGGGTTGTTAAGTCATAATTGACCCAGTGTTACACTGTCAACAATTAACCAGGAACTGTTGGATGCAGTACAGTGCTTGTGGGCAATGTAAAAAAAATCACATAACCATGCATTCATCTCTGGTCCTATGTCAAAGAAGCAGTCTTATGGGTGGGCCGGTAGGCTATAGGAAACAGGTGGTGAATAAATCTTTAGCAGTCTGCTCATCTTCACCATACTGGTAATCTGTGTGGTTTGCCAAGGTTAACCCACTGGGTTTTTCAAGAGGGTTCCCTGCCTTCAATTGTGATGGCATACCCTATTTTTGTGGGCCTGGTCAATGCCCGGCCATCACCCACTCCTGCTTCCAAAATCTTGTTAGCCGAATGTAGTATTACGCAAGTATAGGGCAGTGCCCGATTAGCTGGGCTGTTGCATGCTGGTTATTTCGTTTGGGGCTACACATGCATTGACAGACAGGTCCTCAGCGATAGAACAGAGCTGAAATGGTCACCAAGTACTGAAGTGCAAAACTACCTCCCCAACCTTTCCTCAGCAGCATTCAGCAGGCCGATGGAGTTAGGGACAAAGGAACATAAAGCAATTCTTATGAATGAGGGGGGCTTGCAGGCGCCCAGACGGTAACAGTATGTACTATGTACAGAGGGTGAGCTCTATCAGCTTAAATGGACTTAACTTTAGTGAACACCTGCTTATTATAGATGTGGTCTAGGCTGTTCATTTGGGTGCCAATCTCACAAGGGAGTTCTTATCCTTGACGCTAAGATTACCAAACCAGCGGATAATCAAGAAAGTAATAATAGACTCAACATAAGCACCATAGAGCAGTTTCATGAGAGTTTTATCCACATTGAACTTAGCCAGTGTCCTCAAACAGTGTAGGTGCTGTCAACCTTTTTTGTACAACATGCCAGTGTTGAGGTCAAATTTCAATTTCTTAGCGATGATTGTGCCAAGGTACTTGTAGCTGGGAACAAGCTCAGTTTGTCTGTTAACAACAGTGCTTTGGGCAGCATATAAGGAGGAATAACAATACCGAGATCTCCATATATTGGCATAAAGACAGATTAGATCTCAAATATCTGCATACCACAGGGTTGAAACGTGTATGGGTTGGCTGTGGTCCTTCAGTGCATGTAACAATGTGATGTTGATGTTCTATCAGTCTGTAATGGCTAGCTCGCTGTTCTTTGCAAATGCACAGGGGGTTACATACATACATATATATATACATCTATTATGTTATCTTATGATATCTTGCTTGCAAAGTAATTGGTGTCATTAGTAGTGACGTGGTACTGACTCCTACAAAGACTAGTGCTAGGATGAAGACATGGATAATATACATAATACTAGGCGCATTTGTCACTATATTTGGCTTTTTTTCAGACCCCCCTAACGTCAAAATTAGTGAAAATCTTCTGGCGGGAAATCTGGTGCTTTTGAGTTGGAGCGAAATTGGTTGACAGTCACCAGAGACAAAACCCTTGTTTTTCACCATTTTTCCTCCTATGATAGAGTCCTCCTTCCTTCCTAGAAAGGGCCATTGGTAACCAAATGGACCCCTTATAGATCTGTAACTCTTGAGAGCGTAAAATGAAACCAAATGGACCCTTACGGCCCATTTGGTTTCAGTTTACGCTCTCAAGAGTTAAATTATATTATATCTGAATTACCTAATTTTCAAGAATCGACACATTTAGAAAATGTAGAAGAAATGCTATTTTGACAAACGTTTTACCACTTATTTCACCTAAATTAGTCTGAGAGACTAAAATCGACATCAAATGGTGGTCCTTGGCTAAAATGAGGAATAAATAATGGGCCCTGGTATGAAAATGGTTGAAACCCACTACTCTAGTGCATTTTGGATTTCGGCAGTTGGCAACACTGCTCGGCTAGGATCATCCCTGGGAGCTCCCTGGGGGAACGAGGAAGAGGCCTAACAAGTTGTTGTTGTTGTTGTACGCAATAAAAGGAAATGAAACCATCTCTAGATTCTCTACATCAGTGTCTTTCCACCTCTGGAACGTGCACGTATATTAGTGTTTACATTTATCTGGCTCCATCACAGATGCTGATTCTGGAAGGACATGTGAGGGTATAGTGACTTGTAGTAAATTCAACATTTGGCTCTGAAGACGCAAGTAAAAAGTGCTCCAACTTCTCTTGTATTATAATTGTTATATTCAATTTGTCCCACTGCTGAGCATAGTACAAATAACTGGCTTACACACTAAACCCACAGATGGCTCCATCCCAAAGGTACTTTATGGTAGGTTGAATCTGCTTATACAGTGTATCTACACAAGAGGGGGGGGAACAGGCAGCGCAAGTTCAAATTAAATGTTTTTATTCAAGTTGAACAAAAGACATGGTTTACAGGTCTATAGATGCAATAGATGCATTTGTTACATAATTACATTTTATCTAAATACTTTCATTATTAACGCTAGTTCAGATAAGCAACACACCAACATAGAAATAACTGTTAAGAATCTACAGCTTGTGGCCGGTCCTCACTATGCCCCAGAAACAAACAGGAGTGTGTGTGTGTGTGTGTGTTTTCCCGGTCCTCACTTTGTTTGTAAAAAATATTTTTAAAAAAAGAGGTTTTCAGCTAATCTAAGTGAGTGTTTGGGATAAGGGTGCCCCCAAGTGTCCAGAATGACCCTTGGTATTTTCGTAAATCAATCAGAAGTGGTGGTCCTCAGTCTGTAGGCATTTTACTGTAGACCTCACTATGGACCAAAAACAAGGATGTGTGTGTGTGTGTGTGTGTGTGTGTGTGTGTGTGTGTGTGTGTGTGTGTGTGTGTGTGTGTGTGTGTGTGTGTGTGTGTGTGTGTGTGTGTGTGTGTGTGTTTGTGCGTGTGCATGTGCGTATGTGTGTGATTGCATTATTCATGAGTGTGGACACGTGGACGTCTGTAAGCTTTGAGAGTGGTAAATGAAATGCAACAAAATTTACCAGTAAGCTCTGCTTGATCATTCAGCAGCAGCCTACTCCAATCCTACTTAGAGTTGGTTTATGCCTAAAAAAAATCCAAAACAGAGTTACAGTCAGCAGTAGTTTTGTTTAAATGGACTTTTCACCAGACTTGACGTAAAAGCACAACAGCACAGAAGAATCCACCACAGCAACCACATCACAAAAATAGCATTTTTTTTTTACCTCAGAAACATCCCCCATCCCCTCTGACACCCTCTGCTGCCGAAACTCTCAACCACGCTCACCTCCTGAGTCGACTGGACTATTGCAACAGCATCCTCTATGGCACAACCTGCAAAATACCTCATTAAACTACAATATGTCCAAAACTCAGCAGGCTGCCTGCTCACCTCCACCTGCTCCAGAGACTACATAACACCAATCCTACGCGACCTACGCTCCCCGTCAAACACAGAGTAGAATTCAAAGTATTCCTCACCACCTATAAATCACTACATTATTATTATTGTTACACTTATTATTATTTGTAGGAATCGCAAGAAAGACGATTGCTATTTCTCTTTAGCCTGGGTAAAGCCAGACCGAATCAGCTGCTGGCAAAAAAATGCCTCTCAGTAGATTGGTCTGGAATAGCACAATGGTATGGCCTTTTCCTGTATACTTCAGAGTAGAGGTCTTCACGGGGGTCCGTACCCGAAAAAAAAAAAATACGAGTTTGTCCGAGACCCGTCGGTTCCGGCATGGGGTGTTTTATCAAAGTCACTTGGACAGGGTCGGAATCGGACACATGCCGCTCGGAACTCGGACCTGTCAATCATTATGTGTAAAACCCGAGAAGACCCGTTCTACTGTGCGTTGTACCACAACACACAACACACGTTTGTTTTTTGATGTTGCAAATGTTAAGAAAATATCTGGTGTGTGATAGTACAGGCAATCTAAGAAAAAAAGGGGGGTAACCTCAAACAAATTGCAACAGAAACTCTTTCACCTATTTTTGTTTCCTTAATATGTTAGGAATAACATATCAAAAGTCCTAAGAAATCCAAGTAGGGGAACATAGTGAAAAATGCTAAAATAGATGATGTCACAATTTCCGATTTTCGCTTATCTAAAAATTAGATTTATGTATGTTTTCTTAGCTTGTGTCTAAAGAAAATGTTCAATACTTTGCAGAATTACATAGAAACTATGTCTGATTCAGTGAAATGATTGTTTAAGAGTTTTTTTCATTTATTGCAAAAGGAAAATCTTAATTTTAATGCATTTTGTGACTAATAAGGGACAAATTTCGTATAGATTATAAAATCAAAAAAATGGTTGCAATAGGGCAAAACAAGTTGCAACAGAAACCCTTTAACTTGTTTTTGTTTCCTTAATATGTTAGGAATAACATATCAAAAGTCCTAAGAAATCCAAGTAGGGAAACATAGTAAAAAATGCTGAAATAGATGATGTCACAATTTCTGATTTTTGCCCATGTTAAAACAGATTTATGGAGGTCTTCTTAGCTTGTGTCCAGTGAAAAGGTTTAATAATTTGCAGAATTACATAGAAACTTTGTCTGATGCAGTAAAATGATTGTCCAAGAGTTTATTTTTTATTATTTTTTATTTTGGCAAAAGGAAATTCTTAATATTAATGCATTTTGCGAGAGGAAAAAGGGGCAAATTTCACTGACAAGAAATATAGTCAGAAAATGTTGCAATAAAAGATAATACTATAAACATAAATTTAACATCACAAAACGTAAAAGTTACAAAAGCAATGCTGTCATAATATATAAATGATTCAACACCTTCATTATCGCGCCTAATGTATTACAGTTTTTAGTGTTTACATTGTATATTGTAAAATTATCATCATCACTTCCAGACTTGTGTGTGCGCACCCTGTGTCTTTGCAGTTTACACATGCAACAGAGCAGTCAATGCTTCTTGCAAGTGCACGTCAGGCTGCTGCAGTTGGTCTTGCAGGTGCATCTGAAGACCCATAGCAGTTCCTGAGCTGGAGGTATGTCTGTCTGGACAGGGATAAGAACCCCATCATTCTCTTCCCATCCCAGTTGTTGCAGCAAGAGCACTCATGCAGTTCCCTTCCACTGCTGTATTTGGTAGTAGACACAGAGACTGTGGTACTTTGCTGCTGTGGCTGAAGGTAGCAGACTCTCTGGCTCCACAAAAGATGCCACCTTCTTACAAAAATGCTTGTATCTTAATGCTTAATGAGTCAAGACCCTCCTCAGACTTCCCGCAAGAATGGGGATGGGAAGAGAGTGATGGGGTGCTTATGTAACGCCCGGGATTCGAACTCGGGTCTCCCGCCTGAAAGTCCAACACTTAACAGTGGTTAAGTGTTGGACTTTCACGCCAAAGGGACCAAATTTCTTTATTCTGCTCCCAGACCAAAGGGACATCCATTGGTCCAGGGGCAGATACTAAACTTTAGAGGCCATCACGCCATCAGTGCAGCCGCCTGCTACACTTATCCCCGTCCAGACAGACATACCTCCAGTTCAGGAACTGCTATGAGAGGGGTCTCCCTGCAAGACCGACCGCAGCAGCCTGAAGTGCACTTGCAAGAAGCATCTCTTGTAAAGCCAGAGAGTCTGCCATCTCCAGCCACAGCAGCAAAGTACCACATTATCAAGTACAGCAGTGGAAGGGAACTGCATGAGTGCTCTTGCCGCAAGAATGGGGATAATGATGGGGTGATTATCCCTGTCCAGACAGACATACCTCCAGCTCAGGAACTGCTATGGGTCTTCAGATGCACGTGCAAGACCAACTGCAGCAGCCTGAGGTGCACTTGCAAGAAGCATTGTCTGCTCTGTTGCATGTGTAAACTGCAAAGACACAGGGTGTGCAAGTGTAGAAGGTGGCTACAGCCTCTGTCGTGATGGCTTCCAAAGTCTAGTATCTGCCCCCGGACCAAGGGGATGTCCCTTTGGTCTAGTGGTTAAGATGTTGGACTTTCACGGTGGAGACCTGAGTTCGAATCCCGGGTGTTACAGTGGTCCCGTGACCCGGATTGCGTTTCCCTGTGGAAGGAGGTCAATAGGGAGGTGAGTGTAGCTGGTGGCTACAGCCTCTGTCGTGATGACCTCCAAAGTCTAGTATCTGCCCCCGTACCAAGGGGATGTCCCTTTTGGTCTAGTGGTTAAGATGTTGGACTTTCACGGTGGAGACCCCGTTTCGAATCCCGGGTGTTACACAAACACAAGTCTGGTTCAAAGTGATGATGATAAAGATGTTGAATAGTTTATATATTATATATTTATGTTTTGTGAGGTTAAAGTTATGTTTATAGTATTATCTTTTATTGCAACATTTTCTGATTATTTCTTGTCTGTGAAATTTGTCCCTTTTTCCTCTCGCAAAATGCATTAATATTAAGAATTTCCCTTTGCCAAAATAAAATAAATAAATAAATGAACTCCTGGACAATCAATTTACTACATCAGACACAGTTGCTATGTAATTCTGCAATTCTGTAATTCTGCAGTATTAAACATTTTCATTTCACATCAATGGGGATTTCTGAGCTCATCTATTTCAGCATTTTTACTATGTTCCCTACTTGGATTTCTTAGGACTTTTGATGTGTTATTTCTAACATATTAAGGAAACAAAAACAAGTTAAAGGATTTATGTTGCAACTTGTTTGGCCCAATTGCAACCATTTTTCAGATTTTCTGCTATATGTGAAATTTCTCCATTTTTAGCTCACAAAATGCATTAATATTAAGAATTTCCTTTGAAATGAAATGAAACTCTTGGACAATCATTTTAGTGCATCACACACATTTTCTATGTAATTCTGTAGTATTAAACCTTTTCTTTAGACACAAGCTAAGAAAACCTCCATAATTCTATTTTTCACCAGGGGCAAAAATCGGAAATTGTGACATCATCTATTTCAGCATTTTTCACTATGTTCCCCAACTTGGATTTCTTAGGACTTTTGATATGTTATTCCTAACATATTAAGGAAACAAAAACAAGTTAAAGGGTTTCTGTTGCAACTTGTTTTGCCCTATTGCAACCATTTTTCTGATTTTATAATCTATACGAAATTTGTCCCATATTAGCTCACAAAATGCATTAATATTAAGATTTTCCTTTTGCAATAAATGAAAAAAACTCTTGAACAATCATTTCACAGAATCAGACATAGTTTATATGTAATTCTGCAAAGTATTGAACATTTTCTTTAGACACAAGCTAAGAAAACATACATAAATCTAATTTTTAAATAGACGAAAATCGGAAATTGTGACATCATCTATTTCAGCATTTTTCACTATGTTCCCCTACTTGGATTTCTTAGGACTTTTGATATGTTATTCCTAACATATTAAGGAAACAGAAAAAGTTGAAAGAGTTTCTGTTGCAATTTGTTTGAGGTTAAACCTTAGATTGCCTGTTAAGAAACTATCTGGTGTGTGATAGTCTCTTCAGTCACACTTCAGTCTCTTCAGTCACACTGACAACACAACACGCACACACCTCCACTTCTCTGTTGTACCCCCAAATTCTCACCCACTGTCTTAAAATGAATTATGTCCCCAGAAAGTCATTACATATTATTATTATTATTAAGCTGAAACAGTGACAATTACTAACCCTACAGTATCTCTAACCCTAAATATAACCACAAACCCAGAGCAGTGCATGTTCGCCAACCTTACGACCTGGTCCGTTAGAGTGGAGAAACTGACCTGATTAGGAACGATCAACAGCATGCTGCTTTGTTGTTGTTTTTTGGGCATCCAGTGCCTCCATGAATGTGCTGGAATGTTAACTGAGGGAGGGGATGAGGGGAGACAGGGAGACAAATATAGCCTGGTGAAGAATAGACTCAGAATAAAACATAATTAGACGGAGAGATGGAATGTGCAAACTAGTAAAGGAATGACAGAATAGCTCATATTTTTCATAAATTAGGTATGGATACAAATATTGACTCTGTGCTTTGTTGTGATATTCTACAAGTGGTATTTGGAGAGAGGGGGAGATCAAGAGATGTTTTTTGTGTGTGTGTGTGTGTGAGAGTGTGTGTGTGTGTGTGTGTGTGTGTGGGGGGGGGGGGGGGGGTACATGAAACTGCAGCCCACTGTGTACAGGCAGTTTGCATACGGAACATGCACGTGTTTGCACTCCTTTCCAGCTCATTTACCCATCTGCTCCAATTACTGTTATGGGCAAACAGTATTGTATGCAAAGCGCTTGAACAATCAAAAGTCTCTCTCCGTCTCTCTCTCACTCTCACGCACACATGTGCGCGCGCACACACACACACACACACACACACACACGAACACACACACACACAGATCAGATGAGTTGAAAAAACGTCAGGCTACATATGCTGCCACGTACTTAATAAATAATTTTATATTATATTCTGCACGCACCCCAGGAAGACTAGATGACTGCCAGTGCCACAGCAGCTAATGGGGATCCTTTTCAAATAAACAAATATACACGCACACTCACATGCACGCACACACACATGCATTCACGCTCGCACGCGCACACACACAAAGTGGATATTGCTTTGTAAATAATTTCTGGAAATGATTAGATGCTTACCTGCCTTTTGAAAGGACAGACATGCATACATACACTAATGGGGGAGTTTAGGTTAGGCACCGATCAAAAAGAAGAGGCTCCACTTGTCTCACTACAGGTTAGCCTGTATAGTTTCTGAAACTTTCTGACTTGGCACTTTGAGTAATAGCTACCTAAATTGTGCAACTTATTCCTTACAATTATTATTGAATTTCATGTACATTTTTTAAAATGTGTACACTCTGAGGTACAAATGGATAAATTAACTCTCTAAATTAACAATACCTTGTGCATTTTATGAACAGGCACACACATACCAATGTTTTTTCCTGCATGGCATAATGTCTTGCACTACTATGAGACACATACACAGACTTGTCGTCAGTGAAATCTCACCTCTGGCCAATTGTGCTGCTGCTGCTGTCATGGGAACAGCAGGCAGAGCCTTCTTTCAATTGCTTGTGGGAGTCTGGGCTTATGAAACATTCAAGTCTATAGGTGTTCACACTGCTCTGCTGGATTTAGCGTTCCCAAATGCTCTCAATTCTACGAAAAGTAGAAGCAAAGGTGAACTAGGGATGTGTTGAACCACTTGTCTTTATCCTACTTTACTTACTGTACATACAGTTATTTTTTGTTGCAATGATGAGCACCAAATCTGTTATCTGTGCGCCATGAAAGATCACAAAGGCCATGATATGACCACAGGTTTGGAGCAAGAGTTGAAAGACAATAGTAAAAATCAGCAGAACATCCAGTGGAGGGGGGGGGGGGGGGGGGGGGGGGCATATTTTGACTGTACCTGCCTGTCATAATTTCACCCCCTCCATATCAAAGCATTGAACAGTACTAAGATGTCAATATGAATTTTGTATTCATCTTTCACTCTCGATAAAGAGCGTGCAAGCAAAACTTGACCATACATTATAGATTAAACGTGATTAATTATTAATCTGTACAGTACCTTACTGAATGAATCTGTCAATATAGGCGACATCCACAAAGCTCATTCAAGGGTAAAACCCCAGTACTGTATAGTTCGAGGTTGGTATGAGTTGCTTTCCACAGCAGGTTCAGACTGCACGCCCAGGAGTGTTTTATTTCAGAGTACAGTATATAATCTATAATCCAAAACCTCCATGTAGTCATCATCATTAAATTTGTTTAGGCAATGCATCTGGTCCAGGGTGTGCCCTATGTGTATGTCAATCATGTACAGTATGCTCACATGTTTTTTTTTTTAATCTGGCAAAACTACATCCACTTATTTTGTTATTAGTTAAGGTGAAGTACCGGTAGGCTACTTCAGGTGAATGTGCTGGACACATGCTGAACATGCTGTAAAAACACCTTGTTTCTTCAGCCCTCATTGTTGGTAGGCATGGATGCTTTCATGAGTCATGTCCATGAGTGACTGCAATGCAACTTTTCATCTGGGATCTGCTTTATTAAACAACATTAAACTCACCAACATGGTAGCTGTATGGAAAGGTTGAATTATCATCTATCTACATTATCTACAAAGCTTCTGATAAAAAATCCACCATAGACATAGACATAGACATGAGCTAGGCTACTGTCAGTAAATAAAAGTTCTGGACTTTGGAGGCACTCGTTTGTATTAACGGGTCGGGCTGGTGCCTCCTGCACACAGTGCCGCTCAGTGACTAATGATGAGCACTTCCAAACTCCATTACTTAGTAGATAAAAAAGAGAATAATTAAACCTTTCCATACAGTTGCAATGTTCGTGAGTTTAACACAAGCAGATCGCAGATGATTTTTTTGTTATTGTGGAGTCAATGCAAGGTATTGCAACTAGATTATTCCCATTATTTAAAAAATCAAAACTTCTATTGCGGCTAGTTCATGACTGAATGGCTACCTGCCATTCAGTCATGGAGGAAAATTAATTCTCCTATTCTGTATATTTTTCACTTGAAGTACAGACAGGTATGGTTGTATTTCTGATTACATTAGAAAAGCTTAGTACATTACATTAGAAAAGTACTTTATTGTGAAGTCAAGTGGCATGAAAGTGCTTTTATTTTGAAAACCTATTTGTATTTAATGAGAGCCACTTCCTGTTTGCACCCTTTTGATGCAGTAGTTCAGAGATCACACTATTTTTTAGAGCTGTGAGCCTAGAACGCATCTAGCCCACTTGGAAGCATTTTAGAGGCATGCCGTAAGTTTGCTTGTGTTTGACCACTATTTAACTATTTGTAAATGTTTATTGTAAGAGGACAAATCATTTCTTGAACATTATTTGCTGCTGTCTGTTGTGCATGGTAGCTTAGAGTGCACACACTGCACATGCCATGCGTATGTCATCCTGCCTTAAGTGTGTAGATGATTAGCTACTCCATTGGTCTCATTTTACAGTGAAATGTATGAGCATGTATGTTTGCAATGTTTATTATTTTACATTTTCACTGTCATTTATGAGGGTTGCCAACCGTTCCGTATAATACGGAATCGTTCCTTAATTGAACACTAAATGATGCGTTCCGTATTGAATCGATACGGAACGCGGTTTGTTCCGTATTTCCCTAAATGCCTCCTGTGCGATCCGTCGCACAAACATCAACACTGAATTTAACAGTAGTGAACGAAATAAAACCGGAGATATATTTAAGACAGCACAATTGCTCTGTGGCGAGTGCACACAGGACCTCTCACGAGCAGAAACCAAACCAAAACCTCCCCGTGGCTGCAGATCTGCATGTGTGTGCGCGCGGTGCGCTGGTAGCGCTGCTGCTCTGTGTGCCAATCCTGCCGTGCCCAGAGCCATAGAGTAAGAGAGTTCCACAAACTCCCAGAGCCATATAGTAAGAGAGTTATGCAAACCCCCACAACAACTGTCACAGACTCAGTTTTCATGAATGAAACTGCACCCAGAGATCGGTATTTGGTATGTTTATATCTTTTTACAAATGTTAAGTACTATTTATTTTTTCCTGCCTAAAGCTGCTGATGTGGGTAGTATAGCCAGGCTATTTCAGTAGGCTAATATGGTTGACAATTTATTATTAAAGTCTAATAAATGTGTGCGTATTCAATACAAATTGTGCCCATAAAAAAAAACTTCTTTAAATCGGGATTCTTAATCTTATAAAGAGAATGGACTACTTGTTCATAATTGATTTACAATTATACAGCACAATAGGCCTACTGGCCTATTCTTACTTACTGACCACAGTAAACAGTCCTTAACTGACCCCAATTAAAGGGTAATGTGAAATCATCCCTCCATCTTTAACCGCTTATCCGTAGTTGGGTCACAGGGGCAACAGCTCCACCAGAAAACCGCAGACTTTCCTAACCTAATAACCGCGCTGCTTCGCCGCGTGGTCGTAGAAGTGTTCCTTATTCCAAGATCTCAGAGTTGGCAACCCTAACTGTCATGTATGAGGAAGAGCAACATTAAATGTTCCAATCTTACTTCATGTCTGTCTTCATTGGTTACGGTTTAACTTTGTTTATAATGTCAGTTTCCTACACTGCATGAGGACATAACAGACTTTTTGAGTGCAGTTGTTGGAAGGCAGTGATGTGTCTGCACAATCAAAAGCCAAGACAAACACATGTCACCTCACACCTCACCCTCCTCACGTCACACTACTGAAGGTGTTAGTGTTTTGTTCTTCATAATTATAACTCATTTTGTATGCACATGCTTCTGGAGCTTTTACCTACAGGTAGTGGCCCAGTTATAGCAGATCAGGAGCAGTGACTAATTACCCTTTGTATAAGTGTGTGCGTGTGTGCGTGTTGGTGCACGCAAACACATGCGTGCATGCATGTCCCACATTGTCATTGTCGGATTGCAACAACCCTGCGTACTGTAGGAAGTCAGGAACCAGCAACAAACATTTGTTTGAAAAGGAATTTAGATGTGAACACGACAAATAAAAATTCTACCATCATGCATTGTTTTGCTGCACATCCATGTACTAGTACTACTTGGTAGTTAAAATAAAAATAAAATGTTGTAAATAGTAAACTTAACTAAAATTTCTCTGCTAGGGGATTATGGCCTCATTGTCTGTAAATGTCTAAAAACTGTCTGCACGTGGCATACTGGACACATGTAAGGTATCATGGAGAAAACGCTATACTGTTGACAATATGCAATACTGATGCTAGTTATACTACTACATGTGTTGGTGACTTAATTGCACAGTGTAATTTAGCCTGGCCTGAAGTTCTTATTTACTGGCATGCTGTTTAGTTTAATTTACATTTAAGAATTTAAGAATGGAATAATGGAATGGAATCAGATGGAATATATTGTGAAGTGGCTGCAATGCACACTTTGATTTTGATCTCTTCACCACCATTAAAACATCTAGCTGTGTATTTTGCGTGCGTGTGTGTGTGTGTGTGTGTGTGTGTGTGTGTGTGTGTGTGTGTGTGTGTGTGTGTGTGTGTGTGTGTGTGTGTGTGTGTGTGTGTGTGTGTGTGTGTGTGCCTTCCATATGTACATGCTTATGTCATCTCAGTCTGTAGTGAATGCTAAGACTTGAATCCAGCTGTGACTTTTCTAAGCTGATTGTTGATGGATTTCCTTACTATCACAATGACGATTCACTAGGCTGTACTGTATATCACTAGCATTTCAGCACATGCTGCACTCCTTTCTCAAAATGGAAATATACAGTAGTTCTTGAAGAGATGGAAGCACTGTGTGTCTTTATTGGAAGCAGTGGCTCCTGGCTAGAGTAGAAAGAAAGAAAGCTTATTGTCCTTTATGTAATCAATGTCTAGGTCTCTACAGAGAATGGTCCCAGTACATTATCACTGCACTTTAGCTTGTGTTTTACCACATGTCATGCCCTTAGCTATCATTGAATAATTGTAAATGTCTCTAGATCTACTTTAATGCTACAGTCGACACTCCTGTAAGACACTGTACAGACCAGGAGTGGCAACTTTGAAGATGGCCACTATTACTATTGGAAATAGTGGGCACTCACTCAAGGGACATATTGCAGATCATTTTGTAGCAAAAATAGGTGATCTGAAGCTGCTCAAAGCGCGGGTGGCGTGTCCTGACTTGTGTGTGGCCAAGGCACTGTGTAAGGTGCCTTGGATATCATTTATCACTTATTGTTAACCAATGTTTGTATAGGGCAAAAATAGTCAATTCATCTACATATGACGCAAATTCCCTATTCATTATCAAAGGGATTTAATAGCTGCATATATTATCAGTGCATGTTGTGGGGCTTAGTAGTATGTGGCTTAGAGGTGGGTGCTCCAAATCCACTGAAGAATGTTCCAAAAATAGTTCATATAAGCTAACCGAGGTGAATCGTGTCTCTTCTCTCTAAAATTAGACACTGCTGTTATTGAATTGTCTAATAATGTGTGCATTATCAGTAGTGATATCTACAGTGCTACACACACAAATTATAGTGATTACAGATGTCCCGATCTGTGGTTTTACGCTGTTCAAAGACCCCACCGAATTAGTAATGTTTGGAGCACTCATAGTACCCATAGCAATTATGATGATGATATAATGATGTACTCTGTGATGAGCCAGAATTGTCTTTTGCCTTAATTTTGCTGCCATGTTATTGAGACGCCATAGTTTAGATCAGTGGTTTTCAACCAGTGGTCCGGGGACCACCAGTGGTCCTTGAGAGAGTTCCAGGTGGTCCCCAGCAAAATGGAAAGTTGGTTAACCAAATGTGACCTGAGAGCATAAAAATGAAAACAAATGGAAATTTGGTTTCATGTTTACACTCAAGACTTAAAATATCTATCTGAATTATCACCACTTCATTAATAAGTCTACACAACTAAAGAATGTAGAAGATGAATGGTCATTTTGATCTGTATGTCTGTTTTGTTTCCTTAAATCCTGCCTGGAATTGTGGACAAAAATATATATTTAGATTTGGTCTGTGGGGTGAAAATGTCACCATGTGGTGGTCCACATGCTCAAATGCTGAATAAATAGTGGGCCCTGGGATCCAAAAGGTTGAAAACCACTGGTTTAGATGCTTTGCCTTGTAAATTAGACCTGCTGTACAGTACCACTTTACCCCATCGAAACTAGGAAAAGCAGACTGACATTCAGTTTAACTACTTTAACTATCATATTAGCAGATATACAATCTTGTAGTGAGTCACATTGTGCTGTGCTATGAGCTTGGAGATCTGCCTTATTAATATAGCCTATAGTAATATATCATGTTCACACAGGAGAAAAGATGAATCGCTGTAATATCTGTGGCATTGGCTTCAATCGATCAGCTAACCTCAAGGCCGACACTTGAACAGGCCCGGATGTAACATTTCCCAATTGGGGGGGCAGGCAAAAATGGTATGGGGTGTCTTCATCACGGATGAAGTTGCACCCATACCAATTTCATTATATATTCTTTTGTTCTATAACCCACAAGATTCATATCATGTACAGGGCTTATAGAGATGCGCAGTGACGTCACCGCCCCGGTTCCGGAAGTCTTTTCCCCATTCATTTTTCTCATAGACTTTTCGAAAATAATTTATATCAAGACGATTACGCCGCGGCCAAAGCCAACTCAGGTCGTGACAAATCATGACAACAAACACAATATCGTCATATAATATATAATTAGGAAGAAGTAGAAAACGGCATGATACAAGACTTTTTGTTTCGTTTTTCATCTTAGAAATTATTTTATTGTCCCAAAAGTTTGTGTGTGTCATCATGATTCGTCACGACTCGAGTTGGCTTTGGCCGCGGCGTAATCGTCTTGATATAAATTATTTTCGAAAAGTCTATGAGAAAAATGAATTGGGAAATGACTTCCGGAACCGGGGCGGTGACGTCACTGCGCATCTCCATATTAGGCAAGTAAGCATCAATAATATCAGTTGAAGTGCAAACAGGCAAACAGCGACAGCATACATAAAGCCAAAAGGTCTGACTCAGAGTTTTCTGTTTTGAATGATACTGTAAAACGGTGTTGGTTTAGTGGTGCCACAATTGTAGTTAGTAAGTAGCAGTAGTAGTGTTTCAAATCATGTTTAAATATAAGCATTTTAAATTGAAATATCTTGGATGGAATTTGGGTTGTTTGCATGCCATCATGTTTGGTGGCGCAGGCTGGGCATTTAGGGGGGCATTGCCCCTACATGCCCATGCCTAGATCCGGCCCTGCACTTGAATCCACTCAGGAGAAAAACAGCATCTCGACTCACTCCATGGACCATGACAGATAGGGAGTTCTACTGGGACGGTACACCTGTCAAACAGTAACGCGGGAGTCTTAAGGCAGGCTTAGGAACTTGTCCAGTGGCCTCACAATAACCCTAATGCATCAACAGGTTACATAAAGGCTAAGATGGAGTCTGAAGAGGTTGGTGGAATAGTGAGAATGAGTCTACCGTTCTGGGAAGTGCCAATTCATCTATAACGAGTCACCCGATCATACGACTCTCACCTTGCCAGCTGTCTTTCTCATTGAAAGAACATTAGGATTACTCTCTCCTCTTCGATCTTGGGGATGTTTATATTGACTCGTCAGGGACATTAACATGCATCACCTGACATTTTCACAGACCACTTCAATAGTCAGAGCAGGTACAGTAGGTGCAGAGGAGACCAGAAAGTACTATCGCCTTTCACAGAATATTGTTGCTGTCAGGCAGAAAACCTTTATGGCTTGTTTAGTTGTGAGCTTACACATAGACATAGTGACATTTCGTAATATTTGGGGACAGTGAAAGTAATTAAATGAGCATTCAGTGATGTGGGTGATTTGTAAAACACTCCGGTCCCCCCGGACACACACACACTCTACAGTGTGTGTGTGTGTGTGTGGGGGGGGGGGGGGGTGCAACCAGCCAACAGCACATACACCAAGCCACCCCAACTCGATCCTGATTGGAGGAATGAGGCACAGGAATACAGACTCCTTTATTTTACATACAAAAGTGTCTTTTCGAGCCTTTAGACTTGGTCGTGTGAGGTTTGACCCTGTGGACCTGATTGTTTATGCATGATTCTATTATGAATGTGACCCAGAGGGCTCTCTTCATTTCTAAACTGCATCTTTAAACGTTTAGTGTCTTGTTGAATTAATCAGTGCAACTTATCCTGTCCACCTTTTTCGCCTCTAACCCCATTGATAGCGATCACCAACGATAACGATCACAAGCCCCCCTTAACCGAGTTACCGGGCAGCAAGGCGATTGCATGGAGCATAGGCCGGAAATATATCCAAAAGCATTTTCTGCAGTCCATTATCCCAACGAGATTATAGCAAAGACAGAGTCAATAGTATACTTTATGCTGCAGAACAGCTAGTGCAGGAGTCCATACTGTACAGGCTGTTTAGGCCTGACAAATTGAACGTAAATTAAATGACAGAATGTTGTTATAGCAGCACTGCTACATCCACAAATTCTTAAGTGCTGATGTTGATGGAAGGCCAAATGCTGCAGTTGCCTGACTGTTGAGATGATACAGGGTAGATAGCAGGATAGATAGCAGTAGGACTATAGAGGGAAGTCCATTAACAGTCCATTATTACTAGGGATGTCCCGATGCCACTTTTTTTATTTCCAATCCGATCCTGATACCACAATTTCTGTATGTGTTAGCCGATAGAAGAATATATAAAATATAAAAATATATAATATGTAAAATAATATAAAATAATAATAATAATTATTTTATATTCATTCATATAAGGCTGAAAATATATAAAGACTGAAAAAATGAATTCCACCAACCGGGAATAGCAGACTCCAACTCAAAGGTGCACTTGGGCAACTAAAAAGATAATGCCACATGACCCAACATTTGATTTAATGGCCATAGTGTCAAACCCTTGGCCCTGTGTCTGATCTGTGGTTAGACTGCTAGTATACTGTATGACTCCATGATGTCAAAAAGGGCCGATCCGATACTTTCCCCGATACAGTATCGGGACATCCCCTATTACTTCTAAACCACTGTTGTAGCAATATGTATTATATTATAACCTTACAGGTCGACGATTTTTGCAAAATTTCTACTTCTACAATTTCTTTTCAAATTTCTACAGTTGTATTTCTACAAAATCTCAACTATTTCTCCTGAATAATTTGCAGTGCATCCATAACGTGAGTGGCAAACTGAGTTTGAAGTACTTTTTTCGGACTTTTTTCTGACTGGATGTATGGCCTGTCAAGGCCAGAAAGTCATTTTTTCGTCCTTCAGTAGGCATTCCTGCATACTGTAACTTCCAGATAGGATGATTATGTCACACACATACGGCACCAGATACTCTAGTCTAGTCTATAGGGTTACTATAGGGGTTATATGGTCCACATCTGGGAGAGCTGAGGGCATAGCTCAAATTAGTGCATTTCTGGGCAGTGGTGCGTGCACTGCCACCAAGCTGTGCACATTACACACATTCACACGGATAACCAGTGATGGGCAGTAGCTTGTTACAAGTAGCTAAGCTACATAGCTTAACTACATTTTCCCGTAACTTGTAGTGTAGCTTACTACATTTGTTCTGGGAATAGCTTGTAGTGAAGCTACACTACATTTTCGAGTAGCTTGTAGTAAAGCTACACTACTTATTTTGAGTAACAAGGATTGTAGCTTACTACATTTTCCCACACATATTTTCAAATTCCGCCCATTTCAATGGGTAGAAAACCTAAAATATACATCCCTATAATATGCATAATACACATTTATTGATATTATTTTATTATTATGATTATTATTTAGAAAGTTGTACATTAAGTTGAGATATATATTTTTATATATGTAGTGTTGATGTAGCAAGCTACATCAAGCTACTTTTGTCATGTAGCTTGTAGTGTATCTTGCTACAATTTATTAGGGATAGCTTGTTGTGTAGCTTAGCTACATTTTTTCGAGAGTAACAAGTAGTGTAGGTTACTACATTTTCCCAGTAACTTGCCCAGTACACACATTCACACGAATAACACACATGCAGACTGCACATGCTGAATATCTGGTATCTTAAATGGAGCTCAACAGTTGAGGTGGACGCAGCCACCTCCAATCACACCACCTCTGCCTATATATAAAAGCCCAACCAACACACAGTTCTCCCCCTCTGTTCTCCCTCCTTGGTAGCGCTGTAAGTGTGTTACAGGAGGCTGATTCGTGCTGCATGCATTGGCCAAAAATTACATTTGAATATTCCTTTTAAACACCATGTGGGTTCGAACGGATATCGAATGTATTTCAATTTCACTATGAAATATTTGCAGCCTAATATGCTGTAAAACATCCTCTTTGTTCCTCTATTTGCTCCAATCCTGTGTTGTCCACGGTTTGTGCGGAGAAATGCACTCTCTTGAGTCTTGCGATATCAATTAATGATTCATAATTACCTTAATAACCTATTTTGTGTAATGGTTTAGTTTATGTGGCCCAGAGTCTTGTGGGAACAAGACTCTGGGCCACATAAACTAAAGTGGGAATATTTTATTGATTTTCAGTACGATATACAATACAGTATAAATCAAAATTACATTTTTTAATTCAAACCTCATTTTATGACATTTGAATATTATTTCAATTATTTTATTATTTTTATATTTGAATATTCTTTGGAATATGGCATATTCGTTTGGAGCACTAAGGCTGATGTAGCTACCTGGAATCAGAGATGACAGGTGACTGTTCCATTTGGTAGAGTGTGATAATCTTGCTGTGTTCATGCAGTCACCATAATTGCACGACACGTACTGTACATGACATGCCTGTGTCTTCTACATCTTGCAATGTGTACGATCCTCACGCATGCTGTTGTATCGTATATGGTAATAGACACACACACACATGCCCCCCTCCCATACGCACGCATGCACGCACGCACGCACGCACACACACCCAAAGCACACACAAACATACTCAAAAACACACTCGCAGATTCACCTACACTTGTAGTAGTGCAGTGGTTTTCAACCTTTTTCATGGCCCACTATTTATTCAGGATTTGAGCCACGGACCACCATTTGAGGACATTTTAGCCCCACAGACCCCAAAACTAAAAATGTCTTTTTCTTTTGTCCACAATTCCAGGCTGGATTACAAAACAGGCAAACATACAGATCAAAAATGACCATTGATCTTCTACATTCTATACTTGTGTAGACTTGGGCTAATCCAGATAGTGAATATTTTAACTCTTGAGAGTGTAAACATTTTAAGCTCTCAAAGAGTTACTGTACTTTACTAAACCAACTTTCCATCATTTAGCCTGGCGACCAACTGGAATCCTCTCAGGGACCACTGGTCCCCGGACCAACTGTTGAAAACCCTCAATCTACAGTATACTGGCTCATTGTGTAAGGAGAAGAATAATCTGTAGTGCCCTTACCCCCTCCTCATCCCCAGATTGATTTTACGTAGCACTGCGAGAGGAGAGTGGGATAATGAGATCACAGCATGCATTTTTCATAGCCAGGATGAAAGTGGCAACAGACGCATGACTCAAAAATCTACATTTCAAATAAATGACGGCCTGCGTCTCTCTCACTCTCCCCCAATAGAGCCTGAGACGATTCGATAAACTCATCCTTCAGTGTGTTCAGCTTGGAACAAGAAATAATAACCTTTACCAGTGGGAGGACACCGCAGAGACTTATTTATTTAGTTAGGAAATCGTACACCTGGCAATATATCTGTCTTCTGGTGGCCTTTCCATTCCATGGGGGAACGATGGGAGATGGCCGGATGTTTTTGTTCAAGACCTATGATGAATGCATTTCCTGACTAACTAACCTTGCTCCGCACACAAGTAGGCCTATAAATGCGTTTTCATTACCTTTTATGATCAGTGACATGCAGTGTTCTAGCTTGATGCCTGCTTACTCCAAAACTGTATTCAGTAATGCCACAACAGCACACACACACACACACACACACACACACACACACACACACACACACACACACACACACACACACACACACACACACACACACACACACACACACACACACACACACACACACACACACACACACACACACACATTTTTTGTATGCTCTGTTTCTGACTAGACCAGATATGCAAACTGCCAAAGCAAATTCCCCATTCATTCTATGACTAACAGTACAGTAATGTTGTGTTAGCACAGATTTGCCAGTAAATTTCAATAAACAACGAATGAACAAAGATGCGTTGCAGTATCCTCCCCCTTTCTTTAAGGAGGCTGGCTGTGCATACATTACGTCGCTAATGCTGCGTGTAAAGGTAATGAGTTAAAGTTCTGTTCTGTCACACAGATGGGCTGTGACCTGGGCGAGCTGCCATCTGCAGGCAGCCCTAAAATAGACCCACGGCCATTTCCTACGGCTGTGTGACAGCGTGAGGACACAGCACAATAACAGTGATTACATTCTGATAAAGGCAGTAATTTCTGCGTGGCAGGCAGAGGCCGCTTTGCTGAGGCAGAGGTGTGCTGGTCTGCAGAACGCGGCGTGGTTATTTTCAGCACACAGATGTCGGTGTAAACGGAGGTGCCTCGTATAGCGCAGACACATGTGCTGGGCTCGGTATGTCCCAAAAATACAAGTAAAATCAATGTTATGCACTCACTCTGATTTGGGGTATTGATTAAAAATAGCACCTTATATGATTTTTCTTGGCACAGAGGCGTGGCAAACTAGCAGTGGTAGAAACAAACGCTGACCTCCCATGGTTGACCAGATGCATGCTGCACAGTCTGAGCTAACCTGAAAGCATTTTGTCCTAGAGAGGCGGGGACCAATTCAGAGAGGCTGTTGCCCTGATCTCACAGATCTGTCATTTAACCCTGGCCCATCTTCTTCTAGGCCCCATGACCAATGATTTAGTCCAGTCTTTCACCTTTTTGCGCAACTCAGACGAAAATCAAAGCCTGTGAGATGCTGCGCTGCCGTGGATAAGAATGGATCAAAGGTTGGCTCGTAGCCTGGTGACATTTCTGTATATTTTTTCTGGTAAACGTACACAGTTGTTTCAACAGATACGACCCATTAATACTAGACATGACTATGCCAACAGACAGGCTACTGGTCACCACTTTATTTCACCTTTAGCAGCAACACATTGGAAAGCTTTTAAACGAAATTGAAGGCAGCAGTGATGTGGAAAGAAATCATGGTTAGTTACTGTAGCTTGCTGAGTCATGTTTGATTAGTAATGGGATACACAATTTAGTTTGGTTTGTACACAGTTTACCAGTTTGTAATTTGTTTCAATATAATATTTCTGGAGTGCATGAATAATTATTAATTCATGAAGACTTCAATTATTTTTTATTGTTTGAGTGCTTGGACCGCGGGTAGAGTAGGCTTCACTGTAGTGAGGTCTATTTGGGATCCATAAATAATAAACCAACCTATGAGCCTGCAACCTCGCTAAGGCAGCGGAAGACTTCACCAAATTTGACTGCACTGTCTGCACTGTGATTTAGGTTAGCAAAATACAAGGTTCACTCCCACATCTGCCACATTCCCTAGCTCAGTCGCCCAAAACAAACCACCTGCATGTGTTTTCCGAAGTTCCTAACTCATAACTCCTGTGCCGGAGGAGGAGGTGAGGGCAGCTTCATCAAAAATGGTATATAAAATAAAATAGCCACCATCCCCAACACACACTGTTCCAGTGTGTGGAAAATTATAAGCGCATTATCGTTTCTAAATTTTGATATAATTATAGCTCATCCTCTGCATTCAGTTCCGGCAGCAGATCAACTCCAAAGTTGCGGGAAGAATTTATTCCACATCACTGAAATGTAATTGCTTTTGAAGGAACCATGGACAGTCCATTCCCTCCATCCATCATTCATCGCCGTGCTGACTGACATGTCCTCCTGCGTGCGCCTTAATCCATCTTGGCTTCTATTAATGCAGCCGCTCAATGCCTTGTGCCCTGCATCTGGGCTTAATTCATTTCAAAGTTGTATTTACTGCTCGGTCTGATAGGCCAGAATAATGTGTGTGGAGTCTCATTTGGTGATCTCTGTGAGTCTATTTCTACAGTGTCCGGATGCTCTTGAGCATGTACAAATAATACGCCACCAGAATGAGTGACGGTTGGGACTGTTTTGCGCTTGCGTTTGCCAAATGCAATTTGTTTGCATACTGACAGGAAATATGGCTTTCAAGAGCATGGGAATGGGGATTGAGGGAGTAGAGAGAATCCGGGCCTTTGCTTCCCTCATGTTCTGATACTGATTTGCAATTACTTTGTAGAAGAAAAAAGACACTCTCAACGGAATGCCAGCTGATGTTGCGGCAGCATAACTGATGTGCTCTAGCCGTGCTTTAGGCCTCGTTTGTCACTCTGGCGCATGAAGGCTGTGCTGAGATCGACAGTAGCAGAGATCGCATGATGTTTTATTCATTGAAGAGGGTTGTTCGGCTCAAGATTTGGATTGGAAATGTTAAACATTGTACTCTGCTCGCCTCTGAAGGTGTCTGTCATTGTTGATTGCCCCTTTGTCTATATATACCTCTAAACCTAAACTGCATGCTGACTGGCCCAAAATACAGAATGGCAATTCATTTTATTTAGTAGTATAGTATAACATAGTATTTGTATTGTATACAAACCCTCTCTCTCCCCCTCTCACCCCCTCTTCTCTCTCTCCCTACCTCTCCCCTCTCTCTATGCTCATCACCCTCATCACGCACACATCAGCCTCCCTCTTGGGCTATGCAGTCCTCACACCAAGCAATCTAAGCCTGCCACATCCATGCTTCCATCCATCCATCCATCCATCCATCCATCCATCCATCCATCCATCCATCCATCCATCCATCCATCCATCCATCCATCCATCCATCCATCCATCCATCCATCCATCCATCCAATCACCCATCCATCCATCCATCCATCCAATCACCCATCCACCCACCCACCCACCCACCCATCAATCTCTTAATTGAATCAGGCTCTTGACCTCTTTTGTGGGGTCCAACTGCGTCCTTGTCTGCACCAGAGCCGATATGTTTTGGAGAGCCATCGTGGTTGAAGGGCGATTGGGATTATTTCCTGTCTGCTGACATGAGTTGAAGTCAGGGAGCTCCGCAGCCAGAGTTCTGCAGTAATACGCTGTCACAACAGATTTCCACAGCCACCCTTCCGGCTGTCATGTTTAGACGCTCTTGTTCTCCTAGGTGGGGGGCACGGGGGAACGCTCAACACGTAATTACCAACAGAGAAAAGACAAAAAGAGGAAGACATCAAAACAAATTTGGAACAGTGCTGTATAAAAGCCTGAACGACTGAGAGCAATTAAGAGATTCTTGATGAGATGCGTGCTTTGGCAAAGCATGTACTGTACATGCCTGTGTCAGAGTCAGGCTAATCGGATGGTGCAACAATATATCACCGCTGTCAGGTGGTGTCTCCCTAACAGCAGAGAATATTTAACCATGAAGGGTCGCCCATTCCCCATGGGGTTGGTGGGGAGGATTGGTCAGATTTGGCCCAAGAAGTCACTCGGCCATTTTAGGAGTGATAGTGGGAGTTGGCTAAAACATGCAGCTGCACAGCCACTGATTAATCATTTAACATTTTAATCCAATAGTTACTGACTATGTTGGTCAGTAAGTATTCATTGTGACTGTTTGGCTTTTTTGGCATTCCCTTCATCGTGGTTAATGCAGTGGCATTTCTAAGCAAGATTTTCCAAATGGACCCGTAAGGGTCCATTTGGTAAGGGGGGGCTCCAGGGAAAATCTCATGTAAAATGGAGCCCCCCCAAGGGATAAAATTATGAACTATTTTTAAACTAAATAACATATCATATGTGTTTTAAATGTTCAATTCTCGTTATGTATAATGTATTTATCCACATGAGGCTTATTAGCCTGGAAACCTTTTAAAGCATGTCTGGTGGTCGCCCCCTCCCCTCGCCCCCCTTCCCTCACGGTCGCCCCCCTCCCCTCATGGCGCCCTAGGCAACTGCCTGGACTACCTAATGGCAAAAACGCCCCTGGGTTAATGATTATAATTCTCCCTGGCTCATTTGTGACATTCTCCTCCATCCACTGCTCTCATGGCACTAGGTGAGCTTGTCAAAGCCTGTTTCCCTGCACACAATGTGAAACGGCTGATGTGTGACTGATGTGTCCTTTTGGTGCAGGAGCTTTCCAAAAAAGTCAGAAACATGAAATGGACAATCTGAACCTTTAAAGGGGCCTTTGCTTCACATTCATTCACATGCATGTAATGAAGATTGTCTACCCATAGATTTGAGGTCCTGTTCGTCTAAACATGCAGTAAGGTTGGCGAACATTTATTAAGGTTGGGTGAACATGTATTAAGGTTGGTGAACATTTATTAATGTTGGCAGTACGTTTTAAGGTTGACAAACATACGTTAATGTTGGTGAATATTTTGTAACAATGGGAGCTTAGAATAATGACATGGAACCTCCGTAATGAAGATGTACTCTTATAGGGAACACAAAAGTAAAAGAAAAAGATTCAAAGCATTCTTCTAGTAAAGGTCTACAAGAGGAAGGCCAATGGACAGCTCAAAGGTTGGGGACTGATGTGTAGGACAAAATGGTACAAATGTTCATAAGTGGATATCTATAGACAAAGTATCTTAAAGATGGAGTGCCATGATTTTTTTCTACCCTAAAACAGGATTATCAGGTATTAATGTTATACAAAAAGTATTTTTTTCACCCAAAAAGTGTACAGTGTTTGTTAAACTGTCATTTTTATAATTCCACCCCACCAGTTCATTAAGACTCCCCGTGCCAGCCCTTTTTCATATTTTTGGAGGTAGCCAGTGCCAGTTTTTTTTCATCAAAAACTCATATTTCATATTTCGGTCCATGTTTCCCCACGGACAAGTTAGTTGGCGACACACACTTCCGGTTGCGGTTTGGTGGTCTCTTGTTATTGTCTATCAATGGTGGATGCGGTCGCTGCTAGCTGCTGTTAGCATGGGGATCGAATTAAACCGGCGCCGGTAACTACGTCACGTACAGTAGCGTTAACGTCAGCGGCATCAATTGTTACTGTAAATCATAATGATAACGGGAGACGTAGATCTATTTCAATGGCATGAAAACTGTTAAGTATGCCTGACCGTGACAGTTTGCCTGGTGGGTGGTGATGGGTGGAGATCCACCTGAACTGAAGCCACGCCCACAGCTTTAGTTGTATGATAAAGGGGGAGGAGTTAGGGGAGGGGCTGAGCACATGATGTCACTATTGAAGTTTTTTTCACTGGCACGTTTGACTGGAAAGGTTCAGCCCCCAGGAAGAAACCCTAAATACAAAGGGAAGACATTGCACATAAAAACACACCAGGGGGTCTATTTACATACTGTCACCTCTTAAACATGTACAAAATTGGAAAAATACAAAAATCACGGTACCCCCTCTTTAATAGAATAGGTCCTAACTAATGATACTCGGTCTGAATAGCCCACAGCCCTCCTGTGAGACACAAAATGAGTAGAAAAAATAGTGGTATCTCACTCATGAACATAAGTGACACCTATTATATGAAGATACCATGTTTTGAAAAGTGGTGAAATGTCGTAAGACCAAATCATCCTAGATGTCTGTCCTCCTGATGATCATTTAATGGCACAAACAACTTCAGTCAATCTCTGTCCACAATTTGCAATATACGTTGCACATTTAAGATTATTGCAAAGAACTGACAAGGACACCAATGTACGATTTCATAGACAGAGAAAACAATAAGAAAGGCCAGGCAATAACATGGGGCACGGTGACACATCTCGCTCATCGACTGCAGACTTGTGCCTGATTTGTGTAAGTATAGGCTGTTCAATGGAGTCTCCATGGCAACGGGAAAGCAAAGAGCAGAGGCACTGCGCTATTGCAGTGATTCTCAAACTTTTACAAGGACTCCGAATTGTAGTGAGTATTTGGCCTTTGGACCCCCATGTAAAAGTTTTTTTTTTTGCCAGGGACCGTCATGCAGGATTTGTGATGTTAAAGGGATATTTCATCTATACTCAGGCATTATGTGAACACACTAGACAGTTTTGTAATATCTTAACATTATTTGTATTTAGATATTTTATATTCATTTTATCATTTTAGCTGTTCACAAGCAAACCCATTGCAACTTCAAACTATGTTGTATATTTTAACCATTATATACTGTATATTCATTGCATTTTTTGTATCCTATCTAGCCAATACCTATTTATTCCTATACTACTACTATATGGGAAAAGATGGAGTGGCATGATTTTGTTTTTTTTTTTTCCAATTTTGTACATGTTTAAAAGGTGACAGTACTTGATTAGACCCATTGGTGTAGTTTTTATGTGTAATGATGTCTTCACTTTGTATTTAGGGTTTCTTCCTGAGAGCTGAACCTTTCCAGTCAAATTACATATTACAATAATACCTGATGATCATGTTTTAGAGTGGAAAAAATCATAGCACTGCATCTTTAAAGATTTTGTAGGCTATAGAAGGGGATGGGGAACCTAAAAGGAATATAAAATATCTAAATACTGAATCAAGCAACTTAAATATGAGGTATGTCCGTATAAGCCTGAGTAGACGATAAATTAAATTCTTTCCAAGTCTATTTTCAAATTGCCGATAGGGTTTATGGATCCCACATTGAGGAGCTAGGAGTTTTACGGCTTTTAGACTCAACTACACGCAGTCACATACTGTAAGTGTGCAGGTCTCTATGGAATGAGCCTCTCCTGAGATAATTGGAAAGTTGGGGGAGCTCATACACTTAAAGATGTTTCCAACCACTCACTGTTCTCTTAACATCCTTTCATGCCACCAGCACTGTGGGGAAAAAGGGTGAGATATTTCAAAGCAAATAAAGCAATACCAGAAAATCTCCTTTACAAAGGGGAGCAGCCCGGCGGCAGGACAATGAATGAATGCCAACTTTAACGCCATGACGACAAAGACGTTTTTCCATGCACTTTAAGTTACAGCGAAGAAGAAATGAGAGACACAGTTGAAAGGTCCGAACGTCTACGCCTGAGACCCATTCTTTCACTGAGTGAAGCATCTCCAGGGGCGGATTGGCACATATTTTCCCACCGGGACAATTTTGCCTTTGCCAGGCCACCCTGGGGGGCAGCTGGTTAACCAGATGTAACTCTTTGAGAGCGTAAATATGAAACCAAATGGACCCTTGCGGGTCCATTTGGTTTCATTTTTACACCCTCAAGAGTTAAAATATTCATCATGTGAATTAGCCCAACTTAGTCAACTTACACAACTAGAGAATGTAGAAGATTAATGGTCATTTTGATCTGTATGTTCCAGGCGAGCATCTAGCACATTTTGGAAGTGCCACTAGTGCATTTTGGATCTTGTCCAGGCCACTAGGTGGCGCAGGCCACCAGGAAAACTCCCTGTACTCCAGATGGCCAATCCGCCTCTGAGCATCTCCCTCCGTTCACCGTCTCACTGTCCCTCCACCCCATCCTGCTCCCACTCCTCCTTGGCCTTGCAGGTAGAAATCTGTTGCCATGGTGATCTCCATCACTGCTATGGGGTGTGTGTGGAGGGGGGCTGGCTGAAAAGAGAAACGGAGAGACATTGCAAGAGAGAGTGAACGAGAGAAAAAACATATGAGGGAGCTGGAAGCACAGCTATTATTTTACATCCCAACATTTGCGCTGCAGGTCACCACTGCCAGCATTTGTCACCAAGACAGCGCAGCTACCCTGTCTCTCTCCTTCTCCATGTAGCTTTTAAATTTGGCCATGGGACTGGACATACAGTGGCTAAGTGGAACAACCACCCGGAGGCAAAGCCAGACAAACCCGCACAGATTTATGCAGCATCCCCACTGAGCATTTTTCAGGCTATTTAGACTTAAAATATGTCTCAATGGCCAACTAAAAATGGGTTATAAATGGCCGACTATTACTCAGTTAACCCCACAACTTCACGGCTGTAGATCAATAGACATTGCCGTAACGCCCTCCCCTAAATGCTATGGTCCAATCACAGCAAAGCTCCACCAATAGTTTTCCTATATGATGAAAGAATAAATGTCACACACTCATTTTCCCACTACATACGGCACAGTTGTATGTAAGTATCATGGACATGTAATGTCCATGATGTACAGTACATCGGAATGAACAAACCCTTCTGGAAAGGGGTTGGACACTGTCCGCACATGTATGTATCAGATGTGCACACACATACTATGCTCATGCAAATAGGCCTATACACAAAACATCCTCCAATGACTATAAACCAGTGGCAACAAAGCCAAGTGTTTCATTTACATGTGCACTGTGTCGCCTACAGGGCATAGCTGATCTACAAGCTCACAATCCACAAATGAGTCGCACTACATAGGATATTTTATTTCACCCGTGGAGTTTTATGGATCTCTGGGCAGATTATGGAATACAAGTAGAAGGGAGTAGCATGCAGGTCAATATTATATATTCCTCACAGCCGATTTAAGCCTTGTGATGGATCTGCACTCAATTTCTTACCAAGTACTGTTGTGTTTTTTTCCTGTGCGCTTTTGTTTTTTTGTTTTTCCTTCATTCCAATGCTAAGATGGATGCTATATAAATTGTCTTTGACAGACGTGCTATATGCAGATTTGCCCCGGCCCTCGGGGGCTGGGGCTTGGTGTTATATGACTGACTGTGTGGAGCTGCACGGGAGCCACTGTATTGTTCATGTCTGCATATCATTAACTAACCACTTAAACTCCGGCATCCGTAAACCTTTCGCAGGAAAATAGAGGATCGATATACTGCAATGGATTAAGTGAGCTTGTGAATCTATTTTTAAGAAACAGATCCCGGGTTGAAAGTAATGCCCCTACCCCTAGTCACGCATGTATGCATGCCCTGCACCTCACAGTCACTCACTCATTCACCCTGTTCCCAACCCAACATCCAGTTATTAACGCCCCCCTCCAATGCCTCCCTGCATCCATCTACCCTTGCATTGAAACGGGCCAGTTGCCATGGCAACCCCACGTATGGCAGCATATTATTTCCCTTTCAGAATTCGAAAGGGGGGATCAATTAGTGATGATGTCACTGCGTCAGCCGCTCATCATCATTTCCGCTCCATACGGAACGGGCAGGTTTCTCAAAACACGCTCACAGGGCACTCTAGTCTGCAGGGGGTCATTTATGGGTGTTCTAGCAAATGTGATCATACACAGCAATCGAAATTGAAATGCAAATACTGTATCTAAATTTGCAAATTAGTGCTAAGATTCTTGAAAATTAACGATTAAGGACGAAGCCTTAAGAACAACACCACAAATATTGTATGGTACAGTACTAGTACATCTTTGAGTATGGGAAAGAGACAGCCCACAGCATGGATGTCAGTTAGATCGACTGTACCTGGGAGCAGGTTTCAGTCTTCAGCAACGCTCTCTCTCTCCATCTGAAAGTTCAATCATGCTTTTGGTGCACTGTGTGTCTGAGTCACCGGCTGTGTACTGTGAGTGTGGGAGGACACTGTATGGATGACAAGCAGGAGGACATGGGAGCAGAGAGATGGGAGGAAACTGGATGACAAGCAGGAGGACAGGGCGCAGAGACACGGAGGACGGAGACAGACAGTCTGAGCAGCATAGGAAGAACAAGAGGGAATCGGTGAAGTCATTTAGCAAAACATTCCCTGGAGTGCCTTGAGAGAGACTCCTTTTCGGGAATGTCAAAGCAAATTAAGTCCGCTTTCCGGATAACGATAACATTCAGCCACGCAACAAAGTTCAAAGTTGAATCCGGAGTGTGGATTAATACAGGTCCATTTGGTTAGTTGGGCTAAATGTAGTGTGGAGTCAGAGTTATGAGTTACAAATGCAAATTAAATGAGCATTTTACTTTTATATACTGTACCACCTACAACAGTGCATGAATGAACACACCTCCAATGCGCCCTTTGTCTGCGTACATTTTCCAGGTGATTGTGCAAGTTTTACACCAAACATTGCTATTGCATGAGTGTTTCTACCTGTGAGCTAGAACGTACCGTATATGCCTATAGGTTTCTGAGATGAGGGGGCATTCTGCTTGTTTATCCCAGTATCCAATTATCCTTCAGTTAGACAGCATTCATGTCAGTCAGAAATAGAGGGAGGGAAGGAAGGAGAGAGAAAGAGAGAGAGATGGTAAGAATAACAGCATATTTTTAGACACACTTTTCAAAAGGCCCTTGCTCTCCTCCCACGTTCATGCGTCACAGCAATTGACACTTAAGTGATTATCCTAGGAAAAGGCCATGGAGATTCAGATTTCGGAACAAATCTGCCGGTGGGGAGTGGCATGTGTAGGTAAGCAGTGATGGTGGGAAAATATACATCATCCTTAGCTCCCCCACAAGGAGACGCATTGATAGGTTGTTGCTAGGTGTAAATTGGAAAAGGAGGCATGGGTTATAGTCTAAAAGTTTGAGACTTATAGCTATAACTTTTTTTCAGACTAAATCCTTTCTAACTAAGATATTCTCTGTCCATGGTGCTGATCTGCTTTCCTTGTTACAATTTAGCAGATGCTCTCAGTGATGGGATGAAATCACTTTAGTTTTTTTTTTTTCTTTCTGACAAACGAAGTGAAGCAATAAAACAAAGGTTTTCAACCAGTGGTCCGGGGACCACCAGTGGTCCCTGAGAAGATTTACCTGGTGGTCCCCAGCTAAATGCTGGACAGTTTGTAACCAAATGGACCCTTATAGATCTGTATACTCTTGAGATTTAAAAAAAAGTTTTACACATTAAGAAAAAATGCTATTTTGACCAATGTTTTTCCAGTTATCTCTCCTAAATTGTGGACACAAACTAGAAAATCCTTAGTTTTGGGTCTGAGAGACTAAAATGGTGGTCCGTGGCTAAAATGTAGAATAAATATTGGGCCCTGGTGAAAAAGGTTGAAAACCCCTGCAATAAAAGAATAGCCTGTGTGCGCGCGCGCGTGCGTGCGCGTGTGTGTGAGAGAGAGGGGGGTGACGCGTGCAGTGGTACTGGTAGCCTGCCTCCCATCACACAGAGATGGTGCATTCCTCTACATCGGACAGCGTGACAACGTTCCTCCGTCTGACTCCGCAGGACAGTCAAGAAAAGAGAATTGCTCAGTGAGATATCAGCAGTGATTCTTCGTTCTAACGCGTCAAATCGGGAATCCTCATCGCATAGACCGACGAACCAGTATTATTTTTTGGAAAAGATAATAAGAAAAGAAGTTGTGTCGCCCCCGTAACCTGTCCGGAGGACTCGAGAAACTAATTAGGTGCGTCCAACTGCGTGAAGTTTTGCAGCTGCTGTCGGCGAGCTCTTCCTTTTTGCATTTGCACCCGCAGTCAGATGCAAGGTGAGATCTGATTTTTCCCCTCCTCCTCCTTAGCGAAGTGTGTCGAAGTGTGTATGTATGTGTGTACGCCCGGAGTCACATCATTCGATAGCTTACACATTTCAGTGTAACCCCACTAGGCTATACATACATACCAGAAAGCAACGCTCTCGCTCGGTGGACTTGGTTGGTTGAGACTAGAGAGGTGTTTGAATTGCAGCAGCCTGCACAGCCCGTAGGCTACGTCGTTTCTCCACTGTCTTTTTGGATGGTAAGATTCTGTCTTTCAATTAAGTCAATCTTAAATTTGTGCTTTATTAAAGTTGTATGATATCAGTTTTAGTCTATAGGACATGCCATGCCTGTTGAACCTGAACCGGGCATGGCAGGCATGCACACAATGAGAGGGGAATGCAAATGATGCATGTTGAGAATGATCTTGCGGCATACATCATGTGTGCATTGGGTTCAGCATATGGGGGTCCCCGGTATGGGCTGGGCATTTTGTTCACTATTCGCACAACATCGGATCCTTTTACTCATTTTTATTTAAAAGGGACATTTATGAATGTAGACGTATAAATGCGCCCATGATATAAATATAAAATGCGTGCTGTTGAATAATGCCCAGCTGTTCCGTGTAATTAAGGTGTGTGTGTGTG
Organism: Benthosema pterotum; assembly: GCA_039105355.1. Lineage (NCBI taxonomy): Eukaryota > Metazoa > Chordata > Actinopteri > Myctophiformes > Myctophidae > Benthosema > Benthosema pterotum. Next base: position 32,349,892 of record CM076979.1, on the reverse strand, counting down.
TGTGTGTGTGTGTGTGTGTGTGTGTGTGTGTGTGTGTGTGTGTGTGTGTGTGTGTGTGTGCGTGCGTGCGTGCGTGCGTGCGTGCGTGCGTGTGTGTGTGCGCGCACCCTATGGAAGAAAAGGGAAAATAATCAATTCAATTCAATTGTGTAGGATCATTTTGCACACTGCTGTTTTAATTAGCCCAGTTGGTATGACTATAATAGATGCATTTTTATTTTTTCTATTGGTTACCAGGTTGAATGTACAGTATTGTATGTAGTGTAACCTATAGCCATCAAGCTTTGCCCTAAACAGTACAAGCAGCCTGCATTTGATTTGTATAGCAGATATATTTTTCCAGTGACATGGACCTTTAGTAATTATTTGTGTGTGTGTGTGTGTGTGTGTATACATACATACATACATATACATTATACATGTACAATATTGTGCAGGTATGTATGTATGTATGTATGTATGTATGTATGTATGTATGTATGTATGTATGTATGGATGGATGTATGTATGGATGCACGTACGCACACACACACACACACACACACACACACACACACACACACACACACACACACACACACACACACACACACACACACACACACACACCACACACACACACACACTTGTTATATTTGCTGGTCTATTCCCTTGAGATCCATTTATTGTGCATGCAGCCCATTAGTGAAAAGCAGATTGACCTTGTGATCATTCAGTCAATGAATCACAACCGCTTGCTCTGTCTTCCCTCCTCCGCCAGTGGGTCGTGAACTGAACATTTTAAAGAAGGTAATAGGGTGGAATAGAAGTGGCTCTTATTAAACACAGGCTCCAGTATATACAAATCGACTTATTTCCTTTTTTTGATGAATCGATTACTCATGGTCTGATTAACCATGATGTATGATCGGTGTTGTACATCATCGTGCATGGTTGTTGTACAGCATTACTAATGCAATTTGTTGTGCAAATAATCTACCAGCTCAGAATGTGTGTGTGTCGCACTTAGCCTGGCATGTCCAGATTATCACTGCGTAGACATTATTGTGCTTAGACAGAGCATTGGCCAGATATGCATTGGTTTCCTTGGGAGGTTAGGGTTAGAGATATGTTGTAGTTAAACTGACCAGTGGTATGTCTCACCCATGAAGCTCTGTGAAAGACAACGTAATCTCTCGGATCGACCAGCATCTCTTCTGGAGTGGAAATATAAAGACCTACTCACCGAAACAAACACTGCTTGTGTGATTAGAAAGTCTACTCTCCTTAGTGGAAACACTCTGAGCGCCCCACCACAAATATAAAATTGACTTTTTGGACAAAAATGTTGTTTTTCACTCGAGGAAAACTCTTTTCCTTGCAGTTCTCTTGACAATATTGGTAGAGGTTGTGCAATATCGGTAGTGGTTGGGCAATTGGGCAAATCCTGGTTGTTTTTCCGATGAAAAACAATCAATCACATTCTGGCCAAAAAGTCAAATTTATATGTGTGGTGGGAGGCTCTGAGTGTAAGCTTTTCAATCACACACGTAAAACGTTCTGGGGGTCCAATCCATCGTCTTTCACAGTGCCCCCCTGCGAGGCAGAGTCATAGAAGCAGTGGAGCTATGGACCAGAGTCTGGAACTACTTTGAATAATGGGCTCTGGTTGGTCACTCACAGCTTTGGGTGAGTGAAATAATTCGATAATACTGCAGGTATTTTCTTTTTTTGTGATACGTACGTCTGGCTTCCAGTCAGTGTAGCACTCGCATCACGTTGTCAGCTTGTAGATCTGACATTTTCAAATATGCTATTGATTTGAAGTCTTATTATTGACCAGCCCTTTCCCACACAGTTCTTCACAGCGAGGCAAACAGAAATTTAGATGTCTACCAGGAGTACTAAGATGAGACGCAGAAAAGTAGAGTTATGACTCACTACCTGCTTTGTCACTGCTGGTTTACAGACATTGAAGGACGTTGTGTGTGTGTGTGTGTGTGTGTGTGTGTGTGTGTGTGTGTGTGTGTGTGTGTGTGTGTGTGTGTGTGTGTGTGTGTGTGTGTGTGTGTATCCATACGCGGGTGTGCACAAGTGTGTGTGATAGTCATACATTTTAGCTACTTTTGCCTGGCTGGTGACTTCAGTCTCAGACTCATTGACTAATGGATGTGCAAATGTGAAAAATGGTGTTTGAACAAACTCTCTATGGCCTGTTTGAAATATTTTTACATAATGATTTTGTCTGAGTGTGTTTGAAACATTGAATGAATTTAACTGCAATTATTACGTATAACGCACACACACGCACACGCACACACACACACACACACACACACACACACACACACACACACACACACACACACACACACACACACACATGCGCGCGCACGCATGCACACGCACACGCACATGCACACGCACATGCACACACCAAATGAAACAGTACTGGAAACATCCACTAAATGTGGCAGATACCTTGTTAATCCCACCATGGAGGGATTTCAGTTTCAGCTTCAACCAGCTGATGGCTGCTCAGGGATACTTGGAAGTGAGCGGGACGGACGGGGTGGGGAGGTGGCGGTCTGGGAGGGCGTGTTGACCTTCTGATCACCAGACGGCCTCTACAGCTGCCCATACATAAATTATACAGTACATACACAAACCTTTGCAGAGCTAAAGTCAGTTTTATTTATGTCACTATTTCATATCCACGATAAACTGTTTCAAATTAAAGGACAGAAGGATGTAACGGATATACAAAAGACTGTATAATACAACATTTACAAAGCCCATCTATCCACATACTATAGCATTTATTACCCAGAAGTTTCCCAAACCCCATAGTATATCCAACATACTGTACACCATACCACATAAAGGCATGACAAAATGGGATGTTCTTAAGCCTGCTTGTAACAGTCAAAGACTGTTGGAGCACTCAGTTTGTTTCAGTGTGGCCATACTGGCACAGTTAGGAGTGAGTGGGACGGAATTTATTTTCTCTTTCACAATTGTATGGATGCAGAATATGAGGATGAAGCAAATTGGATGTAAGTGGTTAATGTGTTCGGATTGTCTTTTGCTAGTGGTTGAAGCTGTTAATCTTCAGACATTACAGTAATCAGTAATTTACGATAACCTTGGTGCATGGAGCCGTTTTCCAGTCGTTTTTCAGTGTTCAGGCAAAAATACTGTAAGCTTCAACATTTTTTCATTTAAAATAACAGGGAAAAA
>CM076979.1:32161673-32339173 GCA_039105355.1 Benthosema pterotum | reverse complement strand
TCTTCATGAATCTTTTATCTGAACCAGGCCTAAGATTTTGTTATTTTTGTAAGCCGAATATGATTTCATGGCTGTGAAATAAAGGCAACAGAAGTCCCTGCACATGCTGTACAGTTGAAATACACATAATGCATAATATCAACACAACGTTTCTGTTCCCCTTGGACAGAAATTTCTTCTGCATATTATACTCTGTAAAATCCTGAGTGCTAATGGACCCATATGGGTCCACTTGATTACATTAGTATGCTCTCTGAGCAACAAATAGATGAATTAACACTAGGGATCTTACTGGGTATGTCCCAATTGTCCCAATATCCCAGTGATGTAATTGCCTAATTTACACATGTTATTAATGTTAAAATGGCAGGGGTGTTCTACACTCAATATGGACTGGAACCTTCCAGGAAAAATTGGCATCTCCTGGGCAGATGTAATTGGCTTGCCTTGCTTAATGTGAGGCCGTTACACAGTTACACAGAGCAGATGTGTGCGAGGCTGCAGTGCACAGATGCCTAGAAAGATGCCATGTCATTGCCAGCTGTGCTGCACAGCCGCACAGTTGGCATGAATACACACAACACATCTGCATAAACCTGTGTGTGTGTGTGTGTGTGTGTGTGTGTGTGTGTGTGTGTGTGTGTGTGTGTGTGTGTGTGTGTGTGTGTGTGTGTGTGTGTGTGTGTGTGTGTGTGTGTGTGTGTGTGCACGCGCACACATGCACGCACACATGCGCGCGCACATGTGCGCACATGCACGCACATGCGCTCAAGTCAGGTTTGGTTTGCTACCAACTTGCATTAAACATACGTTACATGTGTAAGTTATTGGTTATCAGTTTTGGTGTGTTTTCAGTTAGTTGTCCAGCTCTAGCATAAAGTGACAAAGCATTTCACTGATATGATGTCCTCTTACCCGACATGTTTGTGTTTTTGTTCACAGATCCAATGGTGAGCAGCACAGCTCCCTGCCAGCCCCAGTGAACAGCTCCGTCTGCACAGTTGCACAGGAGAGAAAATGAGTGCTGCCCCCGTGAGCCCCATGATACGGATCCTTCTCCTCCTCCTCTTCTTCATCCCCTTGCCCCTGGTAAGCTTTAATGAAACTCCTTTATTTTTTATTCTCCCAGTTCCGGTGTTTAAGCGTTATGATGGTGAAAATCCCAGGCTCATTAGCAATTTATGTCTGGTAAAAGAAACAGTCGAGCCAGGCAAGCCAAGTCCGGCACGATTGCTCATTTGATGTGTATTGCTCTTTAAGTTTCATTATTGTATATGTTTGAGCATTGTGTGTAATTAATTGATCAATTAAAAAAAGACAAATTCATGTTTAAAATTCTACAGCTAGAGTGTTGCTCAGTCACTGCCTACCTGGAGGTTTACGGCCTCACACCCCACATAACCGGGTTCATGTTCTTTGCAATCGTTATGGTTACGTACTGTATATTTGCACCCGTGCCTCTGTTTTTGTTTAATATACTGTATGCCTACAGTTCAATAGTCTACTACTGTACAACAAGACTACAGAAATCACAGACCCCTTGCATGATATCCTATGCATATAGGAGCTTACTAATTAAATCACAGTTCAAAATAACTGCAACCCGCACACCTAAATCTAACCTCTAAATGTCTAATCATAATAACAAACCCCTTTCTCTACACTAAATTAAATTGTAGGCCTACAGGTATATGTAGTGTCAGCTTATTTTTATTCATAGTGCAACATCACCCCAAGGGGTCTGGTTTTTTAGCCTAGATTTTAAAATATCCAGAGAGTTGGCATCTCTAACAGCAGAGACAGCGGCACGGTGTGTGAATGCTCTGCCTCCTCAACCAAATGTTTTAAATTATTTATATTGTGTGACTGTGAGCTGACTGGCATCCTGTGGTCATCCAGGGATGTATGCTTCTATTATTCTAGGAGCACCTAGGCAGGGGCGGATTGGCCATCTGGAGTACAGGGAGTTTTCCCGGTGGCCCGCCCCACCTAGTGGCCTGGACAAGATCCAAAATGCACTAGTGGCACTTCCAAAATGCACTAGAATGTGCTAGATGCTCGCCTGGAACATACAGATCAAAATGACCATTAATCTTCTACATTCTCTAGTTGTGTAGACTAACAGGGTGGCCTGGCAAACGCAAAATTGTCCCGGTGGGAAAATATGTGCCAATCCGCCCCTGCACCTAGGCCTGTATGGGCAGCCAGTGTAGTCTGTGAGTGTTGGTGTGATGGCCATTTGGAAATGAAAGTATTGGACGAATTATACGTTTCACTGATGGAAGACTGCTTTTGTGTGATGTAGGAATAGGGATTTCTTTGGCGATACAGTATTTTGGTCTATAATTCGTGCGTCTCATTTCAGAAAGTGTGTGAGTGCGTGCGTTCGTGTTTTGCACATACGCATGCACACACGTGTGTGGTCTTGTCAAAAATGTCTTAATTGGCGTCACTTGTGCCACAGCCTTGTCACATCACTGTAATGGCATCACTACAAGGCTATGTGATTGTTAATAAGCCAAAATGTATTGGCTGCAATGATGGAGAATTACTGCTGTATTCTCATTTCTTATTCATGGTTTACTTAGATTAGTTGAGTCAAATCTATGTAATTTATGGCACATTTCATACATACATACTGTACACACACACACACACACACACACACACACACACACACACACACACACACACACACACACACACACACACACACACACACACACACACACACACACACACACACGTGTGCGCGTGCGGGAGTGAGAGGGAGGCTGCCCAACTCATTTCCTTCTTTCAATAAATCACAGTTTGGCAGATTTCAGGTCATAGTTTGTTTGTACTGTATGTAGTTTATCATGTTTTGATTGATTGATTCTCTGTACAGATAGGAGACCACTGTCTGATGGTCTCAGGTGTGGTTCACGGCGAGGTTCAGAGATATATTACATTTAGTGAGAGCTGCTTTGTAAACAATAAGCTGCACTTTCACGTCACATGTATTTAATGTGAAGTGATCTAAGAATAAAATACATGTGCTCAGATTTTCTTGTCTCCTGAAGTGAGGACTTTGGCAGGAAAATGGTGATCATTCAAGCTCTCCTCACATCCTATTTTGTCTTATCCCCACTCCAATCCACTTACTGTACCATCTGTAAGTGAAAAGCAGTGGGTAAAGTAATTTTCCATGACAATATTTGCTGTGATCTCTCTCACAACAGAGAGTTATGTTTAAAGGCCAAAACAAGTCAAAGGTTTTGAGGGACATGATGTGTCTGAATGATGGAGCTACTGTATATACTGTAGAATAGAGCAGGGGTTTTCAACCGGTGGTCCGGGGACCACCAGTGGTCCTCGAGAGGATTCCAGGTGGTCCCCAGGCTAAATGATGTTGGTTAACCAGATCTAAGTCTTTCATAGTATAAACATGAAACCAAATGGACCCTTGCAGGTCCATTTGGTTTCATGTTTACACTCTCAAGAATTAAAATATTCATCATGTGAATTAGCTCAAGTCTACACAACTAATTAATGATGTATGTTTGACTGGTTTGTTTACCAAATCCAGCCTGGAATTGTGGACAAAAGCAAAATAAATCTTTAGTTTTGGGGTCTGTGGGGCTAAAATGCCGTCAAATGGTGGCCCGTGGCTCCAATGCTGAATAAATGGTGGGCCCTGATACCAAAAAGGTTGAAAACCACTAGAATCGAGTGCTATGGAGAGAGTGGCAACACGCATTGATCTCGCTGCAAAACGATTCCCCATGGGCGATAGTTCCAAACATAGGGACCATGATTGGAACTATCCTATTGAAATAGAATGAGTGTGTGCACGTTCCACTGTTGGGATGGGAGTCAACAGGAGTGTCGCCACACACACACACACACACACACACACACACACACACACACACACACACACACACACACACACACACACACACACACACACACACACACACACACACACACACACACACACACACACACACACACAACACACACACACACACAGACACACACTACTTAAGTTTTTTTTTCTAGAATGTTCTGTATCTATGAATCCGTTTATAATTGTAACACCTCAGCTCTTCATTTGGAGAGCCGATGAAGGGTCCATGTTGACAGATCGTCTAATTCAAGTGAGAGCTCTCTGCGCTGCTATGCGCCGCCTGGCCTTGACTCGAGTCTTCACCGCTGCCTAGCAACACCAACATCGCTAATTAGCACAGAGGAGAGGCGGCATAGGCCTACATCTCTGCTCGACGTGGAGCTGTCAGCTTCTGGGAATTAAACACGCTAGTTTGTTTTGAAGCCCTTGCAGACTTAGTCTCGTTCCTATTGGAACATGGGCCTATGATTCCCCTCCATTTTCTCAAGTCAGCTGACATCCATCTCGCTTAGGTCTGCCTTGGTTGTCTGTTGCCATGTCTTCGTTGGCCCTTCCTCTCTTCTCAACCGTTGGTTTAATAGCACGATCACTGCCAGAATTGTGTGTCCAATGCCGATTCATTGTTTTTGGAGAGTTCTACATTTACAGATGTTTTGACAAATTGAAAAAAGAAAGAAAAGAAGAGGGCGTGTGTGGGGACATGCTGGGCAAGTAAAACACTGTTTTTAGGAGAGGGTGACCCATGGTTGAGTTGAGGTCCATTTAAATTTGGTCATTTAAGCAACGGTATTAAGCAGCCTTGTTCACCAGTACATCGACTGCATTAATCCATATTCTTGGTATTGTGTGTCAGTTATGCTCTTGCACATCTGATATTCTGACGCATGTTATATGCGGTTGTGACGGGGTAGTGTTTATATAGATGCATGGATCCAGTTGGTGGATGATTCACTATTTGCTTTGCAAGAAGCAGACACTCATGCTCGCACGCACACACACGCATACAAGTAACTCAAACATTCTCAAACCAAACCTTCCCTCAGGCTCCACACGGTGCCAAACAACTGCATCAATCACACACACAAAAAACAATGAGCTATATTCTACTGTACCTTTGCCAGAACAGCCATCCTCCTCCTAATCTGCCATGTACAGTAGATGTTTCATATTGTGTGGTCCGGTCAAAAGACATTATGAGTGTGTTGGTGTGACCACGATGTCTAGGCACAACACTACCGTGCTTGTGTTTAATATCGTCTCTAAACTGCCTAGCGCAACAAGAACGGCCGTGTTTTGGCGTCACGCCGGGGGCTGCCTGGCTGGCACAGCGCTCTACGGCGCGCATGATGAGCCTGTGATGAGCTCCATTGACGTCAGCGAGTAAAAAGAACCGAGTGGCTCCCTGACGTTGGGGCTGGATAATAATGCCTCATAAAGTCACTGATGCCACGTCTCCCATGAGGGGGGTGCGGGGTGCTGCTTCAGGGGTAGGGATGGAGGGGGGTCTGCATTGGCCCGGCTTTGTGCAGCTGTCAGCCGCGGCTGTGTGTGTGTGTGTGTGTGTGTGTGTGTGTGTGTGTGTGTGTGTGTGTGTGTGTGTGTGCGTGTGTGTGTGCGTGTGTGTGTGAGGGTGGATAAGACCTCAGTGTCGCAGCCCCATGGAATTCATACTGCATGTTCTACTGTCACTTTTCCAATGGAAAAAAAGGAGAATGAACAACTAACTTTTAGCCATATTCCTAGCAGGGCTTGACACTAACACTTGCCCGCTTGCCCGGGGCAAGTAAAAAAAATGGTGGGGCAAGTGAAGACTGCCACCTGGTTGCCCGATCGGGCAAGTGTGTGGCTTAGTGCACTATAACACTACACACAAGATAAATTTGTCTTGAAGGCAGTCATTGCACTCTGCCTCTGTGTCTTTCCCTGCTTTCTAGCTATCTCTACCTATCTCTCTCCCAGGTTCATTTGGTTCCAAACTATCATTTTGCTGGGGTCAGGGACCACTGGGTCTGTGACCACTATGGGCTAATTAAGATGATGAATTTTAACTCTTGAGAGTGTAAAAATGAAACCAAATGGACCCGCAAGGGTCCATTTGGTTTCATTTTTACACTCTCAAGAGTTACATCTGGTTAACCAACTTAGCTGGGGACCACCTGGAGCCCTCTCAGGGACCACTGGTGGTCCCCGGACCACCTGTTGAAAACCCCTGGTTTAAAGCACCCAAGTAGGAAGTAAACTTAAATGCAAAATTTACAATATATTTTTGGTGGGCAACTTAAGTGACCATAACCTGACTTGCACTTGCCCGATGGGCAAGTGCATTGGAGACCTTAGTGTCAACTCCTGCCTAGTGTTGTGTATTGTGTACTGAGCATGTGCGTGTTCTGACGCCTTGCCTGCCTTCATCGTTGCGGCTCATGGGTTGCACTGCCCTTCCACGGGGGTCAAGTGAGATTGGGCGAATGGCCAGTTGCTTGCGGTGTGTTTAATTGGTTGAGCAGCAGGTCCCAGAGCTGAGACCTCGACCACACTGCGGTGTGAACCACATGCTATAAGATTAATGAAGCAACATCTCCCCACACTGTGCTGTGTGTGAACCTCATGGTACAACATCAACCACAATACTAAACCCTGTACTAAACCGCTCTACTGTACTTCATTGACCAGCGTCCCCTCAGGGCTTTATAGTTGTCCCTCCCCTTCTTCTTCCCCACCTTTTCTGCCCACAAATAAACCTCTTTATCGGAAGTAGACGCTCTAGCACAGTGGTTTTCAACCTTTTTGATGCCAGGGCCCACTATTCTGTATTTGAGCCACGTACGACCAAAAATAAAGATTTTCTTTTGCTTTTGTCCACAATACCAGTCTGGATTTGGGAAACAAAACAAGCAAACATACAGATCAAAAAATGACCATTCATCTTCTAGTTGTGTAGACTTGGTCTAATTCAGATGATGACTATTTTAACTCTTGAGAGCGTAAAAAAAAACCATTTGGTTTCGTTTTTACGCTCTCAAGAGGTGGTTAGACAACTGGTTAGACAACTTTTCATCTGGTTAGCCGACTGGGGACCACCTGGAACCCACTCAAGGACCACTGGTGGTCCCCAGGCCACTGGTTGAAAACCCCTGCTCTAGCAGCTCACAAAGAATGCATGGCCAGGCGACCTGAGCTGGTAAAATTGTCTCTTATTTTTCTGAATGTGTGCCTATAACCAGTGTAGAGATGCTACTGCATATTGTATCATGTGGTCAATGCAGAATCGTCTCTAGCATATGAATAACCCTCTGATGGTCATTTATCCCTGCTATAGTAATGTCATCGTCGTCCAACATTAAACTTCTTGAACAGCATCATACATATTCTGGGGGATACATTAGCCAAAGAGAGATTTGGTGTCCATGGAAAAAAGAAATGCTTCAACATAAAAAAAAATATGTTAGACATTTAGAGGATTTAAAACACTTTCCTGGTGGCATTTATGTAATGTAATATGTCAGGGGTTTTCAACAGGTGGTGTGGGGACCACCAGTGGTCCTTGAGAACGTTCCAGGTGGTCCCCAGGCTAAATGATGGAAAGTTGGTAACCAGATGTAACTCTTGAGAATGTAAAAATGAAAACAAATGGACCCTTGCGGGTCCATTTGGTTTCATTTTCACACTCTCAAGAGTTAAAATATTCATCATCTGAATTAGCACCACTTAATTATGAAGTTTACACTGTTTTGTTGGCAAAATACAGCCTGGAATTGTGGACGAAATCAAAGGAATTCTATAATTTTAGGTCTTTGGTGTGAAATTGTAATCAAATGGTGGTCCGTGGCTCAAATACTGAATAAATGGTGGTCCCTGGAGTCAAAAAGGTTGAAAACCCCTGTAATATGTGATTAGGGTCTGATGTAATCGCCACCACTTCCTGGACTACATCTTGTACCAACAAGGCAGGCCTCTCCCTATCCACAATGATAGAGGGAGGCATTGTGGGAAGTGTAGTCCAGGAGTGTGTGTTGAGAACTTCAGAGACACTGGGCTCACTGCTAAAATCTAAAATATTTAAAACCATGTGTTAAACACATAAGGACCCCCAGTGCTCTAAATCTTCTAAATGCCATTAACATATTTATTTGCAAAAATGAGAGTGTCCCTTTAATATTACCGATGTATGGATAAATGACTGATTCTACTGTGTGTGTGTGTGTGTGTGCGTGTGCGTGTGCGTGTGTGTGTGTGTGTGTGTGTGTGTGTGTGTGTGTGTGTGTGTGTGTGTGTGTGTGTGTGTGCGCGCGTGCGTGTGTGTGTGTGTTTGTGTGTGTGTATGCATAGGTTGCAGAGCAACATGAACACTCCAACTGTGTCATCAAGAGAGAGCAGGAGAAGTGCATGGAGAAGATCAACTCAGATGATCCCGGGAATGACCCAGAGTTTGGTGGGTCAAATATGTGTGTGTGTGTGTGTGTGTGTGTGTGTGTGTGTGTGTGTGTGTGTGTGTGTGTGTGTGTGTGTGTGTGTGTGTGCTCTTATGTTCTCTAGTTAGAAACCTGAAGAAGCTCTTTGTTATGTGCAGGCTTAGCTATTTTACCAAGAATAGGGATTTATCTCTAGACTCCTTAGTTGAGCTAAAATAGCATTAACACAACCGCGATTTCTTTGCTGAATGGAGGTAAGCTGTGCCAGCACAGACAGCGTCAGTGCTCTTACGTTAATATTCAAAAAGAGATGCTGTTGCGGTCAGAAAGGAGGTGCGAAGGTGCGCTCTGCCACCCTGCAATAAAAACCTCCTCTGTGCTGAAGATGTTCAGATGCAAAAATAGCAGATAGGGTAGCAAAATTAACCAAAAACCATAGAACAAAATTTGTACAAGAGCTCCCAATCTGAGCTTAGGTAGTATAAGGATTTAAAACCTTTTAAACCCTAGTCTATTAGCTGTGAGGACGATTTATATGGAGGATTTTGGAATAGTCTTCACCCTTGCTCTCCACTCTCTGAGCAAGGGTGAAGCCTCTGAATCTGAGCTGATTGCTCAGACCACCCACACTTTGAACTGCAATAGCGGACAAACCATGCACAAACCAAGGCAGGTTCGAATAGCATCTGAACCAAGAAGTGAAGTGACAGAGGTTATAGGCTAACTGTGGTATTGATAGAGCCCCCTCCACCTCTGGAGCTGTCACCATCATGATTGATGCAATGTTATGGACTCTATCGTTACACAAGCTTGGCCGGTGTCACGCACCGACAAGCTAACAGAGTATTGCATCGCAACGTGTTGTAATCCTGTATACCAGGCGGTGTCAAACTCAGATACACAGTGGGCCAAAATTTAAAACTCAACAAAGCCACTGGCCAAGTTTAAATGAACTTACCTTTTAAAGGGGAATTCCACCCATTTTCAAAATGTTCCTGCGAGGGTACAAATGGAACCAAATGGACCCTAGCGGGTCCATTTGGTTCCATTTGTACCCTCTCAGGAAAAATGGGTCTGAAAGAAAAATCTTTAACATGGTGAAATACATCTTGATGTTTTTCAGACCTCCATTTTTCGGAAATACAGAATTGGGGGAACTTTTTTTTCATGTCCACACATCTCTAAGGTATATTAATGACATATTAAAATGTTAAAAATGGGTGGTCTTCCCCTTTAATTTGATAATGTGTCAAGGGCCAAATGAAATTACACGGCAGGCCAAATTTGGCCCTCGGGCCAGAGTTTACTATATGTCCTCTTATTCTGGCTATTTTCAGTATGTGCCATGGCACGCAACCAAGTGTAAATAAGGCCTGTGTCAAAGCACGTCATTGATCGGTTTCACCTAGCAAAACATCAGGCTAAGTGTTTCACCCAGTAGGCCTATACGAAACTACAAACACCATGATCAATAATCACACATAATATCTGTCAAAGTCGGACTTGTCGAAGCGTCCCATGTGCAGTATGCGCACATACTGGACAGTGTATTAGGAGACCACAGTCAGTTAATGTTATTGTCATAGCACACATTTACAGTGGTAACTGTGTGCTATCGCTGGAATTTGTTTATGTGCAAGTCTTTTTTCTAATTTCCATGAAAGATAAGGAAAAGGACAAAGAGGAGAGAGATTAAAAATGCCCATGGATGTGAGATTTAAAATAATGCCCATACTGGATATATAAGGTGCAGTAATGACAGAGTACATGATGCCATGGATGTTAGATACGGTGCAAAAAAGCTCTGTTGTACCTGGGATGCAAAGAGTAGTGTTGCTAGTTAGAGTACAGTACAGTGCAGTACTGTACTGTGTATACTCCATCTGTCCAGGGTTTGATTTAAATAAATGAATGAATGAGATACCAAGAGGGTTCTTAACCACTTTACATTCCTTCCTTTGCTGAATTAAAAATCAAAAATAGCTGAAAGTGTGTAACTGATTTTGACCATGTATTTTAAAATATTCTTTTTCAAAATAGTGGACATAATCAAACATAATCAAATATCAGACAAGAGTATTTTCTCTAAAAGGAAATGCAGTCTGACCAGAAGCAAGGATTAAAGGTAGGCTATAAAATGAATGACCAGTCCTGACCTGCACCTCTTCATCTTTCTACTGAAGCTCTCAGTCAATCATTTTCTCTTTCTCTTTATTTCTCTCCCTCTATCCCCCTCTCTCTCCCTCTCTTTGTCAAGTACTGTAGTTGCTTATGCTGCAGTTCTAGTGAATATTGCTGATATTGAAATAACACATAACCTCACATGCCGAGGCCATTATGAAACAAGGCAGTAAAAGGTTGATGGTTTTAGTGGGGGAAGGGTGTGTGCTGTTGTGGTTTTGGACATACTCTGCTTATTATTGTGACCATGGCCATGTGCTCTAGTCTGGAGCAGTGCCGGACCACCCACAGAAAATGTTTGCGTGTTAAAATATGATTAAAAATTATAAAGAAAAAAACAAATCCAAACAGATCTACATGCTCACAAAATGTCCAGTGTGAGCTTTTATAGCCTTAAGATATATCATTTCTCTGTGAACCTCCTGCCTCCCTTCCCCCCATGGACCCTGACCCCACTTTGAGAAGCACTGCTCTGGAGAGATAAGGGTGCATTGTGGGGGTCAGGGGTGGCAGTGAATCATATCAATCCTATCTGCAAGGTGCCTTTTGGCACATCGACGGACCTGCACACAAAATGGACACAAGGACAAAAGCTATACACACATGAGCAAGAACAAAACATGGTAATACATCAATTAATCATAAGGATAATCATGAATCCTACTTAAGCTTAGGTAGGATTCCTTAACCCTTGTACTGAACGCGTTTTGGTGTTCTAAGCATTATGTTTTAACTATTGAAAAATAGCAGATCTACAAGCTCATAGCGCGCCACCGAGTGGCGCGCTATGAGCTTGTATCTCTGCTATTTTTGAAAAATCGTGAAAACGTGGTGCAAATCTTTGAATATTATGTTATTCAGAAACTAGAAATCTAGACAGGACACAATGGGTTAAGAACCTACCATTGGAATATCTATCTACATTAGAGTGCTATGTCTTGTATAAAGCTCCCATCTAACAAGCCGAGATGCAGCATTGCGTAATTCAGTTATTTTCTTAGAGAGTGTGAACTCGTCTGCCATCTCATGGCTGCATCTCTGGTTCATTTTACTCTTTAGGTTGTAATTCTAGTCAGTGGAGATGAAACAAAGCTGTGAGTTCAGTGGGGAAAATAAGCAACACTAAAATGTAATGATGGCATTTAGTAGATTATATTGCAATCTGCAGTCTGTACCTGTACAGTCAGTGAGAGCAAAACAATAAAATGCATCTACTAACAGAACTCATGCCAGAAGTATGGTATGGTAGAACTCACCTGCCATCTGGTGGGCAGATGCTGTCATTGAGAATTATTAAATTAATTGTAGCTGTGGGCGTTTCTGTATGTCTACAATGGTACATTTATTTATATGTGTGTGTGTGTGTGTGTGTGTGTGTGTGTGTGTGTGTGTGTGTGTGTGTGTGTGTGTGTGTGTGTGTGTGTGTGTGTGTGTGTGTGTGTGTGTGTGTGTGTGTGTGTGTCCATTCGCAGGATGCCCATGGATGTGGGACAACCTGACCTGCTGGCAGCCTGCCAGGGTAGGAGAGGTGGTGGAGGTGAACTGCCCTGAACTCTTCAATGAGTTCATCAGTGAGGAAGACTATGGTCAGTACTGTAGTAAATCTTACGATAACATTAGTCGGCATTTTTAGAAACAACCAAAATGCAACCGGTGTTAATTGCTGTGTGTGTGTGTGTGTGTGTGTGTGTGTGTGTGTGTGTGTGTGTGTGTGTGTGTGTGTGTGTGTGTGTGTGTGTGTGTGTTTCTGCTGTGTTTTGTAGCACTGGGAACGGTGAGCCGTAATTGTACAGAGTTGGGCTGGGCTGAGGAGACGTTCCCCCATTATGTAGACGCATGTCTCTTTGATGACAGCAACAGCAGCCATCCTGTAAGTTCTCTTCTCTTCTCTTCTCTTCTCTTCTCTTCTCTTCTCTTCTCTTCTCTTCTCTTCTCTTCTCTTCTCTTCTCTTCTCTTCTCTTCTCTTCTCTTCTCTTCATTTCACTTCATTCTAACATGTTTCCCATGTCCTCTAGGATCTATACTATGTGTCAGTGAAGGCTCTCTACACGGTTGGCTACAGCACCTCTCTGATCTCTCTCACCATGGCCATGGTCATCCTCTGCAGGTTTAGGTGAGATCATTTGCCCTTGACAAATAACACTACTGTATATACAGTATAAAGGTATATTCCTTCTGCCCCCCCAGTTGAACAATGACGTCAGATATGCAAATACTGCTAATTGCCCTATTGCCCCAGTCGGTAAAAGTACATAAAACAAAGTCATTAAAGTCTAAATTAATGTCCATTTTGAATGCTGGTTGTGTCGTTTTTTTCTAGATAATTACAGTAGTCATTATGTATTTATTGGGGTTCTGAAACGTAAAACCAAGAATCGCTGTTGTGAATACATTTAACACAGGTTCCACAGGAAAGAAGGGTACAGTATCTGATAATCTCATAATCCTTTGCAAGGGATACCGGTTTCCATTTGAATGCAAACAGAGAGGGATCCAAGCAGAGCTCCTAATTTTCTATCGTCTGATTAGATATAGTCTACTTCTGGCCTTGCATGTGGTTGGAGGTAAACGACAGACAATGAGACTGTAATGCAATTCTAACTCAGCGCATTGGTGTTCTGTTTTGTACATGTTTTGTTTTGTTGTTGATGGACTGCAGGAAGCTGCACTGCACCCGCAACTTCATTCACATGAACCTGTTTGTGTCCTTCATCCTGAGAGCCATCTCTGTCTTCATCAAGGATGGTGTGCTGTATGCCCAGGAGGACTCTGACCACTGCTTCATACACACTGTGAGTCACGCAATATGTTTGCACACACATGTGATGACAATGAGGACAAATGCTTAGCGATCGAGGTTCCGCTGGTTCCTGGGATGACAGGGCTCTACAAGGGCTCACTGACAAGTGTGCTCACCATCCACTTGCATTCTATGAGAGAAAGCGGGCTCAGCATTCCATCGCTGCGTGGTGTGAGCACAGCAGAACATCCTTTTGAAATGAAAGTGACTAATGTCAGCGTTCTGGCTTGTGTTTTTCACAACATTCATTTGTTGCATACATAGATCAGAACTGCAATTTGCGTGCATGTGTTTAAGTAGACATGCTGACACATGAGTGGACTAATACTAATGCCACTCTTGTTCTAATCTTTTACTTTACCCTCTTACCTTGGAGAACTTTTGTTGTTGTTGTTTCCCCCCTAATCATACACACCTGCACAGCAGAAAAATTGACTCCATGTTGTGTCCTGTGCCAACTCACAACGTGTCGTACGTGAGCTTGTAGATCAGCCATTTTCAGCATGTGACACCATCATACTGTGAAATTATAAATCTGATTTCTAAATGCACAGCTCAAGCCCAAGCGGTTGTCCTGTCCCTGTGTAGGTGGAGTGTAAGGCGGTGATGGTGTTCTTCCACTACTGTGTGCTCTCCAACTACTTCTGGCTGTTCATTGAGGGTCTGTACCTCTTCACCCTGCTGGTGGAGACCTTCTTCCCAGAGAGGAGATACTTCTACTGGTACATCATCATTGGCTGGGGTGAGACGCCATAAAAAATATGTGGACCTTCTATTCTTCTGATTAAGTGATGTCTTGTTGTTTTGGAGCGGTGCAGCCGCCCCTATATGCACAGCTTTGTGTGTACGACTGTTTCACACTCTGAGAGCCAAGACCATGTGAGCATGGCTCTAGCAACAACTACCGCTCGACGCCAGGACCGCGTATAGGTGCATGTATTACTTTTGTGAAAAGCACCCTCCATTTAGATCCTTACAGAGATTTTTGACATATAACATATACAAACATATACTACTGCAGCAACTTTGTTTAGTTACTCCCTTCGTTTCGGTGGAATAACCCCGGAGGTTTCCTCAATGGACTGTTTATTATAGCACTGTGCAGTACCTCATATGAGCACAGTTTCCTCCGCGATTGGTGTGTGAATGTATTGCCCAATTTATGTGATGCGCCTTGGATTTAAGCACTATATACCGGTAAATGCACCATTTACCAAGGCACTGATCTTTTATCCTTCCAGGAGGCCCAACGCTGTGTGTGACCATTTGGGCGGTACTGAGGCTGCATTTCGATAACGTAGGGTACGTTCTGGAGCACATATTTTATTTCCAAGGTGTGTTACTTGTGCTAATACAGTATGTTCTAAAATGCTAAAGGGGTCCTAATGCACAGCTGTAATTCCTTACTCTATGTTGGCTGCCTCAGGTGTTGGGACTTGAATGACCACTCTGCCATCTGGTGGGTGATAAAGGGACCTGTCCTGGCCTCTATCATGGTGAGTTGATGGCAAAGTTCACTGTGAGCTTGTAGAGCAGCTATATTTTCAGCATGGAACACGTACGACAAAGAATAATTCAGGCATCAATGGCTGAGCACTGTTGGAGAGATGTGTTTTGTTGGCCGTTCAGGGCAATAATATTGCCCTGAATTATGGACACATAGCGCCTCTTCAATGCAAAAATAGCTGACTATTACTAAACTATTGGAAGCTATTTCTCGTAGCACATTAGGTTGAATCACACAGTGCCGGTGAGTTCGCCTGGAATGTTCTGTACAGTGGAACTTACTCTTGAACAAAATTGAATGTGAGAAATTGCATGTTCACACACACACACCAGAAGTGAGCGTGTTCACAATGTCGTTCATCACATATAAATATAATTTGATCCGTTACCCGAAATATGAAAGATAATTTTTGAACGTGTTTGGGGACAACAATGTTTATTAGCACCATTGGTGTTTGGAGATGACAATTATGCAGACAGTGTCGCCTGGAATTTCACCCTTTGTCCTTCCACAGTGCGGACTTGTATTGATATATTTCATTGAATTTAGTTAAGGCATATTGCTAAAAAGTTTTGTCATTGAGATAATAGCAGTGACTTTGTACCTAGTGAATTTTGTCGACTTGAATTGATATGTTGTATTGAATTCAGTTAAGGCACATTGCTGAAACAGTTTTGTCATTGAGGTAAAGCCAGTGACTTTGTCTCTGGTGGATTTTGTTGACTTGAATTGATCTTTGTATTGAGTTTAGTTAAGGAGCTTCACGCTGTCTCCTTCCACAGGTCAATTTTGTCCTCTTCGTCGGCATCATCATCATCCTCGTCCAGAAGCTGCAGTCGCCGGACATCGGAGGAAACGAATCCAGCATTTACCTGTGAGATGTTTACCTGAGAGAAGTCTTAACTGAATTTAATTGAATTTAACTTACTGTACACAGAGCAGGTGGTGACTGATGTTTGTGTGTGTGTGTGTGTGTGTGTGTGTGTGTGTGTGTGTGTGTGTGTGTGTGTGTGTGTGTGTGTGTGTGTGTGTGTGTGTGTGTGTGTGTGTGTGTGTGTGTGTGTGTGTGTGTGTGTGTTCTGATTGTCAGGAGGCTGGCCCGCTCCACTCTCCTGCTCATTCCTCTGTTTGGGATCCATTACACCGTGTTCGCCTTCTCCCCTGAGCATGTCAGCAAAAGAGAGCGCCTGGTGTTTGAACTGGGCCTGGGTTCCTTCCAGGTGAATGTCCTTTCAACACTTTCAACACATGTGTGTGTGTGTGTGTGCAGAGGCAGTGTCTGTGTGACTGTGTGTGCACAAGCACACGTTTATAATATTTGCATAAAAAAGACAGAAGCAAAATGTTGCATCATTAATTAAACAAGTTTTGAGAGCTAGTGTCGGGACTGTTAAACCAGTGTGCAGATGTGTTTTACCCTCTCTCCGACCCTCTCCTGCTATACCATTAATGTGGTAAAAAATAGCTATAACTACTAGATGTGGCTAATATCCTTTATCTTTCCTCAGGGCTTCGTTGTTGCCGTCCTGTACTGCTTCCTGAATGGAGAGGTAAACCTCCTTTAAAATAAAGAAAAAACCTCACTATTGCAACTCTCATGAGAGTGCATGAAGTGTCAGAAACCATTAGGAGACCCATGTGCAGGAACTTAAAACTGTAGGATTTAAGTGATTGATTAACAAAGTCTTTACTAGAATAATGGTAAACATCAATAGCACTAACATCATCAACCACAACATTACAACACTAATTAACTAACAACACAGGGAACTTGGAACTTTAAACTAAGATAAAGCACTGAACATAAAGACAGTCTAAATAGTCAGTGTTGATTACATGACTTCGGCTTAATGTGAATGTGTGTTTCACCACAAGCACAGATCTCTGCCAGAACAGGTAGTAGAAGTCTATGATCTGTGTGATGTTTACACAAAATCTCTGTTAGTATTATCACAGCAATCGGATGCTGTGTTCAGGACTTGAGGCATTTAGTCCAAAACGGATGACTTGACTCCTGCAAACTTCCGATACCATGCTTACCCAATCAGGATGGAAAATAAAATATGTGCAGATACGTATTGGTCACATAACTCTAAGGGAGTACCAAAATATCCAGTTGGTGTCAACATGTGTGTCAACATGTGTGTCATGACTCATATGGTAGCGACAGCAATGTTTGTAGTACCTTCTACCCTTCCACCTTTGTGTGCTTTGATCTGACTTGCAGTATAATGGTGCAGACTTGCTCAGTTCATCAGTGTCATAACAGGTTATGTAGAGTGAATGTGGTCAGGGATGTCGCTGACCATTTGGTTGCCCTACTTGTAGGATATTTGTACTACCCCTTCCGATGATGGCGCTGATGATGGCGCGGTGTTTCCTTATGCAAATTGACTACTTTCGTTATTTGCGAGGACGTACACACGTGTTAATGCGAGAAAGTTGTCAAGAGGGTTGACTTTTTGGAACATTCTGTTACCGTCTTGGCATGTTGCCGACACGCAGTGCATATTGTGTGTTAGGTAGCGTCGGCGCTCAATGTGGTAGATAAAGGAATTAGATTTTTCAGCTTTCCAGCATCGAGCCAGCATCACTGAGCTTCACATGGACGTTAAATTGGATCAAGTTCAAGTTTTATTTGTGGAAGATGACTTGGATCTCAGCTGTACGACGCAGAGAAATAACGTTCAACAAACTATCCAAGTACGCGTAGTTTTTTTAACAAGTTATTTTATTAACAAGTTGCATAACTAAGTTGCATACCTAATTAGCAATGTTGTTGTTATTTCCCCAGGCAAAGGTGGAACAGGCTGCTGTACTGAGCAACACTGACATTGCAACAGCACCATATATGGAGATGCATGGCACGTTGTCATTTTCCTAATAAATGTTCTTGAGTCTGTGAAACATTGTCATTCATATGTAACATACCATGAGTTATCATAGTAAGTTATAGAAAAACAACAAACAATGAGTCATGTGGGCATCATAGTGAGCTATATTTGCAGGCTGAATTACAAAAATACAATATATATTTATTTCAGCATATCCACTTACATAAGCTATTAAACAATACGCCACAAGAGCACTCAGGTTACCGGGTATTTTATATTGGCTGAGAGACTCGATGCAAAGTGAAATGGTATGTTTTCTAAAACGGTTACACACATATACTGGAGCAATATTAACCTCATAAAACTATTCCTAATTCACAAAATTAACCACACTTTGCATTGCTTCTCGCCCACCAGAACAAGACACACTGTGAGGGGGGATTAGTAGGCGTTTGATGCCTTTACAACGCTGCCCAGACTAGAGCCACATATTCACATGAGTGTGGGAGGCATTTGACGCCCACGCGGGCTAATTCAGATAATGCAGCCGGGGGTGCATTATCTGAATGATTGATGGAAATCATGAGATTTACTAAACGCTCTATTCAGAAACCAATCAATCAAATTCAAGTATTGGAAGTGTCCATTTTAGAATTGTGCATTCATAATGTCTATGATACATAGCATTTTGTGTGCTCTGAAGTTTTGTGCACCTGAAGTTTCACTGCACTATATCACATCAGAGATAATGTGGAAGCATAGACAGATGGTAGTACGGACAGCTGGGTGACATGGGGCAGGGGCGAACTCCATGATTGTAGTTGGAACACAAACAGTGTGCAGTAATAGATTGCCTCAAAATATAAACTAGGAGGCTTACCATCATGATAATTAAAACTATAGAAATGTGGTAAAGTCAAGCCTATTGTGAGCCACAAGCATGACTTGGATAAATCACACGCAACAGACAGAATTTGAGTCTTTAGTCTTGTTATTGTTTATTTATTACTACGCTCTTGATGGACGGCTTACGCCTGAACTTTTCAAGTCAATCCATTTCAAGCCATTTGCAAGCTTTAGTTTTGGTGCTGCAGTCAGGGTGCCATGCTGTTGTTCCCAAGGTCCATTGATCCGAAAATACTAACACTATCTCTAACCCTCAACCTAACTGCGAGCACGTCACAGAGTGGACACAAGGCGGCCAACCAGCGGCGCTGATAGTGGATTTCCATGCATGTTTGGACTAACACAGTGGTTTTCAACCAATGGTCCGGGGACCACCAGTGGTCCTTGAGAGGGTTCCATGGGGTCCCCAGCTCAATGATGTAAAGTTGGTTAACTAGATGTAACTAGGTGTAAAAATGAAACCAAATGGATCTGCAAGGGTCCATTTGGTTTCATGTTTACACTCTCAAGAGTTAAAATATTCATCATCTGAATTAGTCCAAGTCTACACTAACTGGAGAATGTAGAAGTTTAATCCAGCCTGGAATTGTGGACAAAAGCAAAATAAATCTTTAGTTTTGGGGTCTGTGGGGCTAAAATGTCATCAAATGGTGGTCCGTGGCTCAAATTCTGAATAAATAGTGGGCCCTGTTGAAAACCAAAAAGGTTGAAAACCACTGGTCTAACGGGACTTCGGATCTATGGTCCTTGGGATCTATGGGTAGTGCCTGCAGTCAGAGCTAGAGTGTGAGTGTGAGGGTGGGGGGAGGAGCTTGTGTCTTTTCCAGCGAGGTCCATTAATAATGACCTTGTGAAGTATATCCCTCAAGGTGCAATCGGAGATCAAGAGGAAATGGCGCAGCTGGACGGTGAACAGGTACTTTGCTGTGGACCTGAAGCACCGGCACCCTTCGTTGGCGAGCAGTGGGGTGAACGGGGGCACACAGCTGTCCATCCTCAGCAAGAGCAGCTCTCAGATCCGCATGTCCAGCCTGCAGGCCGAAACGCCAGCCACCTGAACAGCAGCCACGGGGAGGCCGCGTCCCGCACCGTCACCAACAACACCACCGCCGCCACCACCACCACCCTCATTACCGGACCCGACGCCAACAGCCACGCCACCACTGCTAAAGCCGCACCCACCGTGCTGCCCATGACCAGCCTCTCCAACCCGTACCCCAACCCTTACCCTGACCCCAACCCCTACCCGGACCCTGCCGTGATGGAAACCCAGTTCAACTCCAGCGATGCCGATCTGACCGAGAATCAGTCCAGCCCCACGCGACCCTTAGTCTAACCTTGCTGACCATGAAGCATGACCAAAACCATGATCCTGACATAGTGAGTGAGTGAGTGAGTGAGTGAGTGAGTGAGTGAGTGAGTGTGTCTGTGTGTGTGTGACTGAGTGAGTGAGTGAGTGAGTGAGTGAGTGAGTGAGTGTGTGTGTGTGTGTCTGTGTGTCTATGTCTGTGCCAAATCCAGAATCTCGAAACCTGCCAATCTGCCTAACGCTGACACGGTTCAGGTCTGAGCTGGAATTAAATCAAAACTCAGTATCCTTGTTTTCATAAGTGCAACTATATGGAGTGAAGGTAGACTGTCTACCATGTGCGGTGGTAACATGCGGGGAGCATAGATATTGCTGTGTACATATTGCATTGCTGTCAAAATGCTTGCTGATGGACCACTTTATCATTAGAGCTAGAGACCACCTGCCTTCTGGGTCCAATCACAAGAATCATTCCATCGTGTCTGAGAAAAGGAAGCTGTTTACACGGTTCCTTCGCTCTTTTCTCAAAGACTTGATGCAAATTGTATCAAGCTGTGTCTATATATCTGTTTAAAGAATGGCTATCAGTTGTAAAGCCGTAAGGCAAAGACGGCGATGGAAAAGTGGCTAAGTCACAAGAGAGGTATTAGAAAGGGCAACCTGCTGTAAATACTTGAATAGTGGGTGTGTACTTCCTGGTTTATGTGTGAATCTGTCAACATCAGCGGATGATGGTTCACTCTCCTATGAATGTTCTAGACATGAAGCTAACAGACATTGGGAATGATGCTTTAGACTCAAACCAATGATGAGAAATAATTCTGGAAATACACATAACCTTGGGTGCTGAAGGGAAAGCAGCAGTAAACTCTGCTGCTTGTGAACCATTATGCCTAATTTATGCTCGGTTGTACAGTGGTGCAGATCATCCAGTTTTTGGGTGTGATGCTGCTGTACAAAGTATAAATGGGGCCTTAGAGTACTGTGTATTGTGTATGGAGTACAGTGGCGTTATCCTGCAGTATTACAATATTACATGAACAAACGGCACTCACGTGTACAGTTTAACCTGTGATTGGTGGTGTAAAGGAGTTTACAATTCTTTTCAGCCACATTGGTGGCTGGTGTGGAGGAAAGGATTTATCCGGATCCGTTGAGCAAAGATGTATTTATGTGAAAGACATATAAATAATGTATATTTTCTAGAGTTCGTGTAATGCCAAAAAAGAGGCCTATCGTTTTAATCAGCCGTTGGTACATAAAATGTCAATTCAAACTTGCTTATGATGTTTCATCATGAGTTCCTTTGCATGAGATGCATTTACTTTGCGCAGCTTTTTGTGAAATATTTGTATTGTTTTGGTTGTTGGAAATGTTCTCTCATGAAATGTCAGTATTTCATGTTCTTTATGTTGGGGACAAATTGCATTCTACTGCTCTTATACTTGTCACTTTCAAAGCAGAGCATCTTCAGTGAAGTGTTGCATTGGTCTCAGTGATGACATAGACCAAAAGAAAATACTGCATATTCTTAAAGATTAAAAAAAACTAAATACAAAATATAATCCTCTGTGGTTTTGACAAAAAAACAAAACTCATTTGGATTATATTCAATCTGAAGTTATAATGCGAATGGATGTGGCTTGTACTTATCCCTCTTTGTACCTTGCAGTCTGTCTTTGTATGTCTGATTTCTATATTCATTGATATTAATATCTCTCTATTTATGTTTGAACAGAAACATATTTGAAAGGGATGTAACTTTTGGAGATGGACTTTTGACTTGGGGGGGGTGTAATTCTCTCATTCCAAAGACGAATATGAATCGACTCGCTCAGAGTTAGTCAGTTTGCAAAGGCTCACAGAGCTATTCAAGCGATGTTCATGTTTTTTCCTTTGGTCTGACTACAGCTATCCTCTGAACCCCTATGTTCTATTCTATGTTGTGTCTCCAAAAGTGCCTTTACGCACAAGACTATTTTGTCTTTTGTTGATTATGAACATTTCTGTCTTTCCTTTCAAAACGCTACTGCAAAATATATTTAAAACAAAGACAAAAAAAAAGATTTAACAAAAGTGCTTTTAATGACGCTAGACTAAATCAACATTTGAAACCTGGAGGCCTTCAAAGTACTTTCGTTGTCTAAGATGGGCACAACCTATACGACCTTTTACCTTTTTTTAATAAACCAGTGCTATTTGGAATAAGATTGGTCCGTCAACAGTATATCACACAGTGGGTGCTACGACTCAGTTCCCTTGTTGCAGGTGTTGATGTGACAATGTTTTGTACAGCAGAATTCACACTTGCATAATAATGACTCCGTAGAACGTTGTTTATAACCATCTCCGTCATACCAGGTCCAGGAAGTCTTGAAGTGTACAGAATGATTATGTTCCTTTTAATTGAAGTAATTCTCTGAACATGACATGACTGGTATGGAAACAATTTGGCTAACTCTAAGCCATGCTCTTTTGTCTTGCAAGTGACAAACTGCAACAACAACAAAAAACTAGCAAATTAATTCATTTAATTTGCATGTTACACATATTTGTGAATATTTTACTATACATAATCATGGTCATTCCCATGACTTATACGATAAAAAGCACATCTTATAGCTATACATTACAGTATAATTGAATGTTCTGTTTCTCAGGATATCTTAAAACGCTTAATGTAGAACAAGCTTAATAAGACAATGACAAAATTGAGTATGAATCATTGAATGTATGACTATGATGAGTACTTATATTGTGGTGGAAAAGAAAAAATAAATCTAAAATATCCCAGCCCAAATCAGTGAACAAAAGAAGTTTCACATTGTTTGGGGAGAGCTAATTCAAACCATTAAAAATATTTCTGGCTTCCTTTATTGTTTTATTTCGCAAACAGTTAAATTGTTTCCCACATTTATTGTTGCATAACTAGCTCAATGCAACAATACTCTTGTGCATTTATTTGGGTGATTAATTTTCCATCATCGTTATTACTCATATAATCATATCAAAATCCAGGTTTTAAACAATGTATGTTAACGTCTCATTGAAACTATTTCCACATTAAGCGGCCATTATCCAGATATCCGTTATCAGTTCAAGCCGTGATAAAGGTGTACAATTGAAGGGAAGGGCTGACCGGAAACTGTATTGTTAGGATTAGTAGTTTTACTGTAACTTGGTAAAACATTGTTATATGGCACCAAGTTTGGCCTCCAAGTAATATCAGTCCAGACAACAGCCATAAGAGGGCCCTCTTTCACCTTGTTTCTCCCTGGCCCCAGAAAAAAAGGGCTGGACAATCAATCTCTGCCCTGTACTAGTTCAGGTGAATGTTCAGCTGCATACAACAGGATTCTGAAGTCTGAATTATACTTACTGAAAATAGCCACAATAACTATTGTGGCTCTGCTATTTTAGGTGTGTGACACCATGTGCGCCACTAAGTATATATGAGGCTTAATACTTAAATCATGAGACAATCTCACAAGGTCATGAGCCACTTTTAGTTGAATAATTCATGGATTATTGTTGTGTTGATATGGGAGTCGGAGCCTTATATAGCCGGTACTATGTTGATGTCAAACTATAGTTGTTGCTATTATAAAGAGTAAACCTTATATTGTATTGAACCTGTAATTTTGAAAAAAAGAAAAAAAAAGTTAGTTACGGTAGCTAAAGTGTTTGAAAAGACGTGTAGCCTACGCCTACCATTGTGGCTTAATATGGTCTCAATTTTAATTGTGTCTGGACAGAAATAAGCTGCCATATACTGTATCTTGTAAAGTGATCGTTCTCAATCTTGGTAATTGTGTTTGTCAAAGTGTAATTTGCCTCCTGTATTTCCTCTGTCGTAAACCGACGCATGAATACTAAATGGTTTTCATCTTACTTGACTGGCAGATATAATCAGGGAGCTGGAGGCTTTGTAGGCCATGGACATTAAGAGATCTCAAGGGGAATTTGAACTGTGTCCTTGTTTACTATCCCTGACACGTTGTCACTTGAATCACTGGAACACGCCATTTCCAAAGGAGTTTAAAGACAGGAACGTATAGCTATATATACTGGGTTTCAACTGTGAATGATATTAGAGTTCTCTCTCCTCAAGGACCCCTCACCCCCATTTACCATTCACACTTTTCCTTTGGGTTGTAAATCATTTCAGGAGCTTGTTAACATAAAGGAAAGTGATATATTAACTTGGTAATAACTCTTCTTTTTCTGTTATTAGACAAATAGCAGTGGAGGAAAGGATTTGAGACTGAGGGTTCAGTCACAAACTTTAACTGATTTGACTGATTCTGCCTGAATCCTTCTAAATTGGAACGTGGTGTTGCCATGTGAGAAGCCTCACATGGCAACAGCCTCCGATTTGGCAGAACACACTGAGATTGCTTTTTCCCCCCACAATAATTTGACATTGGTATTCTTCTTACTGTATATGGGCTACTACCTCGCAGTGGATAACGCTGGTGGATAACGTATCCAGTACTTGACTCAAATACTCCTGATTAAAATTGCTCAGTCAAACTTTCAATTGAGTCAATTGTCATAATGCAAGCTTTTAAAAATACTAAACTATTCAAAACTACTTTGTAAACTTTTCAAAATATATCAACAGTGAAAATAGCAAATCTACAACGCCGCGCAGAGTGAGCTTGTGGATTCCCATACTATGGGGCTTAATTGGTTAAGTTGTATATGTACAGCATAATTACAGCTTGACATGAATGTATTTTCCCCCTTACTAAAAATGTAGTGTCAAAAGTACAATTTGTCTTTAAAATGTAGTGGTAGTGAAAAACAACATGATTAACTACTCAAGTCTACAAATGAGTACCTGTTTGAATCCATCACTGATCTACAGTGGAAACACTGAGGTCTGAATGTAGATTTATCCACAGAATACAAGAGATCTTAGTCCGTTCTGGAACATATCTGTTACCTGCCTGTCAGTGTCTGCCAGGTTATAAGCTCATCTTTTGTTTTTTATTTAATTTTATATTTCACTGCATAGTATGTTATATTATCGTGTTGATGTACATATTAAAATGTATTTTGTACATTATTGAATAATCCACATTAAATGTTTTTAACTCGTTGACTCTATGGCATGTTGTTCTTTAGCCAGGAAAAATCCGGTTCATGAAATTGTGTGTGTATGCTTGTAGGATTGAATCCTTCGAACAGGAGGACAGCAGGAATTTTAACCACAAAGGTGAACCCAAAAGTGTCCTAAACAACCGTATATGCTCAGATGTATGCACACATTATCCACAAAAGATTCCTTTAAAATACTCCTTTCATCTATGTCCCCAAAAGTGGCCTAAGTGCATGAGCATTTGCTCAGGCGCACACACACACACACACACACACACACACACACACACACACACACAGTGACTGTGCTATGGCCTACTCACATCATGTCGCAAATCTTACAGGAATATAGCCACAACAAAAAAAATCCCATGCAGTATAGATCCTGGTAGAAGGGGAAAAGATGTTCACTTTTTTACACACTGTATGGTAAGTGCAGGAACTAGAGTGGTTTTAATGTCTGACTCAAGGACACCCAAGTACCCACACCTCCAATATTTTTGTGCCAGGACAGATGTTTCCAGACCGACTCATAGGCACATTCTGTATCCTTGGTACCTGACTTAACAAGGTTACTTTTAATACGTGCCAGTCTGGCAGTGTCTTTAAAATCTGGTTATTCATTGGCATGGGCGACATTTATTTCTGGAACGGTTCTCGACAGTGGTGTTTCTAGGTGTAATGGCACCCTAGGCCAGTGGATCTCAAAATCCGTTTAACCACTTTAAGCCTATTTTATACATCAGCATACAACAATGGACAGCAGGCATTTTGTCTTGATGAGTGCCTGTTATGAACATCATGAACCATGTGGATAATCCAATATCATGATGATGATGAGTGACTTGCAATTATATTCTGATTTGATTTGAGGTAACAAGGTGGCCAATGACGACGTAGTAGAGTAAACTTATATTTTGCTTGTTCTAAATAATAATGACTGTATATATTATACATATATTTGTAAAATATTAACACAGTGGCAAAGTTAACACAGTGTTGCCACAGGCACATTTTGTCTGAGTACGGACAAAATAGTGCTTCCAATGTGGAGTGTAGCTATTAATTGGTCACCAGCCTAGGTTTAGTTTTATTATTTACAAGGTTTCTGCCTGACAGAAACGAAGGGAAGCTGTGTTACATGACGATGAACCTCTGCAAAGAACAGAGAAACAGCTCCCGACTCAAATCATTAAGCATTTTGTATAGTCAGAGATTCTCCACTGTGGCCTTGGACTCACAAAGACATGGTAGCTGCATGTCATTCTAATGGTCTTATCAGGACCTGTGGAAGAATTAAGGTGAATTCCTATAATTCCTTGATTCTGTGGGGCCAAGGGAGTGTATTAATATTCCTGGTCAAAACACTAAGATTTAAATGATAGAATATGAAATTTAAAAAATATTTAAATCATATAATATGAAACAATAAATAAAACAAATATGTATAACATTTTCATTGTGATAGCATGGACACATCCAAACATGGACACGTTAACACTCTTGACGCAGCCCTGTTGGTCAGATCATGGTAAAACAGCGCCAACATAGGCTGCCATATTGGACCTGTCTGGGGATTTTCCATAGAAAGGAAGGAAGGAAGTAAACAAGACTGCTCCAGTATCAGAGCTGATCTGTGTGCTCTCGTTCTCGTGCTTTTCACAAAATAATGGATTATTTCGAGAAACGGTTTTGTTTTTGGGATCAGTGGTGTGCACATGGTCGATGGTGGGCTCTCGCAATTGTGGGACTGGTTGTCCCAGGCTAGCCAGCACGTTGATGTTTGTCCCTGAGCAAAACTCCTAATTAGCCCTTCGCTAAGTCCGTCCCCAACCCGTCCTTGTCCAGTGAAGACAAGGACGAGTTTGTTAGCAGTGCTTGTTAGCAGTGACGAGACAGGTCAAGCTGTCCTTCTCACCCATTGAGATGCATGTTAAATGACAGGATGTATTCATATAAATAATTACTCACTTCAGTAGCAAAAGCATGAAAATGTCCTCTAAATGCAGTTGGCTATATGCACAGGACAAATGTGCATAACATTAAATAAACTATAACACAAGAAAATGACAAATGGAGAAATCAACTTTTAATGACCACCTGACAGCAGTTTCAGGTTGAATGGTAAAAATATGGTCATTAGTATTATTGCCATCACCTGTGTGGGTCAGTCGTGTTGATTTTTTACGCTGTGTATATGTTCAACAACACAGCCATGTAAAACAGAATTGACGGCTATGAGGTGGTGAAAACTTGACCTGCCTGTAGTAACATTTGCTAAACTATTTGGATTGGCATTAGACAATTGTGTTTTGGGGTGGGATTTAGCTATGGGCTAATTGCTGGGCTGCGCACTGTTCTTAGTTGTTACAGCATGGGTAATAGGCAGAGAATGAATTTCACGTGTTTATGCTGGTTAACCAGATGTAACTCTTTGAGAGCGTAAAAATGAAACCAAATGGACCCTTGCGGGTCCATTTGGTTTCATTTTTACACCCTCGAGTTAAAATATTCATCATGTGAATTAGCCCAACTTAGTCTACACAACTAGAGGATGTAGAAGATTAATGGTCATTTTGATCTGTATGTTCCAGGCGAGCATCTAGCGCATTCTAGTGCCACTCGTGTATTTTGGATCTTGTCCAGGCCACTAGGTGGCGCAGGCCACCGGGAAAACTCCCTGTACTCCAGATGGCCAATCCGCCCCTGGTGGTGAGGAGCGCTCACCAGGAGGATGTAGAGCCTTTGTCCTACTCTTCCCACTCAGGACTCTCCCCTGACAGGTGCCGTATGAGAATTATCAGCCTCCCCGCCCAGCTCCCCTCCCTCAAATACATGACAAATGTGTTTGTGTATAGACAACAAAGCCGCTATAGTGCCATGTGAATTCATGATTATTCCAATTAAAACTATTTTGTGCAGGTTTAAACCATTCTCTATCCCATAAAACCCAGACACCTTTAGAGTACTGTGTAAATATTCTTATAAAATACTTAATTATAGAATACCACACACAGACAGAAAAACATCTATGAATAAATAGTATTTACAGTCGGTGCGATCCAGGTGTGCACTTGTGCACTGTGCAATAAGACTGCGTACAGAGCCATTGACAGAGAGAGTGGACAAGACCTTTCTGTTGGAATATTATGTAAGGCCTCGAACACACATAAAGAAGATTTTATGGCCGTATCAATTCTTTTCCAATGGATGTAACAATTGTGTTGAATTGAACTGCCGCAATGAAAAACATTTGTGTTTCATTGGGGCAGTTCAATTCAACACAATTGAAACACATGTGACCTCCGGAAAAGTGTTGATTCAGAAGACTTTATGTGTCTGAGAGGCCTAACATGATAGCATGTAGAAACACTAGCAGCTTTGCCCAGACTCCTGCATGAATGCATTGCTTGCATGGAATTACAATCCATGTAGTTAGTGTCTGTATAAAAAAAAAAAAAAAACATAACAAAACTCTCCACCTGTTCTGAAATCCTCTGTTTAGGGCTGTCCAGTGTCCTATAGTAGCTGATCAATCAATGTATCAGTTTCTTTGGTCCTCAGAGGCAACCAATATTTGGTTAGTCTTTTTTTAAGACAGTTTGTGTTATTATATTATATTATATTATATTATATTATATTATATTATATTATATTATATTATATTATATTATATTATATTATATTATATTATATTATATTATATTATATTATATTATATTATATTATATTATAATAATAGTTGCTGGTAGCCATTTTGAAACCGACATTACAATGTTCCGTTGCCAACGTCTTGTTGTGATGAATTGAAAATGGAGGACCCTGATGTAAATAAGTGTTAGGCCTAGTGCTTTCCCTGGTTTCATCTTTTCACATGCTTTCTTTCAAAATGTACCCGTTCTACTGTATATACTCACTGTGAATAAACATTTTCAATGAATCAAACCCACCTGACAAGGTTGGTATCTGTGCATGACTGTTAGTCGGCAATCAATTACAGGAAGTCAATCTGTGCATGACTGTTAGTCGGCAATCAATTTCACTAGTCGAGGAGAGTAGAATTGTTGTGTCCGAAAATCCTATATTTAAACACATATTTGTACGATTGCAAATAAAGACATTGATTAGACGACATTTGGCCTGCCCTACATGTCTATGCCATTCGGACAGTATCCTATGCACATGGTGACCTGATGGAAAAATAACGATAACACCCCACTCAATGAAAGTACAATGCAGTACTACTCACAGTGAGAAGCCATAAATTCATGATTTATGATGTGGTCTTTGATTTGGTCAGCAAGTCATCAGGAGTATTTGATGGTATTTGGACTTGATGAACAGCTTGTGAACAACATGTGGTCTCAGACAGAGGAGACAGCATTGAGTGGCACAGTGTGTGTCTGGGGGCCGGCCTGCTCCTTGGGGCTGGACTTGTCCAGGACGGAGATCTGTGTGATAGTGCTGCTCTCGGTGAACAGCGTGCGTCGTCTCTTACTGTAGCGCAGATAGTTCTGTGTCTGCCATTTCCACAGCCTCTTCTTCAGCTCCGCCTGCACCTAACACACACGCACGCATGCACACACACACACACACACACACCACACACACACACTTCATTGTTGTGTGTGTGTGTGTGTGTGTGTGTGTGTGTGTGTGTGTGTGTGTGTGTGTGTGTGTGTGTGTGTGTGTGTGTGTGTGTGTGTGTGTGTGTGTGTATGTGTGTGTGCGCGTGTATGTGTGTGTGTGTGTGTGTGTGTGTGTGTGTGTGTGTGTGTGTGTGTGTGTGTGCGCGCGCGCGCGCGCGCACTGGCCCTTTCACAGCCATGTAATAGAAGGGTAAACACAGCTGCAGTTAATATATTTAATATGTTTGATTTGTTTTCTTTCCTGTACCACTTAGCAAGCACTGGCTATTGTCTGGTCCGGCTCCTTGGTACACCTAGCTACATAAATAGCTATCATTATTAATTCACGTAATGAGCAGTATAGTAGTCATTACCTTGCTATGACATCTGTGAAAAGAGTGTAAGAGAACAATTGATGGAGGAGGTTTTTGTCTCGCCCCCTAGCAATGATGAAAAAATCAGCAGCCATAGTGGTATTTAAGGAGCGGGTCCATTTGGTTTCATTTGTGCACCCTCAGAGTTAAATTAACATTGAGTTTAAATATAATTTGGGGTGTCCCAGAGATAGAAATGGCATTAAATGGGGGTGTGTAGAGTAGACTAATAATGCAGGTCAAATGTGTTTAGAATCACTGCTAGAGACGTAAGGTAAAAAACGTCATGTGTGTCCCTATGGTAGGGCTCTTGACATGAAAAAAGTTTGGGAGCCAGCGATTTAAGTGACCTGAATCATCGACAGTATGGTCAGTTCCTTGTGAAACGGTCCCCACTTACCTCTCCATTCAGGAAACAATAGAGCAAGGCCACCACAAACCCCTGAGGAACAAGACACAATACAACTTTAACAACGAACAATCATTCTCACACAACCATCTTTTCCAATCAGGTTTCACTTTATCTCTGTCATCACATCTTGCTTGCTTCCTCTCACTGCCACTATGTGAATGATGGCAGATATGCTGTATGCTTTGCAACCCATTTTTCACCCAGTGCCGATTCCTAATGTGATCCTGGGCTCTACACACCCTTTGCCAGACTGGGCTCATGCTTCCTTCAAGGCATGAGGAGTCGCACCGCCGTATTTTCACCTGACAGGGGGGAGTTTCCCTGGTTGGACGTAGCACGTGGAAGGAACACGTTATTCCAACCAGTTCCTGTCCCCTCCATCAGGCGCCCCAGCTGGTGATTTGGCCATTTTAGACTTTGTTAACCAGACTTTCAAAGTACAAGATCAGAGTAACTGAGTTGACAGTGAATGGAGAATTTAGCCATGATGTGGATGATCAAATTGTTTGTTTTCTCTACATTTACTTGTAGTAGTTGTGTAGCAGTTATGCCAACTGTTTCACAGGATATCTGTCGGGAGGAAACTTTCAGGCTCTTGTTTGTTTCAGGTCAAAGGGCTTAAAGCCCGCAAGGCTCAGGTTTGCCTAGCGGTCTAGGCTGTAACTGTCGCTGGTTCGACTCCCGAACCCGAACGACCATGGCTGCGTGTCACTCCTAATCAGTCTCCCCCCAATTCCTGTCAACTTACTGTACTCTCATTATAAAGTCTGAAAAATATATCAAAATATATAAAACATTTTATTGGCTCACGAATCTTAACATAAAAAGCTGAAGTAGTCATGCTGCCGAAAAACACATAAGCATTCCTTGACTCGCTGTACATTTTCACCTGTAGAATACTGGGCCAATTGAGTGTTGGTTTGACCTTTTTTATAAATTCCTTGCGGATATGACTGTCCAAAGGATGTCTTTCAGAAGCTATCTGACCTTTAGACCAGCTGCTCACAGTAATCATGGAGAGGCCTTTAAGATGGTGGGGGTATAGACCATGGTGTGAGATGTGACTGTAGTCCACACTGCATATCTCTTTATCAGGAGGGGTCATGGACTCATAACACGGCTTTGGAGCCAAGAAGTAAAGGGGTGTAGCTGGGCTGCTTGGAGTGGTGGCCAGGTTACACCATTGTTATCTTGTCATTCACCCAGGTCCAATTCTTCATATAGCATTTGCATGACAATGACGTCTATCTGAACTACCACATGTCTCTCACGACACACACGCATGTCTCTTACGACACACACGCACACACATTCATGCGTGCGCGCGCGCGCACACACACACACACACACACACACACACACACACACATTGCACCTACACATCCATACAGTACCTGAAAGGAGCCAAGTCCCAGCTCTATGAAGATGCGTGCCTCTTTTCCAATTTGTTCTGGCAGGAAGGCGAACACCATGTAATGCATCCCAAACAGAGGGATAAGAAACAGGGTGGACTTGGCCAGTCTCCTGTACACATCGCAGGGGCAAGAAAGATAAATATTATGTACATCCATATACATGTACTGTATATACTGTATGTGTGTGACTGTGTAGCAGAGGATCCCTGGATCTGCACTGTAACAAGGTCATTTTATGAGCTCTCACTTCGGTGTAGGTTGTATAGGATTAGGCACAGGTATGAGCCCCATAGGCAGACTGTACAGTACACGGCAGCATGGAGTGGAAAGGCCTGCCTGCCTAACATCACCTCAGGACAGATCTCTGCACTGGAAGTCTGAAGTAGTTAGAATCTATGAAAATGTGCCTCTAATTTATGTACAACGTTGTCAGTACGTTCTGGCACTCCAATTCAGAGTAGCCATGTTGGGTAAAGTCCTGTGGTAACAGTAAGTACTATACTCAGGAATTGATACAGTACCAGCTTGGTGCACCACAGTAATCCATCTGCCATGCAGGAGAGATCTAGTAGTGCATTGAAACTCTGACCTATTTAAAGGTGTTATGCTTTGTTTGTTTGTTTGTGTTAAATAGCGCCATAGTAACTGTTTCCTCCATATCTCTAGCTCTTTTGTAAACAGAAAAGAAAGAAAGAAAAAAAAAAGAAAGAAAGATGCTGTGAATTTCATCCTATCAGGAGAGAGAATCCATTTATCATCTTCAATTTATTATAGTGTTCCAGTTCTGCTCGTTTGTCATCACTTTATATCCTGTATCCTGAATTATTTATGAATGGATAAAATTGGTATCCAGAACTGATGTTTATTATGTTTCGCTAAAGAGCTGGAAAGTTGAACATTAGCCAATTAGCCATTAGCCAAAGCTTTAACCTTTTTAACAGGACAAATGTTTGCTTTAACCACCAACCACAAATCCTAACAACTCAAGTACAATTTATATTATTAAAACATAGTTTCAGAGACAATTTGTGAGAAAGCACTAACCATTCTGGCGTTAATGTTCAGTAAAAAGATTCCTGCCAGATGTTCACAGTGGCCACTGTTCAAGCTCACAATGCATCACGTTGTGTTTAAGTGATTATGTGTGTGTGCGTGTGTGTGTGTGTGTGTGTGTGTGTGTGTGTGTGTGTGTGTGTGTGTGTGTGTGTGTGCATGCGTGTTTGTGGTACTTACATGAAGTGACTGGTGTCATTGCCACCAACACCTGGAGACTTGAGTTTCTGCACCAGGATACGGATCACATTCACGAAGATGACAAAGTTCACCTGCAGCACACAATTAAATATGGAAGTATCAGGCAGACTGTAAGCCAAGCACCATGGGAAGTGTTACACCCCTGAGGTTGTATGTTCATTCTATGTTACATGTCCTTGTTTTAATCCCCTGTGGGTTTGTGTATGCCTCTCTCTGTTGGTTGGCTGGCAAGTGTGTGTGTGTGTGTGTGTGTGTGTGTGTGTGTGTGTGTGTGTGTGTGTGTGTGTGTGTGTGTGTGTGTGTGTGTGTGTGTGCGCGTGCGTGCGTGCGTGCGTGCGTGCGTGCGTGCGTGCGCATGCATGTGTGTGTGTCTGTGTGTGTGACACAGTCTGTGTGTGTGACACATGTTGTAAGCTCTGCCTCTGCGTACAGCAGGCAGCAGGCCCATTCAAAGCATTGTGCTTTGAATGCTACCTAAAGGATAATGTATGGCAGAGTGGTCATTGATTATAGATGGCGGTTAATCATCCCTTCTGTGATTTAATTATGTATAAACAAAGATTACTCAGTCATACATTATTCTGCTTATTACACGGCTACTTAATACATACATTACATTAATAAACTGACCCAAACTACAACAAAACGAAATGGAAATGAAAGTATTCACATAAGTGTCACACTGGCCGCCATCTGCCCACCTGCAGCAGTTGGATAAAAAAGTGAGTTGATAATAAAATATAATCCATTTTCAAGTACTGCTTTTTTCTATTTCTATCTCAAATGTTTTCAAAAGCATTTTGTGAGCTTGGTTCAGCTGTAAATGACAATGTGTGTATGTTTACATGCCTGTGTGGCATTTGCTTTGTGAATAAAATGATTTGCTTACTCACAAGTAGTGATGCAGTTATTGGTCCTTCTATGAGCCACCATATGAAAGGCACAGCTGTGTCATCATCCCAGCAGCTAGTGACACAAACAACAAAGTCAGAAGGTTGTGCTAATACCTAAGGCTTGGGTGACTCACAATGAATCATCCTTGCGCCAAGATATTATTCATCCAAATTCCTTGGTCAAGTATCCCTGTTTTGTTATATTTTTGTGTCATGTGGCAACATCTTTGAGAAGTTGCAATGGTGACCTTAGACAGACTCACAGACACAATGAGACATGTCGGCACAGTAATCTCTCTCTATACGGAATATCACACATACAGTAACCCAGCCTCAAATATGCATTTGAACTGGACTACTGGATTTGATATAAATGCATCTTTCCATTAATGGTTTAATATCATTCAATCTGAGTTTGAAATGAATGCAGCGATCAAGCTGAAACCTCACCCCCTGTTATCATAGAAGTTTCGGGTTAGGACCCACGCCATTATGATAATTGTTGGGAGACCTGGAAGGGCACAGGATGACATACGTATTTGGCAGTGAGACCATACTGTACTGCAATGAACATAAGAGAAGAAGACCTCTATTCAGAGCGCGGTAAACTGTAGAGATCTCCAAAGCATTGATATAGACATTTGAAACTATAGTCTGGTTTCAGACTACTGGTAGCATTCACTGAAAACAGAGATCAACACAAACAGAAAAAAGGATGTTATCCACATACCTTATAGTTATTTTCTCTATTTGTACTATTTTACATTTCCACCCTTAGCACACCATGGGGGTGTGGATGCAGGCCATTGTGAATAGCAGGACACTCACCCCAGCCAATGAGAATGTACCACCAGAAGTATTTATTCTGTGAGACAAAGGTGAGGGCCAGTAGGGTTTGCAGGTACATGCCTTCCACCAACAGCCAGAAGTAGTTGGCCAAGATGCTGAACTCAAAGAAAGCCACGGCTGACTTGCAGGACACCTGTAGGACCAGACAAGAAGACCATGAGAGAGAGAGAGAGAGAGAGAGAGAGAGAGAGAGAGAGAGAGAGAGAGAGAGAGAGAGAGAGAGAGAGAAAGAGAGAGAGAGAGAGAGAGAGAGAGAGAGAGAGAGAGAAGAGAGAGAGAGAGAGAGAGAAAGAGAGAGATTTTCACTATTTTGTAAAAAAAAAATAATAATACCTTCATACGTTTTGTTTTGGGCATGGAGTGTAAAAGGTTTGGGAATGCCCACTCTAATGCCCCGATTTGGTCCAAGTGCCCCAGGACCCAGGAGTTACTTTCTATAAATAGGTTTTCTTTTAGCTCTCCTTGCTGAGTCCCAGTGATGAGCAGGTGCTTGTCCTTTGTGGCTATACACAATGGCCACACGTACTGTATAGTGTTACTTCAAGTGGCATTATCAGCACAAAGGGGGGATTGAGTTTTTTCATTAATGCTCTCCCAACCTGAGCCACGGTTCATTGAGGTCTGGAGCTTCAATCTCACTCACTGCTCTCAACATTAATAAGCCTCCATGTGCTTCTGAGGGCTGTACCAGCAAAGCACGTCACTGCAGGCACTCCACTGTAACTCATCGTGTATATAGTCACTGTTGGTTGGAAACGTTGTCCTGTATGTCCTACAAATGCATTTTGCTACTCCTGGATTATTGATCGCAATTAATCAGTTGAAGTCCCAGCCCTAGAAGATAATAAACGTTGAATGAAATAGGGATGGAGATACAAGGTTGTTGCCACAAGATGTTGCTACCAGTATAAATGGCATTAGGTTACTAGTTAGACATGTTGAAGAGTGTTTACTTCTATGGCTAATTGTGTATTCATTTGAGTATGCACAAACTAAAAGCACAAGCGTAACCACTCAATCTAAGTGCACTGTTAATTGTTTGTGTTGACATTGATTTGTTGTTTCCTTTTTCCATCAAGTCCATTATTAAGTTATGCCATTATTTGTCCATTGAGTCCATTAGTGTATGTGTAGTTACAATACCACTCCTTAAGTAAGGTCAATATGACAAAATAACTTTGTAAAGCTAAGTGTTATATTGTAATAGAGTTACATATGGCAGGGCTTTCAAATCCTAGTCCTCAAAGAATTGTACTTTTGGGTAGTTCAATGCATTCACGTCACGGCACATTCAACTGGTTCACCCCCTGCCTGAATACAATTATGCCGTGTAAACACATGCATGTACACACCCTTGTGTGTGGGCACTTGCACAGCCTTAATCCACAGAGATTTACAATAAGCAATTACACACACACACACACACACACACACACACACACACACACACACACACACACACACACACACACACACACACACACACACACACACACACACACACACACACACACACAGACCGTGGACATTATGCAGTGGTCGGTGTCCTCATCAGAGAAGAGGACGCCATCTTTAATGAAGACGGCACTGGCCCTCAGGGTGAAGGAGGAGAACAGGTTGATGTGGATGTAGTTCCTGGTGCAGTGGAACTTTCTGCAGGGCACAAGAGAACATTCATTTCATGATCCACGTCTTTACATTTAATTTAGTGATCCCTGCATGTGAATCATTGTGCTTTAATGTAGGGGCTTATGTGGATCAAAACATCTTTAAATCTGTTCCATCATCACTTCCTGCCTGAATGCCTGAGAGGAGAGTCAGGCAGTTAAAAGGGAGACCCATTTCAACCTATCTTCATATAATTTGTCCTCCTCACTAATGTGCATGATAAAACTGTATCTCTTTTGACCACACAGCCTGTATCTCATTGGAGCACTGTGGACACTATACAGAAACAAGAATGGTTGTTGGGAACAATGGCTTAAAACAGGTTGTTTTGAGGGACTAAACACATGCAGTTATTCAAACCAACACTGTTCATGGGCTCATCAATACAATGATTTCAGCTTGTGTTTTCTCCCAGAGCACAGCAGACCTGCTGGCTAGGCTAGATCGTTTCTTTGGGCATTTGTTGTCATAGTGACTATACACCTGTCACTGAAAAAATATAGTATTTTTCAGTGATTCTCTTATTTAAGGGTAACTGTGGTATAATTGCAATATTACACTTGAAGGTGTGGTAATTTGATGCACTT
Source organism: Benthosema pterotum (assembly GCA_039105355.1). Taxonomy (NCBI): domain Eukaryota; kingdom Metazoa; phylum Chordata; class Actinopteri; order Myctophiformes; family Myctophidae; genus Benthosema; species Benthosema pterotum. The sequence goes on along the minus strand of CM076979.1, from coordinate 32,302,151 downwards.
ATGCGAAACCTTTGTATGTGTGTTCACGATACCTTCAATGCTGTGATCAAATCAAATTAAAGCACACCCTCTCCTGTAATAGTGCTATGGTTAAATGTCTTTGAATGATCCCTCACTCATATTTGTGCAATCGATTTCAAAATGTAGTCCTGCTATATGTAGGCCTACAAAGTTTTCTCAGAGAGGGAGTAGATTTACCTGAAAATGGTGAACACAAAAATGGCAGAAATGAGAGAGATAAGGGAGGTGGCGTATCCGGCAGTGTACAGCTGCTTGAAGTTGGAGCGGTAGGCTTTCTAAAATGGGGGACACAGAGAATTACAATTAGCATTAGTGTTGCACACCCACGAATAAGCCAATGTACAAACTACGTGCAACATGTAAGTTTGCTGTTTGACTCAGTTTGTAACACTGCAAACAATTTAGTACAAATCAGGCTATAGGAATAACAGCGGTAACATGTCACTGGTTCGACCTCCCATTAGTCTGAACAATACTAAACCCTAACGCTAAACATAACTGCAAGCATGGGAGAAGTCTGGTCAGAGCCTCTATGTGACATACGCCTGGACTACTAGGCCAGTGTGCGCCTCTCCTTTGATATTTTCCAACCAATAGTTAACAAGGCCACTATTTGAGCACATTCCAAAGTTGCCATGCAGGGAGGTCAGCTTTCAATCCATGCGAAAAAGATAATTCATAATAATTCATTCATCCTGGCTTGTGACAAATCTTTGTTCATTTCCATTACCACTTTGCTGTAAATAAAAATCAGGCTCATGTGAAGTCTGGGGCGCTCTCATATCATCATACTGTATATCATCATACATCAGATTCCATGCTCAGCCAATCAAATGTGGTTCACACAAATGCAGGAATCAAATGCACCCCTTCGGAAGGCCCTTCCCCACCCTCATACTCCCTGACCACATACGATGCTCCTACCTCTGATTCAATCTCTGTGTCAATTTCAAATTCCTCACAAGCCTCCAGGTAGCTGGGATATTCCTCCGACCAGCCGTCCTTAGTACAGTTTCTGTAGATGAACCCTGCATGGGAAACACAGTTGTCATTGATAAATCTAGAGGAGACAGCGGAAGGCATTTACATGACAGGACATGTGTTATAAAATGTTCTGAAAAACAAAATGTGAAGAGAGATTTGGTATTTATTAAATCAGCAAGAATGCTGGCCTGGAACACAGTCTAAAACTAAATAAGGAATAAGGACAGCAATTTGAAATATAGTTAGTGAAAAATGTGAAATACTAAGATTCACCAATTTTCTTAATGTCCAGCGAAGTCCACTGTCAGAACGCCAGAGGGAGTTCAACAAGCCACATGCAACCGAGATTCGGCTCAAACGAAGTTTACATTCATTTCAGTCTTATATGCCGCTAAAAATGTGATGCCCCAGCCCTAGCAGCAGCCATTAAGAAATGTAAATCAAGACTCATTCAAAACCGCTGATTGATAATTAAGGAAGGCTTTGAGTATGCACCAAGTTCCAACACATGTGGCATAAAATTTACATTTTTGTTCTGTTCATTTTTCTGAGCATGTACCAAATTTGGAAACCTTGCCTTGTTTGATTACATTTGGTTACATTCATATTATGGTTAATGCTATGGTTGATGTATTTCATCGCTCCTGTTTGTGGGAGGTGTAGTCATTTCATAATAATGGCATGCTATACATTTGCTTCTGGTGTGAAATAATGGTCCAGTAATCATTTACATTGGGCTGTTTGATAAAAGTCTCCAGAAGCATTCAATATTTCACTCAATTCCAACTTAATAAGGCCACATAAACCCCAGATGCCATGGTGCCAAATGGTGGGCTAGAGGGACTGGAAAGGTTCATTAGATAATCTGAAAACATTAACGCAGATGTATCTTTTGTGAGTGTATTTTGGTATATGTTCGCTCTGATCACAATCACTATGGACACAAACTTTAATAATCTGTGCAAGTGGATTTGTTTTGGCCTAACGGGGGCAGTAGAGGAATGTATAAACCACAAAATCCATCCTTTTCCCAGACTCATGTTTATAGAATGTTGTACATGTTTGTCCCACCATATTTGATATCCGACTACAAAGCTGTTTACATAACTAAATGTTTTCAAATTCTAACCATTATTCATCTACCATTTGGAATATAATGATCTCTGGCATTCTTTGCAAAGAATTTCAATAAGACTGTAGCTGATATAAATCAATTAAAGGGGAATTCAACGCACTGATAATGTACAAATGTAAAAATTTCAATGTGACCCTAAGGATCCATTTAGTTCCATATGTACAAAAAAGTGGGAAGCTGAAAATCTTTAACAACACAGTCAACACAACATCCTAAGGTTGGGGTCACAGCAGGTCAGTGTCAGAATGATGTGGTCATATAAAACACATAATTTTCACCTTTTGGTGTCTCTAGGATGTGACAATGGCAGACAAGTATACTGTAGCATTTCCCTACTTCAAGTTACATTCTGCAAGAGTCAAGTGTATATTGGCTTATTACTGATCATTCAGCAATGTCACAGACCTATGTAAATTGCTCCATTAGGGAAGAGAATGAAGTGGTGACAAAATATATTGCAAAGTGCAAATTGACAGAGTTACTTGAACTTTAGGGCAAAGCAGGCGAACACACATGCATACGGCACCCCGCTCGCACGCTGAAGTTAATGATTGCTGAGCAGAAATAACCCTGCTGCTCGATTCATTAGGATTTAATGGACCGCCATTCGATCATTCTGCTCCTTCATAATTAAGACCTGGAGTTGTCAACACTCACCTCCCCTCACATTGTCTAGAGTGCATGACATCACATAATGCAAAGCAGTGGTTCTCAAACCCTTTTCATGTCAAGGACCCTCGGTTGCATTACGGTATGTTCATGATCTGTGTGCTGCATGCGGGCGTGTCCTCTCCTCTGTGACTGTGTCCTCAGTGCCTATACCTCAGCTGGGGTTTGGCAAAAGGGCCTTACTGAGAGGAGTTTGCATGTTCTCCCTGTGGCCCTATAGATACCCTCACAAAAAAAACATAGTAGTTCTCTAAACTATTCTCCCTGCACACAGACACACACACACACACACACACACACACACACACACACACACACACACACACACGCACACGCACACGCACACGCACACATGCATGCACCCACACACAAAACCGAACAGCTGTTGAGAACTATATGGGGACCTTATATCTTGTTCATAAAGGATGTGTACAGTAGGCTACATAATGCAATATAGTAACTGTATCGAAATATATCAATTTAACATTTACAGTAAAAATTAGTATGTCATTATACAAACAGAAAACGTCTCTCTTGGCTTTGTATCGTTTTGCAATGGAAATAATCAGTATTGCATCCTTACCAATTCTACGTATTTGCGTATTGTATTTAGAAATTTTAAGAAGAAAAACACATCCTGTGTTAAAATTCAATGTCCATCTACATGCCAAATCAGTGTTATTACTTATTCATAGTTATTGTATCAATTTCAAACCATTGAATCGTGTCGTAAAATAACCGATATCGTCCATGTATCGTGTAGTCAACCATGTATCGTGATACGTATCATATCGCTGTTAAATGCATTGTTACAGACAGTGGTGAAAGTGGATCACATTTCTTGCCGGGTCTATAAATGTCATCCTGTGACACGTTCATTTTTGGAGATCCAAACTCAACAGTGTCCCTAAAATGCATAGGAAAGTGCTTTTTTGGCAGAGTATAAAACACAACAGGCCTGCCTTACACCTGTTACATTAGGCTACCTACTTCATTAGAGCATGATTGAATATTAATATAGTGTCTATATTATTATTATTATTATTATTAGGTTGCATTTGCATTGAGTTTATGCTGTATAGCCTACTATAGCCTAGTTTCAGTTAATTCAATGAATAAGTAGCTTAAGTATAATGCAAACTGCATTGGAGGGAGGAGGACCTCAGGGTGAAATGTAGAAAAGGGGGCATCTATGACAAGAATCAAGAGCATTATGCATCATGTCACAGGAATCAAGGTAGAAGTCTATGTAGAAGAGCCTCCGTTGGACTGACCCCATGAAGTGAACGTAACTCTGTCTATACTGTCTCTGTGGCTCTGGCTGTGCGAACCGACAAGAGGAGACTTCTTTCTGTGCGGTGACAGGTTATTCAACGTAACATTTTATTAGACCCTGCGCGTCCCTGCATGAAATGTTTTCCCGGGACTGCGTCCCTGCCCGACCCCCCTCACTTTCTCCACTGGTTACAGACCTAACATACACATGTAGACCAAACAATCTACATATAACATGCCTAATGCACAAACTGTTTGTTTTCGCAATATGTTCACCGCCATGAGCACAAAAAACCTTGCCTTCTCTGACGTGAGAAATCCTTTAGCAAAAGCTCTTACTCTGTGTCAGATGAGTGGAAGGCTGTAGGTGTTGCATATGAATGAGGAGGGAGGGTAGATGAGCCACGCTCTCCCACAACATGACAACATGGCCTGAAGTTAGATCCTCAACAACAGCCATGACGCAGACAGGGTCATCCAGGCTCTTAGCAAGCCTGTGTGTGTGTGTGTGTGTGTGTGTGTGTGTGTGTGTGTGTGTGTGTGTGTGTGTGTGTGTGTGTGTGTGTGTGTGTGTGTGTGTGTGTGTGTGTGTGTGTGTGTGTGTGTGTGAGCGCGCGCGCCTGCTAAAAACTTGACAGTACGTATGTGGTAATAATAATAGATACGAGCTTCATACTGCTCACAAAACGCCTGTCCGGCACTGGTCCTCAGCACCGGAGCCTAGCAGCCGTGTGGGCGGGTTCTATGAATTCAACTTGCCGCCAGAGATTTTACACGCAGTATACCGGCCTTAGCGCTGTGCAGCCGGTGCAGGATTCTAAATCCCTGCAAGCGATGGCGAGGGCGCGTTCAGCGGTAGGCTGTGCCAGCTAGCCTTGCTCACTGGAGGTCCAAGGCTAAGGCTCCCAGGAGGGCTGTGTTGTACATTTCCTTGCCGCCGCTGTTAACGAGCAGCACTGACTCCTTCCCCTGTTGCACGGCTCCACTGTGAACTGTTTGATTTTCCATTAATTCATTATTTTCTCAGCCCGTGGCCTCCCTGTTAGCGAGGCCACGTCGAATCGCAGCTACTAATCTTAACCCTCTGCGTGGGGGCGAAGTGGCGTGTGAGCTCCCACCAACGCTTCTTCAGTGGGCAATGTCAGCTAAACTTTCACCGAGAAGCTTTTTTCCATATTATTGTATTTTGTTCTCTACCAAACTTTCTGCCATTGAAAATTTAAAGTCTCTGTCATATCCTGTGAGTAAGTCCCGCACCTACACATGCTCCACCAACTCTCTTACAATAGCTTTAGGCTGAAAGTGACTTTTTAGCCTACTTGATGAATGAAATGTTATTTTATGCCAAATGCCAAATGTTAATATACAAATGTCAAATGTTAATATACAACACGAATACAAAATGTGTGGTTGTTGGAAGATGTTCTCCCTGCTCTTCATGTTCTTGTGACATTTCTGACATTTGAACTATTGTTGTTAATTTTATTGTTGTTATTGTTGTTGTCTTTTATTAGCTTTTATGAATGATTTGAAGTATTGTTGTTATCTTTATGTTGTGATTATGAACTGAACACAGGACCTGAATGGAAACAAGACTACAAGGACGTTTTTGGGTGATCACATTGGCTGTGTAATAATCAAAATGCAATCAATCAAATTGATTTGAGAAATGCTGACTTGAAATGCTGAGTTGTAGTACAGTAGGCCTATGTAGTTAGGACCACTACAAGATGTACTGCACAGCAGCACTGCATGAAGCTCAAAATGCATTTGTAATATATTTCCTCTGTTCAAACAGGCTTTTTGTCATTTAATATTTCTACAGTAACGTATAATTACATGAATTGACACATTTACAAACATGTACACTATGTTGTATAAGCATGAGCAGAATACTTGAAGCAAGGTCAGAATGCAGATTTAAGATGTGTATGTTTGTGACCTCATGGAGACCTGTCACTTGGGGCAACGCAAACAATTCACAAAGACCACTTTACCCTCACCACACCACACACACACCCATGGATGCAAACGCAACAGCCATACTCAGTTATGTCCTATATATCTAAAGTCAACCATTTTATGATGAATGAGGGGCAGTGCAAAGACATGTTTGTTTTCTTTAGGTGAGCCAGCTGGACAGTGCACGAGTTTGGAGAAGGTGGGGTCTTGTAAAGGGTCTAGAGATTGTGGATTTCTGAAAGCCAAGTTTGTGTCAAGAGGCGAGAGGGACGGGACCCTCTATGTCGTCTATAAAACACTGTGAAATCCTAACACTGTTCTTAAGAGATAGCTATATATAGCCTAACCCAGTGTTCAGCTAAACGAAAAAGACAGATGCAAAGGGTTTCCATTTATTGCACTGTAGATTCTGTGCCTGCAGAACGTCCCACAGATTAATCTTCTTGATAGACAGAGAATGCAGGTAGTTTACAAAACCGTGGAGTTGAGGTATTGTTGGGGAGGTATTGCTCATCATTACTCCAAGTTGTACTAATGGTTACAGTACAGTGTGGAACGAGAGCGTACGCATAAATTACCTGGGTGATTAGTGAGAAGCAGTGAGATGTTGGCACAGGAGACGCGGACCACCTGGCCCACCTCGGCACGGTTCCAGCAGCCAATGTTGTCCCAGAGTGTCCGACAGCCTAGAAGGATGAGAGGCGGTTAACACATTTAGATCTGAGGATGTTTCTACAAATACTTTCTAAATCCTGATGATGATGGGGAAGGAAAAAAAAAACATCTCGTTATTTCAGTCGTTCCCAAACACACTTTGAGAGTGACTGAAGGCTTTAATGCAGTGGTTTTCAACCCTTTTCATACCACAGCCCACTATTTCTCCAGAATTTGAGCCACGGACATTTTAAGTCCACAGACCCCAAATTAAAGATTTCTTTTACTTTTGTCTAATTCCAGGCTGGATTTCGGAGAAAACAAAACAGGCAAACATATCAAACAGATAAAAATGACCATTAATATTCTACATTCTCTAGTTGTGTAGACTTGGGCTAATTCAGATGGTGAATTAGCCCCGATACGTTCCCTCAATACTCTACGCTCACTCTGTAGCTCCGAGATGAGGTCATGGATCGAGCTTCGAAATCGCCGTTCAGACACGGCGCATGGTTTCCACAATACACGATTCTTACCTGTTTCTGCACATGTAATCCAAACAGTGAAGGACCCTACGCACGTATAACTAGGTTAACATTATGTACGGTCGAGAAAATCCAACCCGAAACTTGAACGGAGCACTTATATCTCTGCTTTTGTCAGACAGTTTTATGTTTTCGTCGCCATGTTGCCGCACATTACTGCCCCCTCTGGCCAGATCGTTCCCATATGTTGCATGCAATCCATGCATAGAATCTGACCAGAGGGGGCAGTAATGTGCGGCAACATGGCGACGAAAACATAAAACTGTCTGACAAAAGCAGAGATATAAGTGCTCCGTTCAAGTTTCGGGTTGGATTTTCTCAGCCGTACATAATGTTAACCTAGTTATACGTGCGTAGGGTCCTTCACTGTTTGGATTACATGTGCAGAAACAGGTAAGAATCGTGTATTGTGGAAACCATGCGCCGTGTCTGAACGGCGATTTCGAAGCTCGATCCATGACCTCATCTCGGAGCTACAGAGTGAGCGTAGAGTATTGAGGGAACGTATCGGGGCTAATGGTGAATATTTTAACTCTTGAGGGTGTAAAAATGAAACCAAATGACCCGCAAGGGTCCATTTGGTCTCATTTTTACGCTCTCAAATAGTTATATCTGGTTAATCCATCATTTAGCCTGGGGACGACTTGGAATCCTCTCAGGGACCACTGGTGTTCCCTGGACCACCTGTTGAAAACACCCTGCTTTAATGGCCAAAATGTTGGTTTCATTTGGAGAAAGACATGTGGCAAAGGCTGCCGGAATCGGGAGTTAAACCCGCGGCATGTCGGCAAGCTGGCTCGCAGCTTATGATACTATGATACTTTTACTTATCAAGAGTAAAACATGCAAGTACTTTTCCACCACTGCAGATGAGTGGCTTACAGTAAACGCACTACAGTAAGCACAGAGGACCATAAATCGCTTTCGAACTGAGGAAACGCTTCAAATTCGGATACATTCATGTCCAAGTGAGGCAGATGGGAAGCAGCCGTCCTAATAATTCATCCAGTCATGAAGTGAAAACAGAGCAGCGGCCTCTGGGAAATGTCCCGAATGTTAACGATTGGAAGTATTCACACAGTGAATGTCAATGTTGTCTGCTGGAAAACTGCAGTGCCAGTTCTTTCTGTTTGATTGATTGATCAAATATGTTAACAAAAACGAGGGGGGAAAGGCCCTGTGTGTGTGGCATAGATAAGCCCAGGCTTGTGTCCATTGAAGGTCTGTCCATTCACATTCTTCAACAAGCAATAATGCGAAACAAGTACTAATAAAAAAAAGAAAGATATGTACATTATAAACAGTTGAGGTGGTGGTCATTAGTTTAGATATTTTACAGGGACAAGTTAATACCATCCATCTGTAGGTTGCGGTGGTTATAAATTTGTCTTGACCGGTGAACCATTGTAACTTAAATTCATAAACTCATTAATATCTTTCGTCTACCGGTCCGCTGATTCGAAAACATAGGGACTTGAGCCATCTGCGTTCCCACTGCCGACCTGCTGCCTTTCTTAATAACAATAATAATAATAACATGAAACAAAACTGGTAGAGCTAGTAGTTGTATGGCTACTTTAACTATTATCGTTCATATCTCAATTTTGAATACTCTTGTACCCTGGACCCAGAGTCTTTCCCATGCCCCCTATTGGCATAATGGCACGGGTGCGGAAGACTCTGGCTTCGCGAATCAGAGGTGGATCTGGCTTGGCACGAACCCTGGCCAGCCAATCAGAGCGCATTTCCGCATAAAAACAAATGACGCAAATCAGCAGAGACCCAGTTTGTAGTTTTTCAAAGCTAGGCTAGCTAACAGGGCACTGGTATTGGGGACTACGTGTTCTACATCGCAATCAGCGCTGCTCTGATTGGTTAGATCCGCAACTCCATACTCATATACAAGCTTGTAATGCTTGTAATGAGGGTGGGGAAGCCAGGTTAATACTGTTGCATTTTAAGGTCTGAAACCCATTCATACAACGTATATAGTAAAAAGGGAGGCATTCATCTCCTGGGCATTAAACATCTGGTGGCTTTTCAAATACCGGTATGTAAAAAATGAACATACATCCCAGTAATTAAAAAGAAAAGTAATCAATTGAATAAAACAATGGAATGTCCGCACACAGTACTCATCTGCTTCCCATCCCCTCCAGGCTTTTGACAAGAACTTCAAAAAGACCGGAGGGACGAAGTGTTGTTTTGTAAGTTGAAATAAAAGATGGGGACCAGATGAGTATTGTGTGCGGACATTCCATTGTTTTATTCAATTAGCTTTTCGAATATGGGCGTCATAAAACATCTGGTAAAAATGGGGGCATTAGGCTTCATCAAGGAAAAAAACATGGGCTTCTTCTATGCCCCAGCAGGTCTGACATAGTAAGAAACGCATGGTCTACCCATCATAAGAATTTCATGTCGTGTCAATTATGAAACACATGAGAGGTATGTTTAGGAAGCAGTTAAAACTGCAGCGTGGAGCCCCAGGGTTTTTCAGGGGAAGGTAATTACTACTGATTACAAGTTCCACTTGTGTTCATTTCATAGTCTCCCCAGTTGAACATGCCAGGGAGGTTGCTTGATGCAGTATTTAGATATTTGAAATACATTTTAGCTTCTCCTCCCATACGAACCCAACTCCATTTTTACCTTGTTAGATTCATTCATTCTACTTCTGAAATTACATGGGCTAATATTTCATCTTTGATTAAAAAAATGCAGACCATTTCACACATGGGGGAGGGGAGAGCAGCACTTGTAGATTTTGTCTAGGCTTTCGGTATGCGTGGGTGCGCAGTATTGGAATCTTTCCGAGTGGCATATTAGCTAACTCACATGGATGCCTCGATACATGAATTGCTGTTAATGAGAATACCATTGTATACTATACAGCATGGAAAAATGCTTGATGTACCAGAAATATATAAGGTTAAAATTGGAGATACAATACGTTTTAGGCGGACTCATTCTACTGTTTATAAGACTACATTCACCTTTCTATATGACAAAATCTATAGCTAGAATGTTTGTTTTTCTGTTACAGTAACCCTGCAACGTTAAAGAGCTGGGTAAAAGACAAAATAGCTAATAAAGTAGGAACTGATTAAAATGCAAAAGAGGGATATTTCCCTCTCCTGCTCTCCACCTCTCCTCTCCTCCTCTCCACCTCCCTCTTCCCCCATCCTCCCTTCTTCCATTTCCTCTCACTTCTCTCTTCTCTTCTGCTCCTTTCCCCCTTGGTTGTGCTTTCATGACCCATCAGTGTAAATGTAATCAACACGGTACAGACACACGCTCCAGCAAGGCCTGCCACTAACTCGACATCCGTGGAGCCGCTCAAATCAATTCAGATCAATGGGCTCTGAGCACACAAAACAACCCTTTCTACTTCCGGGCTACTTCCTGTATACTTCATTCACAGTTGTTACCGATGCTATAGACCTGCGCAGTGACGTCACCGCCCCTGTTCCAGAAATGGATTCCCCATTCATTTTTCTCATAGACTTTTTTGAAAATAATTTATATAAAGACGATTACGCCGCGGACAAAGTCAACTCGAGTCGTGACGAATCATGATGACACACACAAACTTTTGGGACAATCAAATAATTTCTAAGATGAAAAACGAAACAAAAAGTCTTGTATCATGCCGTTTTCTACTTCTTCCTAATTATATATTATATGATGATATTGTGTTTGTTGTTATGATTTGTCACGACCCGAGCTGGCTTTGGCCGCGGCGCAATCGTGTTTTTATTAACCATTTTCGAAAAGTCTATGAGGAAAATGAATAAGGAATCCACTAGTGGAACAGGGCTGGTGACGTCACTGTGCAGGTCTATAGGCTCTGTTTCATTTATTGAGCAGAGGTTCTCAAACGTTTTTATTTCAAGAAATCATCGGACAGAGTTATTGATGGTATTAATGATGCAGCCATTTGTACACAGGTGTACAGAGTTACACAGACGTATGGGCTGGAGCCAGTTGAAACCCACTTGAGGACACTTTGAGACCCACTAGTATTTCCAGTGACCCAACGTGCAAAAAATCATCACCCTGGCTCTGTTTTACCTGTTGGAACAGAGCGTTTTTTACTATCAGAGGCATTGGCAATTTTAGGCTCTCCCAGCAGGGGGGCTTAGATCTGTAAGTCTTGAGAGTGTAAAATGAAATTACATAATTTTCAAGAATCTACACAATTAGAAAATGTAGAACAATTGTTATTTTGACCAATGTTTTTTCCAGTTTATCTTCCAGTTTATCTAAATTGTGGACAAAAACCTAGTTTTGGGTCGGAGAGACTAAACATCAAACGGTGGTCCGTGGCTAAAATGCAGAATAAATATTGGGCCCTGGTATCAAAAACACTGGTATAGAATATAAGCAGCTAAATGTGCTAGCAAGTACTTGTTTTTCTAGCCCCCCCCCCCCCCCCCCCCCACACACACACACACACACACACACACTCAAGGATCTTGACTCTGTCTTAATTATTACATGCCCATGTCATAGGCTGAAGGTTAATGAAGAAAGGCCATTACAGTCATTTGATTGACTAAGTACAAAGAAGGAACATTTGCCCAGTTCTTTAATACTGAAGGCGTCTGTGAGTTCAACGTCTAGACATTAAATTCCAACTATAAATTAACCCGGAAAGTCTATTCTCTTCATTCTCTCTTATTCTCTTCTTTAAATGACTTGCCTCTTGCTTTTGACAAATTTTATTTCCATGTAACAAAGCTCCTCATACCATTCTGAATGTCAAATGGCAAAAAAGTTGATGTCTTTGCGCTAATTTTTGCAAAGTGGATCACGACCCATAAAAGTGTTTGCGTGACACGTTATTATACCGCATGCCACTTGCTGAAATTAACTGAATGATGTCTTATACGTCTACGCGGTGCATTTACTATAAAAATGTGTTTAGGCAGATGCAGGCAAAGCCATTGCTATTCTGTCACGCAATCGTCCTACACTCCAAACCCCCAGACAGTCATACTGTGCTGTTATTACCCCAGTTCGATTTAACAACGCAAAAGCTGTATGAAATAAAAATAACAACACTTCTGCACCGACCCTTAAAGGCTCTTACATACTCCAGGGTGAAGTGAGTTTGTGTGAAAGCACCGCAGAGTTGTTTTTTAAGGATTAAGGCACATACATACTCTAGGGCTAAAAATAAAACTACACTGTGAAGGCTAGTGAATATCCTTCACCCAAACTCACTTCACCCTGGAGTATGTTTGAGCCTTAAGGCTTATACGTACGGTACTCCAGGGTGAAGTGATAGGGTTATCATCAACATGTAAATCAGGGGTCAGGAACCTTTTTGGCTGACCTGAACACCACACATTTTTAAATGAAATTCTGTGAGAGCCATACATTAAAAAAAAAAACTAAAATACAAGTAGATTTGTGCATTTTATGTAATTTCAACACCTTTAAAGTACAATAAGTCAGAGTTATGACTTATTGACTATTGACATTGACAATGTCAATTGACTTATTGACACTGTTATGCTGTTGCTAATCAATGATGAGTATTTCTTATTTCTAATCAATGTATTTATTGATTCCCTCCACATCCATATAGCCTACATACAACACACAGACACTGCTGATCTTTTTTACAGAGGCATTTAGAGGAGATGAGTACAGCAGAAAGTAAATCTGTCCGTTTCACGTAATTTCAACACTTCTAAAGTATAATAAGTCTGAGTTATTTTTAATAACATTCTTATGCTGTTGCTATTTTATCACTGCATATAGACACACTGCAGAATCTGCTCTCTCCACAAAGCAAATTCCTCTGTCCATTCCTACTGAAAAGTACAAAACTCCACATCCTTTTTTGTCTTTTAGCCATCTTCTCGAAAGGGTTTCTTTTGAGTTAACGTGGTTAGTTTGCTGCACAGAACTTCTTGCACATGCACACATCGGTCGCTATTTTTGACAGCAGAACAAAATACGCCAAACAGTGTCTGAGTCTGCCTCATCTGCGTTGCCTGCGATTGATAGATAAATAGACTGGATACACAAAGATTGTATGTTTGCCACTTTCCCACCGAAATATCTATATAATTAAAGATTTGTCTGCAAGCCAGGTGCAGCCATCAAAAGAACCACATCTGGCTCCTGAGCCATAGGTTCCCAAATGATATCTTAAAGCAGGGGTGGCCAAAAGGTAGATCGTGATCAACCAGGCCGTCAACACAGGCCGTGCAGGTAGATCACATGACATTCCCCCCCAGCACTTGGACCCTTATAGATCTGTAACTCTTGCGAGCGTTAAAATGTAACCAAATGGACCCTTACGGGTCCATTTGGTTTCATTTTACACTCTCAAGAGTTAAATTCTATTTAAACATCTAAATTACCGGTACGTAATTTTCAAGAGTCCACACAATTGGAAAATGGAGAATAATTGCTATCTTGACCAATGTTTTGCCAGTTCTCTTTCGCAATTGGGGACAAAAACGTGAAAGTTCTTAGTTTCGGGTGCAAGAAACTAAACTCAACATCACAAACTGTCAACTCAAACCTAAAATACTGTTTTCAAACGTCAGTAATAGCGTATATAGTAAAAATTCAGTATCTGTACAGTAGATCCTTTTGAGACGGTCATTTTGAATAGCAAAAACGTGTGGGCACCCCTGTCTTAAAGGTTCCTTAAAGGTTCAGGATACCCATGTTGCTCTGGGGAGGAGCACAGTTGGGTGTCTACTGTCTACTGTAACAATCAAGGGCATTCGCAGTGATAGATTATCACATGCTTTTGCTTTTGGTTACACCAACATGCACAGCAATAAGACCACAATGGAAATACAGTAATTACCCACAGCCCAGGCTATTTTGTGTTATCCTTTTTGCCTTAATGTCTTACTATAACACGTGATGTTTACATTCCTGACTAATGATCAATCAAATTCTCAACACAGTTTGCACAACAATATTATGGAGCTCGTATAGCCTGTTACTCCACATAGACACACTGACAGCTCTCCAGCTAATTAAAAGCCACTCTATTAGAATACAGACAGTCGCGATGAGAAAGTGCACCTTGCTGGCATTTGAAGTTGAACGTTTGAATGCAGCTTTGTTTCGTGCCAACAGTTAATACCTTCATTACACTAATTGAAGCATTGTGCAGTGGCAGGTTTGAAAGGAAAGCTGATGATAAACTTAAGCCTTCTGGTTTTCTATCTGGGCTTTGTCCGGCTTGATTTATCCTTACGTTGCGTGGCCGTGTTGTGAAAGTATAAATCCAGCATCACGCCGTAATGTTTCTATCCGAGAGAGTGTCACCGTGCTTATTGAACCTGTTAAGTGAAACACAGCCTTGTTTTCCACGCTCATGCTCTTGGACACGTCTCCTTTCCTTTATTTCCCAGTTGTCCCATTTGGACTGGTTGGTTGAGGGTGGGGGTCATCACAGGCGTCGAGGGGGGGGGCTAAAGCCAGGCGGGCCTTATAAAAGCTCATATTAATTGGTTTTTATTTATATTTATACTGCAAGGCTGCACCGTGGGGGCCAAATTTGTCAGGGGGCATAACATTTGCTGCGAAGCCCCTGGGGGTCATAGTGTCATCAAAAAACACCTTCACTAATGGCTATTAAGCATCTCCATCCGGGGAGAGAATGAGGGCCAGGAGATATACCTGTATGTGATGTGGGCCTGTACATTACAAATACACACATGAACAGTTTTTCACACACAATAAGCACGTGCGTACACGTACATATACACAGAGTTAGGCAGGGAGAAAAAGATGGAGCACTTCAGCAGCACTCTAATATGGATGTGTCAGATATTTCTAGTAATCTTGCTAATTGCGTTCACAAATTACTATATGATAACTCTGCACTGAAGTAGCTTTTTCATATTCATAACACATTTTGTATTTTTTTTGTTATCACCGTGAGACTTTTTGTTTTGTTTTGTTTTTTTTACGCTGAGAGATTGTGTTTATGTAAGCTTAGACACTGAGGGGCATGGTAGAATCTGTGTGATAATGTGTGCGTTTATTCCCCTTGCGAAAGGCCCCTTAAGTAGACAACTTAATATACTGTGAGTTTTGCCCACTCGATTCACAATTAACGTTCCAATTTGGTCTGGCTCTTGGACTAAAGACTGGTTCTGAACCGGTTCACAGTGAGACCGTCATTCATGGGGCTTGTGAGAAACACTGCGTTCTGTGCTGAAGGGCAGAGCCGTGCCATCTCTGCGCTGTGATGTGTATCGGTGACAAAGGTGAATTAGATTGACCAGAGGTGGAGTGCATGTTTCATCGGTGTCATTTCCCTCTGCCCATCATTATTTATCCTCCTTGGGATTTAGTTTCTGTTGGTCAAGTATAGCATTTGTCTCTCCATCTTTTCATGTACGAAAGAGCAATAGGCTCTGTTCTTAACATTGTTATATAGCAGGACTGCAGCTCAAAGCACACTCTGGGGAAATATAATGCCCTCCCTCACCATAAGTGACATTATTAAGATTGAAAGGGACGATGCGCAGTGCAAAGGAGAGATAGAGAGAGTAGAGCTTTTGTGCTATTATTCAGTATAATGATGTTGTTCTTATAACCATGAGGACGAATACTGATAAGGCCAGAGCTTTGGTATACAGTACCTGTCATTATCAGACAAGTCAGACAACTGGCTTCAGAAAAGCATGCCATGTTGTGGTTTAACCAGCGGATAATGATTACGGAAAACCCAGAATTATTTCAAATATTTAGACTGCATAGACTTCCCTCCCTGTATGGGTTCTCTCTACCTATCTATGTCTCTCTCTCTCTGCGCTCCCTGTCTTAGTTTCTGTCCTCTCCTCAACTCCAAAAGCAACACCCACCACCACACTGACAAATCCACAAACTAGGTTTGCACCGACCAGAATTAGATTGATAAAAGCAATATCGCACAAGTGATGCATGCTCTCTCTGTGAACGTTGGCGTGTCTTGCCTGGCATCGCAATAAACCCGTGGAAACTTGGTGGGTGTCAAGGCGGACAGGGTCCATTCAGGCAGATACAAGGTGGACACAAACAATAAATAATAGGTCCTGTCGAGACCACACACACACACACACACACACACACACACACACACACACACACACACACGCGCGCGCGCATGCATGCGGGTGCGCACTGCCGTTGTTCAGGCACACACAGTGTTCTCTGCTATGTTATAATTGGATATGATAATGACAACGATGGCCCCATGGAGATGAGAGAGGGCAGGAGAGCCATGGTGACCCATGATCCATGGAAATGCCAACCGATGCTTTAAAGCCACATTTAAACAAGCACAAAAACGCACATACGCATGCACACGCATACTTCTCCCTCTCGAATGCGATGAATGCACTCCCACTCTTTGGGTCTCACACAAGAGAATAATACACTGGTTGGCTATTGTGTACGTTTTGGCCTATGACTCTTGAACCGTAGGTTGCATTAGGATAGATTTTCCAGCATCTAGAATTTTCTTCAACAAACTTTTGAAGACGACTGTCTACCAAAGACACTGAGAGGGGCCTGTATTTGCCAAAAAACATCATTAATCACGAACAGATTGTCCAAATTTGATATACATGTGGTGGGTGGTTTAATCACGGGGGTGAATTGACATTGTAATTTGCTAGCAAAATGACTGGGAGGTAATTCATGAAATAATTAACTTGTTACAATCCACACAGTGTTAAAATAAATTGTATTTATATCCTTAGGGGGCACCACCACACATGCTGAGAAAAATGTTTGTTGCAAAACAAAATGATGTTTGGAGAATAAATTCCCTCTGAATTACTACACATGATCACTATGGTGACTTGCCATTGTAATTGACTTGACTTGTCATT
Organism: Benthosema pterotum; assembly: GCA_039105355.1. Classification (NCBI taxonomy): domain Eukaryota; kingdom Metazoa; phylum Chordata; class Actinopteri; order Myctophiformes; family Myctophidae; genus Benthosema; species Benthosema pterotum. The sequence continues at coordinate 32,285,040 of CM076979.1, read as the reverse complement.
CTAATTCGCTAGCAGAATTACTGGTATTAACATGAATATAAAAAAAAAACATATAAAAAGTACTTTAGTAGTATAATGTACATTATTTAGGAGCTATTATATGAAGACACGTTGAAAAGAGGTGAAGTAGTCTTTTAATTAAATAATTAAATGGTTAAAGCACACAGCTGGATGGGTTTGGATTCAGCTAGCCTGGATTCCAGCCTGAATTGCTGCATTCTGTGAGGTAGAGACATTTCCCAACCCTGAGATTTTTAGACAGTATAAGTTTTGGTGACAATTGGTTGTGTTAATTGTAATCTTTTCTTTAGTTTGAAGTTTGTTACTTTTATTAGAATATTGGTTAACTTATTTTGTTAAATCCTGCTCCACTTTTTGCCACTTCGTTTAGGATACTAAATTACTATAAATTACTATAAATTACTATATTATTGTGAAACTTCCTGTGGGAGGCTATATATAGCTGAAGCCTGACAGCTTCACATACCTAGATACAGCTTGAGAGTGACAGGGAAGAAGTGGCATGTTTGAAAGCAGCAGAGCTACCGTTACATGGTATGAAATGTTTGTTTCTTAGTAATGATAATTTCTGATCATTTTACTGTTGGTCTAATTTGGTCATTCTGAACTTTGAGCTATCTTCAGTGTACTGAACATTATTATTATCCACAGTGCCTGAATGTTTGGAGCAATGGTGTGACCTGTATGAAACTCAAGGTGGCCTTTCAGACCCTTAGCACCCCCAATAAGCGGAGTGAGTTACAGGCAGCGTGTCTTTGACTTTTTTGAGTTATTTGATATATGGTTTGGAGTTTATTTGTATTTTCTTTTGAACTTTTGTTTGGTCTCCAAGTTGGTTGTGCATTTGTTTTGTTATTTGTCTTGCATTGAAATTAAGCTGTTGTGAATTATTGATTGATTTATTGAGTGGAAATATGAAATTAATGATTCTAATATATTCATTTATACTATTTTATAGTTTTCACAGTGTTGACTATAAATAAAAGACACCTGTTGAGACCATTCACTTTCGTCTTATTTCCCAATCTGGGGGCACTACAAATCCTCCATAATGGAATTGGTGGACAGATTAAGCCATAATGTACAAAAATCCCACCAGTTTAATTCAGAGCCACGATGGTTCAATAAAATTATTCCTGAGTACAGATGGAATTCTCCAAATTACTACAACGTAAGATCCAAGTCTTGTCGACAGTTGAAGGATGATGCCAATAAAATTGTGCACCTACTGCTAATGTGGTTAGTAACATACTTCACCTCCTTTGAGCTTTTATCATTCAGCAACAACGTTGCACTGCATCTTTAGATGCTGTAGTCCCCCTTAAATGAAGCCACCACCACCATGGTTTAATGAACATACCCAAAGTAGAGGATGGGCATATAGAAAAACAAACAAAAAAACTGTAATCACACTGCCACTTGAAGGTGCTTTTAAAAGGGCTGAACAACACGATAAACAAAGTCAAAATATCAACATATTTCTCACATCTAATTGCTGCTATTTACCTTAAGCCCCAAACTTCTTATCAGCTTTTCACCAAGGTGAAATATCGCACCCAATTAAAATGGTTTGCATCTCAGACTATATTCATATCCTGTCTGACTTCGACCTCTACAGTACATATTTGTCCTTCACAGACTAAGAAAGTGCAACATGTCAGGGGACCCAACGTTATTTTGTATTCTAGTCTTTGCCCCTAAACCTCTCACCCTTCAACTGTGGACAGCTGTGTGTAAACATGTATGAATATTCATGTGAGCCGAATTCATTAGCAATAACATTAAAAATACCAGGGGGAAGTTTTTGAATGGAGTTATTTGACAAAGGCTCGGAGCCTCTGTGTTTCAGGGTGCTTGTGTCAAGTGTGTATTTTCTGGCGTCTTATTGTCTCCACGCAGACTGTGTGTGTGTGTGCATGACATTTGGGATGCATGCAACCAGCTGGACCAGCAGTCCCTCTTGACTGTCCTGTGTTCTGACACCCTTAATTCCGCTGGGCCAGTTCAGGCTCCAGTAAGCTTGTAAATGTGTCCTGATTCTGAATGGTATACTGTTGTCACATCATGCTTGGAATGATCACAGCAAATTGTGACAAATGATGCAATCAATTCAGAATGATGCACAGCTGTGGTGCTCATAATCTAGTCCAGGGGTTAAGAAGACTGGAAACCTTTCACTATGCACCTTAGGAGGTAGGGGGTGAACAGCACTGAATTATCCACCTCATAAATAACAGGTTTTCTATTTACAAAAAAAAAAAAAAAAATCAAACACACCCAAAAAATAATGGTGAAAAAAAGGACATTGACATTATCCCAATACATGTTGCGTCCATCTGCCATGATCCTAGCCTTTGCTTTTCCAAAATGTCATAAGTCTTTATTTCAGTCTTCGTGTACTGACCATTTCCAACATCTTCGGCCCACTTGTTCTTGTAGCAAACAATCAGTGTGTCAGTTATTCCATAATATCAGCTCTTCCCATTGCCATTGATTTGGGGTTCTGTCTGACACTTTAGACAGACACACTAGTGTGTCTGACCCCATTTCTTTGTAATTGCCTTCCTCTCTGCTGCCAATGGAAAAATACAAATAAATGGTTGTCCTCCTCTCCTTCTTCTTTATCTTTCCCAAATACAAAACTTTACTTTACAGTCCACTAGTACATCATGTTCCAATATCCTTTTCACCTGATCCTGTATCATTTTCCAAAAAAACATTTTGGGACATGATCTGCAAGTGATCTACATTTACCTTTACATTTCCACATTAACTGCAATATTGTACCGGTTTCTTTACCTGTAGGTTTCTTTACCTGTTTACAAGGTGGGTGCTGTGGCTTATTCAGAGCCTATTACCTGATTCTAAGGTAATAGGCTTGCTTTGCAATTCCATCTGCCAGGTACTTCCATCTGGGATCTCTGTAGCCCAGTTGCTATCATGGTCTGGGCTTGCTAACTCCAACCAATCATACTGACGTGTCTACATGATGTATAGGCCTAGTATCTGCGCCAGCAGTAAAGTAAACATTAACCCTGCGTTAAGTGACAAGGTGTTAAACTAACACCTGATAGTATTAGGTTTAACACAGAAACTTACTATCGTGCCAGATGTGTGGGCCATTATTGCTTTCAATAGAAGACAATTTTCAAATTGACTGAGCTGCTTATGAGTTATGTACCGAATCTCGTTGACAAATCGTACAGTATAATTTAATGTGCCAACTACCAAATTTATATTCATATTATTTATACTTGCTTAATCACATATAAAGAGATGCCCAGTCTTACTCAATACTGTCCCCACACACACAGTCCTACGTCACGGCTGGGCTGTTGTGGAGACATTGGGGAGGTGATAATTAATGAATGAGTTTCTATTGATTCATTCAGTGTTTCCTGAGCAGCAGAGATGAGCTGGGACAGCTCCAGGCTGATTAACAGACATCTCCATACCTGGATTCATTTCCCTGATTGGTTTACCGTTGTTTGGCCACTGCTTCCCAGGAAAATGTGTCTGTGAGGCTGTGTTCGCCATAGAGTTCTCAACCTCCTAAAATCTATGCTAATCAGTAAGGGAGGCTCGGGCCTCGGGCTCCATGAAAAAATAATATATATTGAATTATTTTATTATAGTAAAAATGTATTTATCTATTATCAAGATTGTGCTGATTGGCATTTACGTTTACTCTGTGGAGAATTTTCTAATTGTGCCATTTTAGGCTGGGTCAGGCCTAAAATCTATTCCATTTGGTCAGGGCGGCCGGCCCTCGGGTCTGAGCGGTTATGGCCCAGTTAGGGGCTTTTCAGGCCTGTTGAGACCTTTAGTTCACCATCCACCATCCATAAGGCATTAGTTTTCCTAAATACAGCATATGTTTTGGATGGTTTTCGATAGGTGCACTGTACAATGTGTACGTTGTACAGTGGTCAGATCAACATAATGGAATGAATTCTGTACTGGCCTGATTATATGGAGCATGTCTTGAGTGTACAGGGTTTGATGAGGTCAGATAACATTTGGACTCCTTGTAGGGGAGGAGTACTAAGGGGAAGGATCAACATATGGAATGTCACAATAGGCCAGATTAATGTTGCAGGAGGTGCCCAAAGCCCATGCATAGAGATGATGTGTGTGAGAATACAGTGGGCAATTAACTGCTACTAACTGCAAAGGGTTAATCAGTGACGTGTGATTTCCAGACTGCATGGTGTGTTGACAGCTGGAAACGCTAGTGTTTGACTTGGGATTATGAACTCTATTTGAGGTCTAACTTTTCTATAAGCTGAAGTAGGTCCTATCTGATCAGAATGCACTAAACTGAGTACACACATGCACACACGCGCACACACACACATGCACGGACATGCAATACTGACCTGTTGGACCTCCAGAGACGTTGCGTGCCTCTTGTCTTCGTATCTGTAGACATGCCTCCTGAGCCATCATGTGCTGCTGATGAACCAACTCACAGTCTGGATGAATGGCCTCTGCCTGAGGGAGAAAGACAATGACAACCTCCTCAATGCCTTTCATGATATAGTAGTCAAATTTAACTGTATAACACACAATACCGGCACGTAGCTAAACACAGAAACGTGTATGTGTAGTGATGGGTTGGGCTAACATGTTACTAACCCGTTGTACCTAAATTAGAGAGTGCGTCTGGTTGTACTGTAAATTCATATTTGATGCAAATGTAAACCACATTTTTTTAATTAATGTAAGAAAAAATACATGTACCCGTGATTTAGGCTATAATCCTGTCCCAACTTATACATTGGCAATGAATTGTTTCATAACCCCCAGAGCTGTGCCTGTACCTAAGTATGCATGCATAGATATGCATCCATACGACTCAGCAGAAATTAACTGCATATTTGTAAAGTTACTGTATGTTTGAATTCCATTCACTGTGTCATTAAGATTGTGTTTTCTGATGGTGAGTGAAATATAAACGTTTCCCATGTTATGAACAAAGTATAGCAGTATGCTCATTGCTCTGGCAGTGTGGTAATAGTGTGTGTCAGTGGGATTGATCAGTCTCTGCCTCCCAAAATGCTCTGAAAGAAACACATTTTGACGTGAGAACTGATTCTACAAATGTCTTCTAAATTCTGAGAGTTTTCTGAAAAAACACATTATTTCTATATCAGTGGTCCTTAATATTTCAGGTCAAGCGTCCCCAAAATCTTCTGTATATCATATGGCTGCCAACCCCCAGTCTGAAAATATGTAGTTCCAGTGACCCTGCAGAAGCAACATATTTTAGTGAAAATCATTGGCTGTGAACAGGATATTCAAGGATTTGCATCAAATTTCCACATTTTTCCAAAATATCAGAACACCAACACAGGCCGTCCAATTAATTGTTCCTCAACGTAGTGGAAATGTGCATTACTGCACACAGGATTCTGTACACCATATATTCTTGGTATTACTTGGTGCTGTTTTCTGGAGGTTGAGCACTGAAGTGAAAACTAAGAGACATAACTGTGTGGGCTGCTACCTTAAGGCTATAGGAAACGCATTCCTGAAATCAGACATTTAGATTCTTTAATGTGCTGCCTGTGCCTTTTTCAAATCAAAACAGTCAAAAGGTAGGAGAAAGCCTCCATAGCTTTACCTTATGTGCCTACCTCGAAGGGATGCAAGCTGAAAATAGTCTCCTCCACTGCACATTCTGCTTATCAGTTTAGGCCTCTACATAATGTTGTGTGTGTGTGTGTGTGTGTGTGGGGGGGGGGGGGGGGGGGGGGGGGTGTTGACGTATGATGGTGAAGTGAGGGGCGCTGTTATCATCGTACATCATGTAACGTGTCTATTTCCTTAGACACTGATGTAAAATTGTTGACTGATTGTCAATGTTTGTGTACAGGACGAAAATAGCCAATTTGCTCAGACACTGATGTAAAATCTTTGTCCATTGTCAATGAGAATCGAATATTATTTTGTGTAAGATGGAAATCTACACTTGTATAGGAAGGGCTAGCGGCCCTGAATTAAAAAAACATGTGCACCTCACATATTAGTAGGGCAGTATCACTCACCAGAAAAAAGGATGTGCAATTTTAATGAAGTCACAATGGGTCAGTAAAGGAATGGAGTGAGCAAACTAAAATGAATATCAAGTAAATCTAAATACTGAATATAGCAACTTAAAAACTGTTGTGAGTGTTCAGATAAGTCTGGGTAGATGATAAAATGATGAAAGTTTGACTAAAAGCCTTTTTTATAGTGAAATATCGCTTTAATGGGATACTTTCTCAAGAAACCTTGTCTCTGCTCTCTTCAAGCACAGGTTTACCTCCTCTTGTGTTCTGACGTGACACACAATGTTTTATAACACGTGAGTGCGCCTGACACCTGTGCTCGTTTTCCTGTTTTATCTGAGCCTCAAATGTGTAATGGAAAATTGAAGCAACAGCGAATATGCCAGATATAACACATGACACGACTGCGGCACTGTGAAATGCTGCTTCATGTTTGACATTTATTTTTCATCATAGACAAGAAATGCTGTCAAGTGTAAAGTAGGGGATGCTGCAACATTTAAAGAACACAATGAACGTGTCATTTCCAGTGGCCGTTGTGCGGAATATCTGGTTTATAATGATACGAATGAGTAGAGAAGTTGGCGACATCTCATCGTGTCTTATCCCAAGATGACAGCCCCAGATAGACCCGAAAGGGAAAAGGTGTGTGTGTGTGTGTGTGTGTGTGTGTGTGTGTGTGTGTGTGTGTGTGTGTGTGTGTGTGTGTGTGTGTGTGTGTGTGTGTGTGTGTGTGTGTGTGTGTGTGTGTGTGTGTGTGTGTGTGTGTGTGTGTGAGTGTGCGTGCGAGCGAGACAGAGAGAGAGAGAAAGGGAGAGTCAAATTGTTAACCTTCCAAGGGGAAAGATGCTAGATTCTAATGGCATTTGTTTGACCTTTTCTCTTAACATGTTTTCCTCTGATTTGCAATAGGAAAGGGCTTAAACTGCAGCAGTTTAATTTGAATCAATAGTTGTCTTAAGTCTCTTAACCATGTCATTAACTTATAGGTCAGTGGTGGCCTCGAGCAAAAACATTTTCACTACGTCACGTTTACATGGATGGACAGGAGAATGCCGCCTTTTATGAGCCTATTTTTGCCCTCTTTACTGTAAAAACCAGAAGAAAGGCGCTCTGAGGGCACATGCAATAACTCACTCTAGCTGTATTCACTCAGATGTAATTGGAATCACAGGTCAGTGTCATTAGACGACCATTTTACCAACATAGCGGGAATCGATAATGAGGGAGGATGGGGAGACGCGCGGAGATGAGGAATCCTGATACCAATCAGACACAGCGGCATGAGTCCCAGGAGGAAGTGGCTAATTAGGGATGGCGCACCGCAAGATCATTAGCATCTGACCTCCTGATTCTAGGTTGGAGGTAAAGCGAGGGCTTTATGCCTTATTGCTTGTTCTGTTCTCGGATTAATGAGTCTTGGATTACATTACTCTGGCACATCTACACGAAGAGACGACTTACACCCTAGCAGTTAACCTGTTCACATAACTGCTCTAAAGGTTTCATTTTCCTTTTTGATAAATTGTATATTGCATAAGGGCGGCCATAGATGAGTGGGTAGAGAGGTTGTCTGGGAACTTTCCAAGGGGGTCATCATTGTTGATAGACTGTGAATACACTGTCTGACACGTACATACTGTATATTAGTCTCATAGACTGTATGGTACGTTATGCTCATTGCTCATATTACTGTTGACAGATTGTACATTATTAGCCAACTGACTAGGGGCTCAATTTTTGTCACTCGTTAAACATCTTATCCCTAAACTTCTTTGCATTTGTTTACTAATTGCATTACTGAAATTGTATTTTTTTTTTAAATAGTTAAAGTGGCATTTTACTTTAAAAATAGTTATTTGTTGTGACTTGTTTTTTTTTTCATCTATTCAGCATTATGTGGACACTCCAGACAGTTCATAAGTTACTGCATTCAGTAATTAGATAATTGATATTCATTTTAGCTGCCCTGCCCGGTTACTATACAAACCCACTATAACTTAAAACTCAAATTTAACCATAACAGAGTAATAAAACACACAACGTCCATTTTCCTGTCCTCCTAATATGTGATGGAGCCGTTGAATTTCATTTACAATTTTCATTTATTTTTAACATATTGTTTTGAAAAATGTAGCAGCCTCGGCACCATGTGTGTGTGGACTAAAGAATAAAACAATACCGTATTTAAAAAAATAAATGAAAACAGTGACGAAATGAAAGAACACGTCCCCCTCATGTATTAGGAGGACAATATCAGTCACAAAAAAAGACGGATGTATTTGATGAATCTATCATGGTTAAAATGGAGTTTTATGTTATAATGTGTTTGTATAATATGGAGCGGGGCAGCTAAAATGAATATCAAATACCTAAATATTGAATCAAGTATTGTAAAAAAAAAAAAAAAAAAAAAACTGTCTGGGGTGTTCACATGAGGCTAAGCACATGATATAATGACAAAAAACTTTTTTGAAAGCGAAATATCCCTTTAAACTGACCAATATATAAGCCCCTAGCATATCAATTTAGATTGGCTATTAAACTATTCATTTTTTTTTTTTTTTTTTTTTTCAAAATAGTAATAAAAGTCAAAGAAGTGTAGGTATAAGGGCTATAGCAGTGATGAAAATGGACTAACTGTTCAGCCACAGTGGACACCATGTGTAGCTTGCAGCTCAGAATTTGGTTCAACTGCTAATAAAAACAAAAAGAGAGAGAAACATAAACACATCACTCCAGTAAGAATTCTGGCCCATTTCATGGAAATTTTAAAGATAGAGTGCCATGATTTTTTTATGATTTTTTTCATTTTTATGATTCCACCCTACCAGTGGGTGGGGATCCAGCTGAACTAAAGCCACGCCCACAGCTTTAGTTGTATGATAAAGGGGGAGGGGATGTGTCATTGTGTTAGCGACAGCCTACATTACAGTTTTATGTTTTATGGCAATTGGAGAGACAGCTTTCTTTAATTTCTTTTCTCTAGGGCTCCATTTTCGTCACAGCTAAACCCGTTATCCCTTAACTTATTTGCCTTTTTAAGCTATAAAAAAAAAAACATTTTTCAATAGTTTATATGGTCAGTCTACAAGCTCACAATGTGTCCATAGATTGGCACGTTTAACTATTCCAAAAACCTTTTCAAAATAGTATGAAAATGATAAGGGGGTTAGGATAAGGGCTTTAGATGGTATAACGAAAATGGAGCCCTAAATGTCTGTCTGTCTGTCTGTCTGTCTGTCTGTCTGTCTGTCTGTCTGTCTGTCTGTCTGTCTGTCTGTCTGTCTGTCTGTTTGCAGCTATCTCAACTACAAGGAGGATCAACATCATATTTCTTGTGCAAACTGACATTAGATCTCAATTCTAGAATACTGGTCATTTTCTCTCAATCCATTTACAACATTTCTGTTTGTTAGGCCTGACCAAATATTCACAGTATATACTGTCACAGCACCAAAACAAATGAATGTTTGAATACTGTACTGACAGTGTACTGTACATACTGTACAGAATCCAAAAATGGATTCCGGCCTGAATGGGTTAAAGCACAATTCTTCATAGTTTGAGATGCAATGTTTTTTTCAAGACCACAGTTGTCAGCGTGTTCTCATATTACACAGCAAAGCAAGACATTTTAATAGTGCATAAAACTCATTATATTTAACCATATGCCATATGCATGGGCTTTGTGAAAATATGCCCAATTATGTGGAAGTATGCTGACAAAAGAGCTTCCAGTGTTCCACAGCAATGTACACTTCAACCCTAATTTAAAAGCCTAGATTTTCATCACATCTAAACCCCCTATCCCTTAACTTCTTTGCCTTTTTAAATTAATTAAAAAAAACATTTTTCAAAAGTTAAAATGGCCACTCTACAAGCTCAGAACATGTCAGTAGATTGTCATGTTGAACTATTCCAAAAGGTTTATCAAAATAGTAAAAGAGGGATAAGGGGTTTGGGTTAAGGGGTTTAGCATGTAACAAAAATGGAGCCCTAAATCTTTTCTGGGTCCTTGATGTGCAAAATGTTGGAGAACGACTGCAAGTTTGGTACACGGGGAACCCAAAGCAAAGCAGGGAAAAAGCAGCGCATACCACTCACACTATATACTGTATGACTGGATGATGAATTGGCCTGTACTGCCATGTTTGTCATAGTGATGACAACATGCCACTACTTTGCCACATGATGTTCACTGTCCAGAGACTCATCATAGAGATGTAATGACAGTCCTTTGTTATCCCTAGGGCCAGTTGCCATGTGCCGTTACACACACACACACACACACACACACACACACACACACACACACACACACACACACACACACACACACACACACACACACACACACACACACAACCAACAACAACATTGTCATGCCCCATGCAGGCAGAGTGTGTAGGTGGTGTGTAGGACATCATGCCTCCTCCTGGTGGACCGTTGTGATCTATACTGCAGGGGATCCAAAGCCTTTCAGCCCCAGAACACACACACACACACACACACACACACACACACACACACACACACACACACACACACACACACACACACACACACACACACACACACACACACACACACGGCTTTTTATATTTAGGCTATACAAATAACTGCGCACACACACACACACACACACGCACACACACACACACACACACACACACACACACACACACACACACACACACACGCACGCCTTTTTATATTTAGGCTATACAAATAACTGGATATACGTGTGTGTGTGTGTGTGTGTGTGTGTGTGTGTGTGTGTGTGTGTGTGTGTGTGTGTGTGTGTGTGTGTGTGTGTGTGTGTGTGTGTGTGTGTGTACAATCCTCAAATGTGCTTTGAGGATTGTAGCTTTTCCTTTCCAGGTTTAACTTATCTTCACTGTTCACTGTTTTTCATATCGCACAATGTAAAGCACACTGAGCTGCTTAAAGGTGCTGTACAAATAGTGTATTGTTATTGTTATTATTATTATTATTAATATTACCCTTATTATTATAGTGATGTATGTCTATATGAAGCTAATTCCTGAGCATCTCCTTGACAATAAAACAAAAATTGTCTCATGCTCATTCTCCTCCCTGCATTTCCCCTCTCTCTGAGAGGAGGCTAATGGCCGTGAGTGGACAAGGTATAAAGTGGTCACAGTGACGCTTGAGTAAAGCCTAATGGACACACGAGGGAGAATAGCATATTGATCTCTCTTCCAAAGGCCATGTCGGTGTCAATCATGTAATGAGTTAAAATAATAATAAAAGAAAGACTGCAAGGGAATGGACATGTTTTCACATTCTCACATGGACCCTTAGAATGTGATGTGAAATCTAGGTGGCTGGTTACCAGACAAGATGACTCATGGTCTGGATGGTCCAGGAGTTTACAGCACAGAATTAACAGTAATAAGGATAGGATTGTAAAGCCCTACACACACGCACACGCACACACACACACACACACACACACACACACACACACACACACACACACACACACACACACACACACACACACACACACACACACACACACACTCCCTCCCTTACATCGGTCCCCACACGCAGATTAAGTGCACCAAAATTTCATCGCTTACCTTGGCCATACAATCTTCCTTTCGCTATACTGGATAATATTGTGGACTAGATAATATACTTCATAGGTTTGCATGGATATATCAATTACACCGAATGGCACGTTACAGCACATATGCAAGCGAGGCAACTCGTAAAAGAGAGCTGAACAACTCATTAAGGTCACACAAAAACCTGGGTTCCTCGTTCCTCGATCTACATATCTGTGTGTCACTGTGTGAAAGCTTATCCTCCATCAAAACAATCTGAAGAATGCTAACTTAGCCTCTACTTTTAGTTCACGTCAAATGACGGTAGCCTAGATGTAATTGTGTGCATCTGCCACTCACCGTCTCCCATCTCGCCAAATGCGTCCACAAATAAAAGTGAAACAGCGCGGCAGTCCATCTTAGCGACAGGGCTGTAGAGATTGGCATTTTGTTCAATTTATAACTTGACTAATAAAGCGTATCGTCGTTCTTTTTCTTGAAATCATGAATCTCCTACAGTTAAAGTCCGGGTGTATCACGCATTACGCACGAACGACAAACGCCACTCGGCTGTGCGCAGCGCGCTTCCGTTCCCTTAAAAGACAGCCAGAGCTCAATGACGCACAGAGGCGCGCACCTAGGCGCGCACGGAGCAGCAGTGGTCATGTCACCAAAACGAGGCAGGCATCATTCTGTACCTTCTTTTTGAGAGGTGCAACCGCTCCTATAAACCGCAGTGTTCCTGCCTGGGTCCCTGACCCTGTGTCTGAGCATGGAAACCTTTTGGATTTTTTTTCCACCACCAAGTGTCACTGTTGTACAGTAAACACACCTTGTAGTTGCGCCTAGTGGTGTATTTGATATTGCGATATATCGATCGAACATCTGGGAAATAGATATAGGCCTATCGATCGAGCGGCTGCTATATGATATGGCAATAAACATCATGATTTATTTGGTGATCAGTGTTGACAAACTCTACTCTGTTTAATGTTATCCAAGCCCCACTTGCACATACACTACCTTCCCAGACCAGTTGTTAGATTGTTTAGACATTTTATTTTAATTTAAAGGTCATTGTTTTTCAATTAAACATATCAATATATTATATATTGATAAATCGATATATCAATATATCAAATATCAATATTGTATCGTGGCCTCTGCCTCACAATACATATTTATTTTGAGATTCCAAACAATATCCACCACTAGTTGCACCATTCAGTCACATGGGTGAGTTTTTTTTTATTAATTAATGGCCCAGTTGTTCCCTGTTATCACTCTTCTTTCTTATTGGTGACATAAATTAATCATTGATTTCCAAACATGTTCACGTGAATGTATTTGCCGTTATAGTTTGTAACTTTGTATAGGCTCAAGCTATAGCACTGGGTTTGTGTGTACATGTTTCAACATCGGTTAGAGGCAAATATGTGTGTGCATGCGTGCGTGCAGGCGTGTGTGTGCGCGCCCATGTGTACCAAGAATTGATGTCAACAAATTGATGTCAACAACATTGCCTACAGTAACTTTTCCTGTCAATGACTCCTTTTGATACTTTTACGATGGCATTTTTTATGAAGCTTATTAAGATTTATTAAGCTTAATGCTCACGTTCAGATGGGTACAAGATTCAAGGTACCGATGGCTACTTAATAACCTGTAATCGTCTGTAATCTTCTGTGGTGCACAAGGAGCTGCTTCTCCTTTAGTCATATGTTGCATTTCTGGAGGCTCGGTGTCAAAGTACCAGTACATGGTGACGGTCCCTCATGACTTTAGGCTACTTAGCTGGAGGACTCTGGGGATGGATATCCTATTCTATCCATATCGAGTTGCAACATGAACCTGCTGTGTCGGTTCTGTACTCTGTACAGAACTGACACAGCCCGTTCATGTTGCTGCTCGTACCATACAGTCATACCCTACAGCAGTGTACTGTATGTTACGCCGTGGTACAGTATAACACAGTGTCTAGGGAGTGACTAGCCAGTCACACAAGTGAGATGGCTGCCAGATTGGGGTTTTGTAGCTCTATTTGAATGTGTGAATGCCCATGCCTTAATAGTAGTTCGGGGGGAGGTTAATCAGATGCTTGAGCAGGGAGGCATTGGATTTAACCCCCAACTTTCCAGCGTATCCTATGGGTAGGTACCGGCAGATGCAAAGGTTCATGGTTTAGTATCCTAGTATCACATGGCACTTTCTCCATTTCTCTGCATTCTGTGATGATAACTATCTTGTTTATTGTCAGTTGCTCTAGACAAGAGCTTCTACTAAATGCCTTTAAATTGTCAATTGTAATTGCAGTATGTCAAGGAAAATTGTCACACTCTACTCTATACTGTGATAACCAGCAATTAGCATGTCTTCAGACATCTTATTAGACACATCTCAGCATAGTTAATACTCTATTTTGTATTTTAAGTAGTCTGACGTTTAAAGTAATGTAGCACACATCAGGGGGCTGGTCACAGATATGCAGTAATGTGGTCAAGACCAAATTATTAGTCTGTCTTCGTCTCAGACAGTGCAGGACTGCAAATAAATAGCATTCCTGTTATCTGTGTGCATGCACAGTACTGGTATGTGCCAAAATGTCTGCGTGTGTGCGTGTGCATGATGTTGTCCTTGTTGGACGCCTACTGTTAGCAGCTGCAATTCCCCACACGGCTCACAGGAAAAGACACAGAAGTGACGGGGGTCACTGAACAGAGCTGAATAGAGGTGGACCATATCGTAGCATCCAAGTTCCAACTATTTAGGTGTGGACAAACACTCAGCCATGTAAGCTGCCTGCTGGTACATTTAAAAATTCTGTTCACACACTATTCAAAGCCAGCGTGATATGACCCATTCTCTTCAGCACCAAGAAAGTTTCCCTTGAAGGATTGTTGGTTTGCTTATATCTTTGTATAGGCAACACCTGGGGCAGCTGTGGCTCAGGAGGTGCGCAGGTTGTCCAATGATCCGTGGATTGGCAGTTCAAATCCTAGCTGCTCCTGTCTACATGTCAAGTGTCCTGGGGCAAGACAATTAACTCCAAATTGCTCCTAATGTAGTGCTTGTGGCTTGCATGGTTTCTATCACAATCTGTGTGTGTGATGAATATAAAGCACCTTGGATAAAGGTGCTGTATAAATGACCACTTACACTAGTCCTGGTTTCACTTTATGTTATCAGGTTAAAGTTAGACAGTATATTGATTAAAATAGACGTGAATTTACTGAACCTTAAAACTGGCATCTTTCTGCAGTGTCATCTAGATATTTTTTTTATATAATTTGTCATACTATATAATTCATTCTCTGTCATATACTCACTGCAAATACCAGATTTACACACTCAGATCTACAAGCTGCATGTGGCTATGCAATGTGTTATGATCTTGTAAATCGGTTACTGTTTAGCTTGAAAGAGATCTTAAGGAAATGGGACATTGTAGTGACTCACTTCAGAAGGAGGTCCTGTACATAATTTCACTAATATTCAATATTATGTGCATGTAATTCAATAGATCTTATGATTATGTAACAGGCATTGTGGGTCAGGGACTTCATCTGATGCAGACAAGAATCACTGACAGCTGGGTGGTGAAGTGGTGATGATTGCATTGTGGTGTAGCTTGTCTGCTGATTGTCAGGGACGTGCAGGAAACACAAAGTCACAAAAGAAAGAAGTTATAAAATCCGAGTTTCATGATCCATGAGAGGCAATGTGGTTGCCTTGATTTTTTCCAAATTCAAAAATATAATGTCACTTCTGCCAGAATTCAACTTAGATTCAACACAGCTCAAGTATCCAGCAATTACTGGCTTATGAACTGACATGTTGAGGGAGCACTAATCGTTTTTTCTTCAGGACTGGTAGAACAGATAAAACAGATAATATACACATTGAAAAATGTAGGAGCTGATTAAAAGCACAGTATTTGTAGGTTTGTTTGTTTTGCTCACCTTCTTGTAGATTTCTCATAACAAAATCACCTACAGAATTTCAGCATGCATCTGTAGCAGGTGGCTACAGCCTCTGCCGTGATCTGGCCTCGAAAAACCAATATCTGCCCCCGGACCAAGGGGATGTCCTCTTGGTCTAGTGGTTAAGATGTTGGACTTTCACGCGGGAGACCCGGGTTCGAATCCCGGGTGTTACATTGGTGCCGTGACCCGGATCGGGTTTCCCCGTGGAAGGAGGTCAAAAGGGAGGTGAGTGTAGCAGGTGGCTACAGCCTCTGCCGTGATGGCCTAGAAAAACCAATATCTGCCCCTGGACCAAGGGGATGTCCTCTTGGTCTAGTGGTTAAGATGTTGGACTTTCACGCGGGAGACCCGGGTTCGAATCCCGGGCGTTACACATCCATCTGTATTCCTACTGTATAGTTATGTTACACATATACTGTAGAGCACGTTCTCTTTATTTGATACAACTGTGTTTTTGCTTGAAAGAGTCACCCCTCACTTCAGGGTGACGTTGATTGATTCTCAACCCATCTATCATGCACACAGCACTTTGACCATCACTTGGTCGCTCCAAGACAGAAAAATGTCTCTTTTTGATGTTGCTTTTGACTGGCATATAATCTTTATGGGAGAACAATGTCATATGGTGATATTATGATGATAATGAATTTGAAAATAATGCTCAACATATAGTGCTTGTTAAGTTCCACCAAGTACAGGTCCTCACCAGACCAGGTAACTTATTTTGGACAGCAAAGTTTGTAAACGTGTATTTTGGTAAAAATCAGCCACTTCTGCGGACTTTGCCAGTCTTGGCAAATCAGGCTGGAATACGTTGTATAATAAATCAGACAATCTTGATAACAAAATCAAAACTTCCGTCTTGATAACAAAATAGAGATTATGTATACCTAAATCTATTCGGCCTGCTGGTGACTCTATTAACGGAAGTTGTGAATTCAGGGCTGAAGTTTTTCGCTGAACAGACCAATTATTGGTAAAATAATTATTGGCCTAATATAATGAACCCTGACTCTGTCAGATGGTGGCAGTAGTGTGTTCCTCTTCCTGCTTCCCATCTGAACTATCTTGAGCAGAGACAATGTACTCAGAACCATTTCTAATTGGAGCGATAAAGACGTATGCGACCGCTAGAGGCGGGATCAATGCAAGACTGCTGAGTCTGACGAGAAGTGCTGCCACAAAGCATAATGTACACAACCTAACCAACTCCAAATTATTATGGAGATAGGAGATTTCTGTCTCTCTTTTTACGGTTCAGCTTGAGAGACTATAGATCCAGGTAGGAAGAGTGAACTTGTGAACTCAAAACTCAGTCAAGTCAAAAATATAGCATGGCTTCCTCAGCCTATAGTGGGAATGTCAGGGCCAATTAGAACAGTTGTGGCGTGGCCCAGGGGCCCTTGGCTCTCAGACACACACACACACACACACACACACACACACACACACACACACACACACACACACACACACACACACACACACACACACACAATGTGGGACCCCCAAAACAATACCGGGTTCCTCAGTCCCTGGGGATGTGGATGTATATTCTATAAACAGTGATTAATTTGCTCAGGCTAACTACAGTTATCCCAGAAATAGCATTTCAAAATGTAAGGCGAGTTAATTCCAAGGAAAAAAAGAGATGTAATGGCCCCTGTAAAAAGGACGCACCGTATGATACATGATTATGTATGGGCAACAACGTTCAGCAGTCTGTGGTTTCTGCAAACACAGTAGGGCTGACAAAGCTACTTGAAGGTCAAGCATGATTGTGACATTCAACTTAAAGATGCTATGGGTCTTCAGGTTGGGGAAAGGCTGTTGGTGCAATTATTTCTGAATAATGCATTTTCAGTTCACACAATCACTCCCACTTTTGCATGCCATTATAAAGCATCATATTATGGTAATATTTAAGTACCTTTGTTCAGTTCACAAGCGAGGTTTCTTCTAAGAGGGAATTCAGTCATGGAAGAAGAAGCACACTTGAACTGAACGGTGCACATAGTACATGTATTGTTGTACTGCACTGTGCCTTTTACTGTATTTTTGCAAAGAATCTTGAAATGACAGTTAGCATCTCCCCGGAAAATCCAGACCCTCGAGAATGGGCCTGGGGGAGAAATTGAGCCTTCCAATGTTCAAAACAATTGAGTAATGACAGTTAGCGTTAGGGGGTCTCCGGGGTTTCACTGGAACACATAGTTCTGTGCTGGTGAGCTTTCATGTGTCTGAAATGGTCAAGAAATGACTGTGTTGTAGACTTCCCTGCACAGACCCTTGGACACATAATGGAGACACATAGTTGCATAATGGAGTGGAGGTACCGCTTAAAAAGCCTGGCTTCTACAGCAGCATGGGGGATGAGAGACAAGGTCATTAGGACATATGGTATACCACCTTAAGAACACAGAACAGATTAAAGGATTTATGCCTCAACCTTATTTGCATTCATATTCAGTACTTGACTAGAGTAATGGCGTCCTTTAATACAGTACTCTCTAAAACATTGATCAGAACGCTGCTGCCCGGTACTTTTATCACTCCAGTTCAAATTCACACACTGATCTGCAACTCTGCTGCAACTCTCAGTTCACACCTAAAAACCTTTTGTTATATTTAGAATGTTCTTTTACATTGTGATTTTTATTGCAGATGTTAGGGTTAACTAGAAGATAGATGTTGAACTTTCAAATTAGTTATTGAATTTTCAAATGTCTGGGCTATTATGGCCTTGTTGAACGTTACAATGTATACCCAATGCCCACACATAAACTTGCCTTTCCTCTATGTTCTTGGCAAATGAAAACCATGCAGATGATATGATACATAGTACAGTACAGCAATAGCTTCAGCACTACACATGCTCTGCTTAATAACCACAGCTGGGATCACTCCAGCAGCAATAGGCATCATTAAAAAAAGAAAGCATGCTTCTCTGTCTTTACCAGGACCCAACGGGAGCAAGAGCCCAAGAGACTTGGCCCCACATGCGGGTAGTGCAGGTAGTGGCAGAATGTAGATCTCTACTCCTGTAGCCATGTGATGTGAAGGCTGTCTTCACTAAAAGGTGGACGGACAGACGAACGGACGGATAGGCAGGTGGATGGGATGAATCATGCATGGACAGACAGACAGTTATATGTGTACAGTAGAGTAGGTGAACAAAAGGACACAGGGAGTGGGACTGAGTCCTATAGGGGCATTCCACTTTAATCCTTTTTCCTCATTAGTCCAGTGTTTTAAAACACACTATGCTTTTCCCTTTTGGTCAGATCTGTAAGCTTTAATGAGTATACCAGCTGGAGTCACACTGTTTGACTGGTTTGACTTTTGTCACTGTTCCCCTCTCGCCTGTTGAATCAAATATGTTCCCACGCACTTTCTTTTTCTCTATATGGCTGCCAAAGAGTTACGTACAGTATAAGTCTGAGTTAATTGGATGGAAAGAGCCAAACTGTCTGCACTTCCCCTCTAATGATGCCTTGTAATTGAACAATGCCAGCCTTGCATTAATCAACATTATCGCTGGGCAGCAAAATGTATTCACAAACAGGCTATTAGGGCTTTGTCATTCATTATGGTATATCTCTCAGCTCATTGCAATATTACATTCAGGTGCATGGTTCATGCATAATATTATGCCGTATGTATATCAATGTATGTTCCAGCTTAAGGTATAGGCAATATCTGGAAACAATTGCTAAAAATACATGTTTTTTGGTTTGAATGATACATAATAAATCTTCTGAGTTTATTTAAAGGTATAGGATATAAGGCAGGGGTGCGCACAGCACACTTTGGACTTGTTGGACTTGTTTGACTCGAGACACCATGCAGTTCAGCAATATTTACGCACAAAAAAGGTGACCCAATTGCTGAAGTTTGTTTAAAAATGGAATACCGGCAACCTGGTAAACTGCCACTGGTAGACTGTGATGATATCGCATGATATTGCGGGAGTCTGTTGGGGATCATTTGATGATTGCTTAGGGGAAAAGAAGCTGTGGATCTCAGAAATCCCCTGCTACCGTTCTGAGGAAACTCAACTTTCCACTTATTGTGAGGTGTAAATCAAGGATAGACCCATGGGGAGAGTTTTGTGTTGAAATGGATGACAGTGGCCAAGCGGTGCTGTTAGACCACATCACAGGCAGGCCTAGATCTTTTGTAATTCAGTTGTGTGTGGGTAGCATTCAATTGCATGTGTTACTTTATATTACATGACTACACAAAGTAGTGAGCCATAAACAATTCACAGAAAGATTAAGCTGAGGGAAATTCACATCTGTCACGCCTCAGTCCTCTTGGGACTTTAGTAATATTGAATGGACAAACATGGCAAGAACCTGTCACTATCACCGTGATGTTGTTTGTGGCACTATCTCAGCTCGGCACAGTATATAGACCAGTGGGTTTCAACCTTTTTCACATCAAGTCCCCTTAATTATTTATTCAGCATTTGCACAGAACATAATTTGATGAGATTTAGCCTCTTAGACACAACACTAAAGAATATTTCGTTGTCATTGGCTAAGATTTGGTCCACAATTCCATGTTGTACTGATGTGGTACCATAAGAGATAGAGCAGGCAAACATTGATCAAAATAACAATTCTTCTTTTATATTAAGTAATGCAGATTATTATTATTATTTTTTTACTCTGATAGTGTAAAATGACCACTGATTGAGAACCACCTCTATGTAAAGTACACTATATGGTAGATATATTTTTCCAATAGAGAGCTCCATGTTGAATCATAACCATATTTAATGATGTGTCAAATATTTGAAAATCACTGCCATTTATTAAATAGTATATAATGCAATATTAAATTGTCACAGAATCAACCATGTCATGGTCACCAAGAACCTGGTCTATCACAAGGTGCCCACCACTGTAGTCTTGGCAACAGTGGTTTTCAACCAGTGGTCCCTGAGAGGAGTCCAGGTGGTCCCCAGCTAAATGATGGACCACGTTGATAACCAAATGGACACTTACAGATCCGTAACTCTTGAGAGCGTAAAATAAACCAAACAGTCCATTTGGTTTCATTTTACGCTCTCAAGAGTTAAATTATATTTACCTGTAAACATCTGAATTACCTAACTTTCAATAATCTACACAATTAGAAAATGTAGGAGGACTGTTATTCTGAACAACATTTTGCGTTATCTCTCCTAAATTGTACACAAAAAACTTTTTTTGTTTTTTTTATTTTGGTTTGGGGTCTGAGAGACTAAACTCAACATCAAATGATGGTCTGTCGTGGCTAAAATGCAGAATAAATAGTAGGCCGGGTATGAAAATGGTTGAAAACCACTGCAATGGTAAGTTACATGAGAAAGGCCTGCCTCTTCACTTGGAAATGATGTCTACTAGCAAGGGATAGGTATTCTCTGACTAATGGGCTTACTAGATGTCATTCCCACAGGTGGCCTATACCGTATGCCCTCATGGAGATATCAAAGCCACCCCACTGTGTCACAAATTAATTTATGACCCATGAGATGTAAAATACATTCATATTCCCATACAGAACTCTCTATTCAGGTACCGCATGCGGTTTACTGACACATTTATGATTGGGTGATAATGGTAAATTATTAAAAGAGCATATGGCTATTGAAAGTCTTAAATCTCACGGGTGCATCCAATAAAACACCCCTGTCTCACAGGAGAAGAGGACCTTTGCAAATGTCGAACAGTGATGAAATGTGGATATTCATCAGTAATGCTTTGTTTAAAATTATTGTACCTGATTAAAGGAGTGACAATTAATAACAAATCAATCAAGTACAGTACACAAAGCAAGTTGCTGCTGTTGCCCTCCAATCTATCAGCAGACCTCCAAGGGGAAATATCCCTGTTTAAAGACAACAAAGCCCTCAAATAAACGCAGCGATACAATGGCTTCTGCTCCACTGAAAACAGCTGAACCAGTAGCCCATAACAGATAAGGGCCTTATCTTGCACACTATAAACCTTTTAGGTATGGGTGTAATTTGTTTTGTAATGCAAATTGTCAGTATCAAATCATTTTCTTTGCAGATAATCAATTGCATTAATGCTACATCAAATCTAGCAATTATTAAAAGAACCAAGAAAAATAGTGGTTTAATTGCTTAGTTTACTTAGTTTAATTACTTAATTTGATGTAGTATTGCATTAATACTACATACATTTTTTAAAATAAAAAAGTGGTTTAATTACTTTTTTAGACAATGCCAATGTATCTTAAATAGTTACTATATTGATTTCAAATCATTGAATTGGATCGCCAGAATGACCCAATATCGTCTCATATCACCACCCATGTACTGCGTGTATCGAATCGCTGTTAAAATGTATTGTTACACCCCTACTTTTAGGTATTTTCTTTCACTATTTTGGTAAACATGTTAAAGAATATTATTCAGTTATTTGGGTGAGTTGGAAATCTGGGTTGGTAACATATGCACATGCACATGCTCTACAGTGGGGGAAATGAAACCATAGAGTTGTGATTATGAATGCAACACAGCAGGCCAACAGCAGGTGCACCAAGGTCCGTCCTGCTCTATCCTGATATCCTCATCTCATCCTCATTGGATGAAGGTTTTGCCATCCAAAGCGAAGGTTTTTTTGTTTACCCCAGGGGCTCACTGGTTACAGGGAGGAACTCCTTACATGGTGCACCACACTCTATAGTGGGTTTGGGGATAAGGGGAAAGGGACGTGCAGATATTTAGACCCATATAGGCCTACTACTTATGATCTCAACATAAAATAATAAAAATAAAACAATTGCAAATGAATACTACTTAAATTGCAGGGAATAGCACCCTTTTATTCATTTTTGTGGCAAGATTGGGCTTCCATATTGAATAGCTGAGTAACCTATAGCCTATTTATTTCCAGTGCCATGGTTAACTTTCTACCCACGAAGGGAGTCCATCACAATGTTTCTGTCTCTCTCTCTCTCACACACACACACAAACAAACGCACGCACCCAGGCATACCTTTACAGCTTCTATGATCCTTGTTGGCCTTGACACTTCAGTGAGTGAATCCTTGGAGAGTATTCAGATCACGTGAACCCAATATGTAATTTCCCTTTGAAATACGGGACGTGTGGCATGAAAAAGACCCACATCAAAGCAGACCTGATACACATAGTGTGATAGACATTACAAAGTGTGATAGACATTACAAAAGACTGGAAAAATGGTCAAGACTATGATCATCCTTTCACGCAGGAAACAGAAGTGAAGCGAATTGTAGTAGGTCTATGGGCCAGTGTTGGACATGTTTGATGTTCAAAATGGCCTGCATGGCCGTGGTAATTAATACTGTAGCTGCATTGATGCATGGCTAAAACACTTGAAGTTGCAGTCATGTCTTATTATTTCATATACAGGGTTCTACACTACACCAAATCTCTTCACCGACAATACCAATTTTTGTATATCAATTATTTTTTTCAAATGCTCAGAATATGGATGATGTGGCTCATGTGCATTTGTCCATTTTTAGGCAGATATCACAATTCACTTGAATGGAATGGATAAATAAAATGGATAAATAATCAATGAAGCACACAGGTAAACAGAAAAGTACTCCTGGTGGTGCTAATTAATAATATACTGTAATAGAAGATTAGTTGTACGCAGAGGGACTAGAAGACCAAGGTATTCCTGTATTTCTTGTCCCTTCTATTAAAATCTAAAAAAAAACATTAGTCTGGCTTATTGCTATCATAATGTACTGTAACTATATAAGGTCACTATTCCATTTTCACCCTTCTATTATACGCAACATCAGCGCCACTTTTCCAATTTTCAGCTTGGCATTTTGAAAGTGGGCGTCCCTGGGCTAGATCTCTCTGGCCTTCTGCCTGATGGAGACAAAAAATTGGCCCCTTGGTCAATGTCAATGTTGAAACAGGTGGCATGCAAGATTTGAAGCATTTTGTTCAAAACAATTTAGCCATTCCTGCAGTGCAACCTTTAGATGACAATTGTAGATATAACTACATGATTGTCGACGTGAAGCCTCCGTACCTCTACTGTATGTGGAACAAGGAGCACGTTAAGACAGGGTTCATTTATTCAGTCTTATATACCTGTTGATGTTGATTGACTACTATTCTCACTATTCGCTCTCTGTTGGCACCACATCAGCTTTCAAAAGCAGATCTGAAGAGGTGGGTCTTTAGGCCAGTTTGGAGGCTGGTGAGTGTGGAAGCATCACAGATCGATTTGGGGAGTGCCACAGAGAAGGCCCTATCGCCCCAGATTTTATTTTTTATTTTTTGGGAACCTCAAGAAGGCTGGCGTCGGCTGTCTGATCCATGACACATGGACTCAGGCTATATTTGGACTGGACTAACCACCATTTTTAACCAGCCAGGATGGAATATGATTATGAAAAAATCTGTGACACTATGTAGATAATGTGAACCGATTTGTGTGTAGTTTGGAGAAAAAAAAGTAGGAATAAATATCAGCCTCATGGTTCCGCTAATAAAACAGGCAGATCTGAGCAAAAATATAGGCAGAGTTTCTGCTCTGGCATCCAGGGAGTTTTGCTGTGATCAGGCCAGATACCAGATACCAGATACCAGAGATTAGCTATTCACAGGCAGTCAGGTGGATGGATGTGTGGACAGGGTGGCTAGTGGAAGACAATTAAATGTATATTAAAACCAACAGATTGGGATAGTGCGGTCAGAACAGAAAATCTATCTCTCTCCCTCTCACTCACTCACACACACTCACTCTCACTCTCTCCTTCTCTCTCTCTGTCACACACACACACACACACACACACACACACACACACACACACACACACACACACACACACACACACACACACACACACACACACACACACACACACACACACACACACACACACACACACACACACACACACACACACACACACACACACACACACTGACCGGTGCTCATGAGTACTCAGTGAACCTTTCTCCTCCATTGAATCAAGAGGACACCTGTCCAGAAAACATCACACCTAATGGATCTTTTATGCTTCGGCATTATACTCAGGCTTTTTAAAGCACACTAAAAGACCACTGTTAAAAGTCCCGATCATGGGAATCAAACCCAGGACCTGTTTTTAGCGTTTATTACTATAATTTATTTTCTCCTTTATTGATAGTTTCAAGTAGAGATTGACAGTAATGATTTCAAGAGTCACATCAAGCTTGGCATGTGGTTTGTTTAAATGAGTCATGTGACCTATCTTGATTTCTATCTTAAAGTGACACAGATCTGATTTAGGTTAGATTTGGCTGCCAGTGTAAATCAGGCCTATATGGCATGCTCCCAGACCACTGGGTGTCCCCGAAATCAGGACCTTCTAGCTGTGAGGCGGCAGCACTACCACTGTGCCCCCATATACTGTAATGGGAGAATCCTCATTCTACCATTAGGCCCAGGGATATCGAAATATGACACAGAAAGCTTTCTCGCTTGTTTTCTGGTGAGAAAAATGTCACATGGGGGACATTCAGTTGCTTGATTCTGATTCTGATTCTGAATGATTTAATAGAGAACCTACACCCTGTATACTTCAGACACCCAAGGCCAGTAGTGCAGATAAAAAGACCTGTGTAATTTACAAATAGCCCAGAGTAAGGCAGCTCGTCTTGCCCTTAGGTGCAATATTAGATCTAATACACCGTTAAATGTCTAGCTAATAAGGTAACTATGGCTATATAAAGGGCTGGCTCGAAGGAAGAAAGCAACATTGTAGGAGAATCACCCCTGCAGTGATCACATCAGGCTCAATCAGGTTTCCAGCTATTCTAGACTGTATTCTAAGATTGGACACGACAGGACAAGACCAGAACATCTGGCTCCCCAGTGCTTGATGACATCCGTCACAGGTTGGATTGACATAATTACAGATTTGAGGCAGTAGGACCTTTGTGAAATGATCACCATGATAGATCTCCATTCTGATTGTGCAAAGATGTCACAATTGCCCACGTCACAATTGTCCACAATCATTCACTCACATAATAGCATTACATAGAGGACATTTTCTGAGCATTCGTTTTTTATAATTTTGAAAATTATGACATTAAAGAAAGGTACAAAAAAAGATTACACTTAAAAAAATGCTTTTCCCTGAGACAAAATTGGAACAAATATTTTGCATTAACAATCAACAAACAGATCCTGTGTTCTAATAATAATTATAAGCCCTTATAACTTTGGTCATGCTATTGCAATTGGTTTTGAAAATGTTTCAGGTTTACAGGTCACAGCGCAACAAGCTCTCAGCTTGTAGATCAGCTAATTTATGTACCTTTGTGTGACAGTTATACAATCACACCTGAAAAAATAAATAAATGCCACCCAAACGCGACACTGTGGAGCAAGGATTCATAACACAGTACAGAAAACATTATTAGACAGTAGGCCTGACCCCAACTAGTCGACTAGTCGACTAGTCAGTCGGTAGGGGGCGCTGTCGACTGACAACCTCCCAGTCGAATGTCGTTTTTTTTTTTTTCTTTTTTACTCGTTTTTTTTTTTTTTTTTTTTTTTTTGTACTCGTTTTTTTTTTAATCATTCCACTCTCGGGGTTGGGGTGGTTAATGTCTAACATAAACAAATGAACAGAGAGAGCCTATTGTTGAAGTGCTGTCAGATTTAACTGTCAGTAAAAAGTCCGACCGTGCACTTGATCTCACAAACGCCCAGTGAGAACTGGGCGTTTGTGAGGACAAGCCAATGATAACCCAGACGGAGCGGATATGAATGCATCGCTGTCCGGCTGTATTCTTTGTCATTTCTTGTTCAAAACGTTATAACGTTACTGTTTTATAGGGAAGAGAATTGCTTATTTGCTTATTTTACTATCGCTGTACCGAGGACATGTCTGTGCTGTGCGAGTCTGTGCTGCTGCTGCTGCTGCTGCTGCTGCTGCGGCGGGCGGCGGCGTCCTCCTCCTCCTCCCCGCAGTCTGTCTCAAAGAACGCGGCTATGATCGCTTATTTGCTTATTTTTTGGAACCACGGCACAAACACCTAAAGTTCACCACCAACGTGATGAGAGGAGCCGTTTGTGAACATGTCACTGCTTTCTTGTCAAATCTCGAGCTCCGGTGTGCGCGCTCTCTCTTGTTGTCGGCTTACGTTACTGTTTTCAGGTCCGGGTATAAAATTTCACAATAGGGGGGGCAGGCGAAAAGTTTAAGCGTAGATTCCTTAGAAGATTCCGGAGATTTAGGGCGTTTAGGGGGGCATTCCCCCCCTGTGCACAGCCTTTTATCCGGCTCTGCAAATGCTTCCCAAAAAAAAGGAAATAAGAAAGAAAGAAGGCGATCCACAGACGCTCTTTCCCCTCCCTCAACCCTCGTGGATTACGGTATATATGGATTATATCTTTGATAAAATACTGCAAAAGGTACACAGTGACAGTAGCCTAAGTTAACATCGATTCTCTCAGAACACATGCACACGGCTGCGTTGTGAGCCGTATGGCAACATTTTGCGTTGGGTCCCGCGGGCGCCGCGGGGTAAAGAAATAATAATAATAATATTAATATTAATGTTAATTTTGCCCGCGGGGGGGGGGGGGGGGGGGGGGGCTCATTCGACTGGCAGTCGACTAACGGCACATTTATTCATATTAATTTCGACTATAGAAATCCTTAGTCGGGGACAGGCCTATTAGACAGTGCAAATAGCCTATTTATTCTTTGTCCTTATATACAGTACATTCAGTATTTAGATCCCTCTATAAGGATGTAAAAAACTGATAAGAAATGAACACGTACAGCTTTATCTTAAGACTCCTTGCAGGATCTTCCAAGCAGCATTTTGTCCACATTTCCATACATCCATATAATCTTATAATCTTAATCGGC
Source organism: Benthosema pterotum (assembly GCA_039105355.1). NCBI lineage: Eukaryota > Metazoa > Chordata > Actinopteri > Myctophiformes > Myctophidae > Benthosema > Benthosema pterotum. Next base: position 32,257,506 of record CM076979.1, on the reverse strand, counting down.
ACGTGTTTGTCTAGCTGTACGAAATGTCACCACTTGCTGTGTGGTTAATTAAAGTACACTGGACCAAATATAATTATGGTGGTCAACAGAGTTGTACTCCTGCTCCCTTTCCAGGCGATGACAATTCCAGGAAATTATTCCCTAAGCATTTCCCCATTAATATTTCAAGAAGTATTCATTTAAAGATCTGCTAGCCTCAAACAAACCCAGCTCGGAGCATAGCGTATCATGACACATTATATTTTCACCTTTCTAATAATTTGTTTGGTCAAAGAAATTGTGCTTGTGGTCATGATTTGTTATAATCTGAGTTGGCTTTGTTTCAGGCTTACATACCTTAAATAAAAGCTCTATAAGGCACTTGCATGAGCAGAAATAAAGATAAAAACAGAGTTATAGTTGGATGATGGATATATTCATAAAGCTAGCGTGACATTCTCCCTACCCACATCCATAAAAAACAGTATGTTTCATAGTGCAAGGCAGCAGGTTCCTTCCCCTGTTGGATCTTGATTTGGATCCTATTTACTACAAAAGTACCTACCAAATGTATTGGTAAAGAGATAAGGGGAAAATGTTCATCTTGCATCTGACAGCTGTCAAAATCTGTGTGATGCTAGCAATGTATGACAATAAACAAAGCTAACTAGTTTGCTTCAATGAACATATGTAATGTTTGCAGCATTCAGCTGATGCTTTGCAATGGTCCTTGTAGTAATAGTGATGTCTTTACCAATGTCTTATCGCTGAGTGGCTGTGGGGTTTCCATGGTGGTGAGGTCAGCGGTACAGGCACATGGTTGTGCTCTGGTACAGGTACATGTAGGCGTCGCAGAAGAGACGCTTGGCCACACCTTTCATCTCCTTGGGCGCATGACTAGCCAGCTCTGCTGGGGACATGGTCAGGTACGTGCCCACCTCGGGACAAGCATGCACCTGGGGAATGTTGAAGCCGTCTATCCCTCCTAAGGAAAACACACACAACAACAAATGAACATCACTTCCATATACAGTATAGTTGACACGAGTTCCCATATACTAGGCCCGCACCTCCTTTTCTCTCTAGACCAAATCTATTCACAAACAAAAGTTGATGTTCTAGTTCTATAGTAGAGTATAGTGTAGTATAAGAGATACAATTACTTTATTGTGGAGACACAATATGGTTAACACAATTAACTGAACAGTCAGTTATGATTAACTGAACGCATCCATGGTTGATAAACAAGACGCGATGCTTGCTATTTTGATCTGTGGCCATTAAACAATCACTGATGGAAATATTTACAATTAGAGATTTATTTGAGAATTGGACTTGATCTGTTATTGAGAAAATTTAATTAAAGACTATTATTGCAGTAAATAAGCCTCTGGCGTTTTTCGCAGGGGCAGTCACAGTATGGTGTGCAGAGAAATGCCAGCATGGATGGTCTTTAAGTATGAAAGAAAAACATAATCTTTCTTTAGCACTGTTATCCAAAGTGCTATGTAAATATACTTTACTTGCACTACCCACTGCTGCCTGAGGATATAAATGACGAAGATATAATATAAATGTATCCTCTATTCTAATAGCTATGTGCATGTAATATCACAGCAAGATGCTTAATCTAGCAATCCAAATCATATTTTATGGCATGCAGAGCAACGCATTGGAGGGGAGAATGGAGAGGAGTGGGTCAGACAGATCCAAAAGGGACAAGGCAAACTCAACATGTTCTGTTGTTCTTGAGATACTTCTCTAAATGCACACGAGTGTACAGATTATATAGCTTTTAATAACATCTATATTCTGATCTTTAGTTAAAAGAAGTTGACATGTTCATTACCAGGTATTAATTAAAATCATCTCAGTACTGTGCATCTCAACATAGGAAAAAACAAACCATCAGTGATCTTCCCTTTGTTCAGTTGCCTAAACTCAATAAAATCCTGAGTGTAACGAGGGCACTGCATTCAGAGATCCAGACTCAACCTGGACAAAATGTTTGTTTGCAAAGCCCTCACCATGCCTGTCAGCCATGCTGTCAAAGAAAATCCAATCATGGTTGTTGGGTCCGTGTTTAACAAAGGAGACATAGTGGCTGGTCTCGATGCAGAGCACGGCAAACAGCTCCAGCTTGTCTCTGGACAGAACTTGAAGCCCGTTGTGTCCCTGGAAGCCCTTTGGCATGTCCAGGGGGGTGGGTTGATGGGCACGCCGCTGGGGGTGAGCGTGTACCTGGAGAGAGTTTTTTCCAAATTAAATTTATTACAGACTGTTGATTCATTATAGACTGTAGATTGTTGGAATCATACAAGCTCACAACATGCTGTACTGTAGGTGAGCTATTTTCAAATAGACAACGTTATGTCTATGTTCATTGAAAGATCACGCACACGCACTCTCTCTCTCCCTGTCTCTCTCTCTCTCTCTCTCTCTACCTGAGAGGAACATTTCTGGCAGAAGAGCTTGAATCCTGTTGGGCCAAAAAGTGGATCCTTGAAACACTCCACACATTCTTCGTGGGCCAGTTGCCCACACAGCGTGCACTGCTGCGGGCCTGAAAAACACACACACACACACACACACACACACACACACACACACACACACACACACACACACACACACACACACACACACACACACACACAGTACTTGACTTTATCTGTAGAGTTTGTGTGTATGCTTGTGTAACATTGTGTGTGTGTGTGTGTGTGTGTGTGTGTGTGTGTGTGTGTGTGTGTGTGTGTGTGTGTGTGTGTGTGTGTGTGTGTGTGTGTGTGTGTGTGTGTGTGTGTCTGTGCCAGGGATAGGGCTGGGCAACTTCAATGTACAGTATATCACAATTAATAGTAATATATTTTAGGTTGAAATGCCCATTTTACTCATACTACCTTCTGAGAGGAGGTCAGTGATGTCCAGTTCAAGAGAGGGGATGATCTTCTCAAACATTTTGAACTTCTTGCCAAAGCGAGGCATCTGGAGGATTAGGCAGGAAGGCACCTGAACACAAAACACTGTCATAATAATACCACAGCCAATAGAGGTGATGATGTGTGGAAACTGAACAATACTGCCATCTACTGGAAAATAATCCCACCTCAGCCAGTTTGAGTGCTGCACTGTGGAAGGAGTGCTCCAGCAGCTGTTGCACAGTAGGCAGCACCAGGCTGTGGTTCTGATCCAGGAAGATCTGATAGCAGTAACTCTCCTGGACTTTACCACCAGCTGATCTGAGAGTGGGCAGTAAGACAGGCAATAGCCACGTTTCCATAAGCCCTATTTTTGCGCAAAAACGGCTCTTGCGAAGAGAATGTTGAATGGAAACACTTCAAAATGCGAATAAGTTTCCATTTTGCGCAAAAATAATTTCTCGCTGAAAGGTGCCGTATTTTGGAGCGTATCGGAAGAGCCTAATGCGCAAATGAGGTATGGAAACAGCTTGCGAAAAGACTTTCTATTGGAAAGCACTGGACACGCATTATAGCGCATTTGAAGAGTTGTGGCCTGCCGATGAGTGCATTGTTATTTGTTAATTTAAGTTATATTTCTACAAAAAACGCTCAGAACGGACGAGGGACGCATGGCCAATAACGTTCAGACTCCCATCGCGTGTTCATGAAAGTCGCAAGGCAACTACAGGTCCTATATTTACAGTATCTGATCTGATCTGTATCATCATGCATGATAGCTAAGATACGCAAGTGATATCAGACATAAACAGCTGTTTTACATGGCCGGGCTCTGCCCTTATAGATATTATTCCGTTAATAAAGTTCAAACCCTTTTTCCTCCCACGTGTCGCGCTGCAGATGACATGGTGTAGTCTTGCCTACAATATCGCATCACAATATCTTTTTTCGACTTAAGTTCATACTCTTCCTATTTCCGCAAAGGTTTTATGGAAACGTGGCTAATGACATGATTATAGTGTATTCAATTGCTTTTCCAAAGAGGTAAACGATTTCCTGTATAAAATGTAAAATCTGATTGACTTTAGTCCTCTGCACCATTGTACATAAGCACAAGCAGCATTTCAGTTTGAACCAAACTATAGCCCATTCTGATTTAATGAATTAGTGCACCTAATCTCCAAGCATATAGGAGAGAGGACACTTGGTGTTGTGGTTGGTTGGAGACACAAACATTCAAGGTACACGACATAGTCATAACATCAAAGTGATTGCATTATATACAGTACTGTAATTCATTGACCAGAGTCCCCCAGGCGTCTATATTTATACTACTCCTTTTTCCTCTACACCAAAATGAAAACTCTTTAATTTGGGCCAAAACTAGCCAATCTACAATCTTGTAACTTGTTGCAATGTGGCATGCACTTGTAGAGCTGCTTTTTACTCCAAATATTCACCTCCAGAATAGGGATGCTAAGGTTAATGTGGTTAATAAAATGTGTAAAATCCTATAGGGCATTATGTGGCATTTAAGAAATCAGACAGGCAGCATACAGTTTAAGAAGAGGATCCAGGGCGAGAATATGGTGCATGATGACCGTGAGGAACTCCTCTGGATCTGAAATGGATACAAGGGTGACATATGTCACATTAAACAACACACATGCGGTCTGGAATGAATGCATGATCTCTGTCTAACCACATGCCCTATTTTATACTTTAGCTCTTTTAAAATAGCCAGTATACATGCTAGGAGCGTATAGATGTTTTCAACAAAACATTTGAAATATTGGTAACATTTTCACTGAAACAGGAATAACAGGTTAAACAGACCTTTCTCGTCTGTAGTGAATGTGCGGCTGTAACCGTGTTCCTGCAGCTGTTGGCGAAGCTTCATGATGTGTCTCCCTTCCACAAAGCCCTCGCTGTGTGTGGATAGCAATGCACATATAGATAATATGGGAATGTCACCATTAGAAGTATAAGTTCATGATTAATTGTCACACAAATAATTGTGATTACTGATGTCATAGTTTGTTTTATTGCATTGTACATTGGAACAGAACATTGCCTCTTAGGCTTCGTAACCACAAATTGCACAAGCACAGTAGCCTGACAGTCAGCCTGAAGTTAAATTTTATTTTTGTTTTGTTAATGGCTATCAATTTCAGGGACGGATCCAGGGTAGTCTTGTAGATCTGCTATTTTTCTTTTTTTTTTAATAAAATTGACAAATGAACAGAAAGTTAACATTTCCATGTATGAAACGTCTGTGAACTGTTTTAGTGTACAATTGACCATTCAACATTGCAATGTCAGAAGCGTATTTTGAATTATCAGTTTCTAATCACTAAAACTTTTTATTATTATTATTATTTCATGTCCACATTTGTTTACACCTTTGTTACATCATGGCAAGGTACAGAAGCGGTCTTACACTTTAATAGAATACAGCAATCATATAGTCTTTGGTAATAAAATGATAGCACATACCTGCGTAGGGGGTTCACAATGTCATAGAGCAGGGTCTTCTGAATGTGGGCATCTTGTGGATCTGTCCGCTTGAACAGGAGGGAATCCAGCACAGCGGAGCAGGAGAACAGACTAAATAGGCAACAGAAAAGCAAAAGTATTTAAATCATTGTTATTATAGACTTACAGTACAGACAGACAATGTTACACTCATAAAAACAAGCATGCTCACGCAGGCATTCCTGCCTCTCATAAGATGCATTCGAATTGCATTCGAGTTCTCACTGCACTCGTGTTTAATAAAGGCAGATGCCTTTTTTCTCGACCAGTATGGAGGATATATTAGTATTTTTGTTGTAATCTCTTGCCCTTGAAATATATAATCCGTGGATTATGTAGTGTTTCAACAATAGCAATTCAAAACCATACCTCCAGGTACCGTCATGAAAATGGGAGGTGCACTCATGATGAAGACTGCACACGTACAACCCATCAAGTTTAATTTAAAGTTCACTCTGCACCGGTGTTGGGCATGCAGAGCTCTGCTCAGTCATGCCCACAACGAGATGTGAATATGCATATCAACTGTTCTATGTGCGCAACAGTGTCTCCTTTGGGTGCACACCACTATCCAACACACAAGAGGAGGTTGAAGGACCTGAAACCAGCGTCCTCCAAAACAACAGGTTTGGAGATCTGTTGGGAATTGATTACATGAAGCAGTCACCCATGCATCCAGTCCCAATATTTATAAACAGATTATTGACCATGTTACTATCACACTGCAGTCTCCATTCTAACCTGAAGAGGGCGGCATCCATGTAGCAAGAGTTGCAGTGGCCTTGGATCCCCTTCATTTCACCAATCAGAATCTCAGTGACTTTTTCTGTTGTGATAGGAGCAATGGGCTCCTGTGCCATTCCTCCACTGTGTTTTGTCTTTCTTTCTGGAGACGCACGCACACACGCGCACACACACGCACACGCACACACACACACACACACACACACACACACACACACACACACACACACACACACACACACACACGTTGAAGCTGTATCAAATAAAACATTATAACACTTGGTTTACTATGACCTTTGGATTCTTCTCACCGCAGCTCACTGACTGATTCTGGAAGCGTGAGTCGGGGCGGCAGGAGAGCAGCTTGATAAAAAGAGCTCTTCCGGGAGGGCAGTCGAAGAATCGCTCATTTTTAAATGTGCCGTCAGTCAACCCATTAATGGGGTCCTCCTGGAGACAGAGAAGAGAATGATGTGAGGGAGTGGTGCATGCGCGCACACCATGTAACTTGTACATGAGTAATACAACTACAGTAACTCTTCAAGGCAAAATAGATGGACCCTATCCCCCACTTGTAATCAAGTGGGGTCTTCACGGCCAGATACTTTCTTTAATTGGGCTGGAATAAGTTAACATTTAGATTGATTTGTATACTTATCCAGCAACAAAACTCTAATCCTATGCCTTGACATTCAAAGAGCAGTTGCTTCATATCAATGTTAAAAAAGATTAGAGGCTTGATGATAATGTGCAAATACCTCATGTCAATATTGTGACATTAAAATGTCAAAAACAACACATCAGCAACCTCATAATCGGAATTTGTGGATTGGCTGTTTTTGAACATCTTATTTTAAGTAATAAATGGAAAGATTTAGAAAGATTAAAGGGAAAATACAAAAGGTACAGTATGCAATGCCATTTCATGGTATTATAGTATCTAGCCTCAGATAACGATATTGATAGAATGTATTGCGAATGTACTGAGTGTAGACAGTAAAATCATTTCAGAGTCCATTTGTTGTAGTTACCATCTCTAGTCCAGCCATGGTTTCTTCCCGACCAGGCAAAGTACCAATCCAGCGGATAGTCCCATAGGCATTCCCAGCAGCCAATGATACCTCAACCATAGAGTCGAGATCCAGGACCATGTGATGAGTGTCGAGCGCTGGTACTGTCAATGGAGTATCAATGTCCATTCTTTCTGGCTCTACAATCAATTGAAATAATTTAATTAAACTCATTGAATACAACCATGTTTCTTCAGCCCCTTGTAGATTGTTTTTAGTATAGCTTTCCTCCTGTGTTTTGAATTTATTATTTCTCTGAAAGGACCTTTTAATTTTCTTCCCACAGGAATTGATGCACCAAGCCGTGCTACCTATACATGGAGTTGGCACTGCCTGGGATCGAACTCATGGACACTCATTCAAAGCTGAGAGCTCTAGCGACTGAGCTAGACAGACAAATATTTTAAGAGCTACATTATTGGCAATATTGTTAAGTGTATAATATGCATATAATTAATATTAAAACACAAATTGTGTAGTTAATTTTAAAAAGACAACAGCAAATCACCTGCAGTATCCACCTCTTCTATCACCTTAACAACACAGTTGAGAGGAACCTCAGTCTCCCCTCCTCTGAACCCGTTCTTATCTGTGTCCTGTGAACACAGACCAAGATGAAAATGTGGCACCTATATATTGTCTTTAACATAAACCAAATTAGATTTACTTCAATACTTACCATGAGTTAAAGTCTGCTGTGACCCATTAATCAAATTACCAATTTGACAGATGATCAAATAATAATGATACTAATAATACATACCAAATAAAATAGGCCTAGGTAATATACAACCCAATAACCCAGTAGCCTGACCTATTAATGAACAAAAACAAGACTCACAGTAGAGAGCCGAACGATCTGCTGTCCGTCCCTCTTTCCCACCTCTATGACCATGCCGTGACCAAAGTGATTCTCGTCAAACATGAACGTGACTCTGTCGCCTGGGTCCAGCGGTTCTGTCTGGGGCTCTGGGCTGATCCGTGGTGCTGAGGGAGGAAACGATGTGGACACCACAGGTCTGACTTTGGAAAATGGGGCGAAAATACCACAGTCCCTCGGACATTTGAAGAATCTTCTAAGTTTATAAGAGCCATCATTTGTCCCTTTGCCTATGTCCGTTCCCTGAAAGTCAAACAGAAAACATGTTAATTTAATATTAATTCCTCTCATACTATGTTCCATATCTGCAGCACAAAATGAACACAAATTGTTTATAGTCAGGCGGTTGTAGTGGACAGGAAATTAATTTGTATATAGGCTAGTCTATTTTGTTGTCTATATATCCCTTTAACATCCTATGGCAGTCAAAAATGTAAAAAATTACAAACTTTCCTTATGGTCAGAAATGGATTTACCAATGTAGGTATATAGGTATATAGACAATACAATAACAAAAACAACAACAACAAAAGCCTGTCAGCTGCCGACTATTTAATGTGAATTGCAAAGTCGATGTCCTTTTGTCATTAATCTACAGTATCTCACAAATTTTAAATTCATACCTGTAGCTCAATCCCAAACGTGATCGCTGGTATATGCTGGGACCCTTCTGCCACCCGGCAAATACTGCGAATAATGCCCTTGAGGCTCTTTCCTCTTTCCTCTACAAGTACTGAGGTGTTCTCAGTCAGGCCCAAAGCTGTTTTCAGAGTCTCCTTCTCTATGAACCACTTCAGCCTTTCTGATTCATCCTTCACAGCCAGCAACAGTTCAACCTCCTGAAGAGTCAGTAGTTCCATGTCACTAATATCAAGGTAATAATCTTGAAATGAACCTCCTATGCGCACCATAGGCAACTTTGTGACAGTTCCTTTGTCTCTTCTCAGAACAATGTCGTATCTGCTCTCGGAGATGTAGCATATGGTGCCTGGATTGATTGGTACACTATTTTTTGGTTTCTTCATTACGATGAAGTACATGTGGGTGTCTTTTGAGGCCATGGCTGTAGAAGCTGGAACACAATAGAGCAATACAGGTAAACACAGAGTCACAGCCGTAGTGCAGTGATTCCAACGCTTTCATGTCAAGGACCACCAAAATGACCCCCAATACTCATACGGAACGCTATTTGAAAATACTGTATATGCCAATGACCATCATTAGAGAAGATATTTACAGCTTTTGATTTTCATTCCCAGGACCACTGGTTCGACCTTCTATTGTCCATTTGGTAGAGACAGACCCATGAGGGTCCATTATGGTTCTTAACTATTCCTACCCCCATGGCATTCCCTCAAAGACCCATAGGGGTTCTCGGACCTCACTTTGGGAACCACTGCACTGAAAGTGACCTCTCAAGCTTGTTATGATACTCAAACAACAAAACCGTGTTGAACGGCTTACTATCTATAATACATAGACTATCTATATAATACATAGTAGTGCGAATCCAATTTATACGCTTTGATTGTAGCTCTTCACAAAACCAACGTTAAGCAGAAAAGTGAAAGTAAATCAAGGACTTCGCCCTCGGCTAAAGTGCACAGCAAAATAATCTAGTCTAGTCAATAGATATAGTCAACAATCATCAACAATCTCGATCACACGACACAACAAAGAACTGTTCAAGCCAGCTCAATTTACCTTGACGATCAAATTAAACTTTTAACAACACCTAAAAAGAGATTAAATAAATTGTTAATCCTCAAGCGGTTACATGTCATTTCTCTTAGTCATAGATTATAGACAGGCATGACAACTCCATTCACTTCATGGGGACAGTCCATTCAGAGTCCTGCACCCAAACAGATGTTCCAGTTCCGGAAGTAGGAATTGGACTCAAGCGACAGCTCAGTTTTAATGATCTGAAATGCACTTCAAAACCGGTGGCATGTTGCACACAGGCATTTGCGTGATTGCGTCGCGCTAGTTGAAATGAATGTATTTTCGAATTCCAGTTTGTCCCCATTCAGGCTGCACGACCAGCCCTCGACGGCTCAGTTTCTGGCTCCTCAATGTCACTCTTTTACTAGATGGCTTTGGTTTCACTTCCCCTTTCATTTCAGTGTCGTCACGTCAAGGTAGTGAAGGTACTTCAAATAAGTGAAGGTACTTCAAATAACTACAATGACATTATTTTTTATTACTTGTATACTACGGCTTCTTTACTCACTTGACTTTAGCGTTGGTTCTTTGGCACGATAGTAGTTTTATTGTTATTTTATAACACCTTTTTGACGTGTTGCGTTCTTGCGTATCCTGTCAAGACGTTAATAACAACAAACGACGCATGGACGGACTTGCTCTGTGATTGGATTCATGTTAAGTCTAGATCCAAGGACCTGGAGCGACACTCAAGCTCTATGCACTCAAGCTGTGGTTTGCTCGTTGGTTACCAGGCAACCACTGGTTTCACCAATCACTGAGCGTCCATGCGTCCTTCCGGGCTATGGGATACAGAACCCTCACCCTGAGTGTAGCGAGTAGGGTATTTTAATGCCATGCATTAGTTTTATTTCAATGTGGGGATTTGGATAAAAAAAAAAATCCAAATTTTGGAAGATTTTATCCAGACCAGTAATTCACCTTGCCACTACGCAATAAAAATATCGTTCCTGTACTTTAAATACTGTACATACAGGACCCCCCACACACATGATCAGGAACTAAAATTCACCATTAGAATGTTGCTAATCTTACTACTTCTTACTACTTCTTACTTATTATTTTTTATTATTATTACCCTTATTATATTTATTATTCCTAATGTTTACAATGTTTTGCAATTGTGTCCATTGGACTTTAAATAATTCAGATCAGCGCCATCTCTGATTCAGATGTTTGTTGTCATTATGTCTGGGCAAAAATTTATCCTGTGACGTCTATCTGATCCTGTCGCACAGGCGCAGCCTGATTACGAAACCGTTTCAAAGAAGGTAAACATGGAGGAGAGAGAAGCGTTGAAAAGACAAATTGAACTTCTTCAAAGTAAGTTGTAGGTTTAAAGCATCGATGAATGTGTACGAGTAGCAAATAGTTTGAAGCCGAATACAGACAGTTACGTTCACTTGAAAAAATATGTTGTCATATTGATTTATTTCCATTTGGACGTTTGACACATGACACATGTAAGCTAACAGTTAGCAGTGGAAACGTTTGGACGTGTCCATTTAGTCGCCACTCGCCTCCACGATTATGTGCTTCACTTTTGTGACTGTCGTCACTCACGAGTCACAACACACGACACGAGCTATGACTGTATTCATTTGTATAGTAATTTGACTGTAAGGATATATTGTGGTCTGTAGACACAAGCCACTGTGGAATTGAGTCACAGCCCTTCTCTTTCTGTCAACTCCTACTGTAGATCTCATCAACAACCACAAGAATGTCCATGGCGATGCCCCGTCTAGTAGCACGCACCAGTGGTATGCAGGAAGACCTGCCATGGCCCGTGGCAGGGCTCAGAGCACATCCTTCACCCATCCACACAGCTCCAGAGGAAGCTCGTATGTCCCTCGACCCCGCGGACACTGGAGGAAGACCTATTCTCTCAGTAACAAGACCCCCCCACAGCCCTCTACCGGACAACTCTCGGCAACCACCACCCCACCTGTCCCTTTAGCAGCCGGCACCCTGAAGGAAGCAAGCACATCGCACACGAGTACACTGCCCACCCACCGCAACAAGCCCCCTGGCAACAGCCAGTCTGATACAGCCAAAATAGCTGTTTTATCATCAGGGATTCCTCCTAGGAAAAGAGAGGACCAGAAGAACACCAGCACAGGAAGCGGACTAATTGCACCACAGAGTTTATCTGCAAGAATATGTACAAAGGTGTGTAAAGGGACCGCTGAATCAGGGCCCAGTGCTCTCAAAATTCATGCATGTTCAGGTCAGAAAGTTGCCCAGCAAAAAGGCCTCCCGAGACAGACCGCAGATCCCCTGCAGAGGGCTGCAGATAGGAAGGACAAAGGCTCTGTAGATATCACCTCTGCAGTCGAGACCAGTAGCTCAGCCCAGACACGGATGAGCAGCAGCCAGGTGGAGATCAAGCCACGCCTGCTGAGGAAACCCACAGAGGTAAAACAGAGCCTTCCTAAAACACCCCCTGATACTCTCCTAGTTGCTAAATCCACACCAGCTCTATCTGCTCTGCCCAGAGCACCACAGCAACAACTCTCCCTTAGTCCCAGACCTAGGCCTAGCACAGCCCAGGCCACCGCATCTTCTCAGAAACGATCCATGTTTACCTGGGTGAGGAGCCAGCCGGGCACTGGAGGAGAGGTGTCCCCGCAGGCCAGAGCACCACTTCAGTCCCCTGAAAGAGGTTTGAGCTCGGATCCGACCTCCATCTCAAATGCTTCAACTGTCAGTGGACGTTCGCCCCCACCCACCTTAGGCAAAAGAGCCCCCATCAAGAAGCTACCTCGAAGGTTGAGTCAAGCTTCTGGAGCCCCAAAGACCTCCAAGTACACCTGGATTTCTTCCTCCTCAACTGCCGGAAGCCAAGCCAAGCTGTCTCGCAAAACGTCCCCAAGATCTGCAGCTCTTCCACAAAGGGCCTTGGAGAAGGGAGTGAGCGTATCCAAGCTCAGAAACCCTAGCCTGGCTCTCACTCCTAAGGCAAGGAAGGGCATGGGGCACTCCTCTGCCAGCGTCTCTCCCAGCAGCCGCTACCGTTGGAAGGCAGGTGGCCAGAGTAGTGCTGGGACAGCGGCAGCCGCCCGTCGGGGGTCCACCTTCCACTGGGTCTCAGAGAAAAGCTATAAAGCATCTCTCCATCAGCGTGCTGCTCTCCAGTCCACCTCTCCCTCGTCCTCCGTCCCTGCGGGATTCAAGCTCCGCAGCCGAATGAAAATAATTAGGAGGTTCCCTAGCAGGTGAGGCAGATTTCGATCTATATGCATCAGTGAAGAATCCAGTCCATGTTGTCAGTGTTCTGTTAAAACGGATAGAGTTACTGGATAGAAAACGCAAGTTTGCCAGTTTACCATTGACCATTATAACACCTCAGTCAATACTTAATCATTGCTGCCTTTTACCAGTAGGTGGTAGCAACGTATCACTTTTGTTTGACTGTAGCATAAAATAAAATTACAAATAACAGTGAGCCTGCCCCTTGTTCTGGAACCAGGAATGCTGTGCAAACACAGCAGCAAGATTAGCTAGCTTAGGGATAGGATGAGGATATCCAATGGAACACAAACATTTAAAATGCTAGTCATTGTCTGTCAGTCATTGTATTCCTGCATTGCAATGTATATTGATTTATTGCAGATTGACTTTCAATTGTACATATATTTAGTTTTGATAGTATTGTTCTGCTAGTTGCTTTGACAATGTAAACATGTTTTCTCATGCCACAAAGCCCATTGAATATAAAGAATCAGTTGCTGGTAACCATCTTTAAAGCCAATAGAGAACTGTTATGAAATGACCAAATGTATGCAAACAAAGCTTGTTGCTGTTCTCACATGTGTGTTCACATGTCCTGTGGTCCACAGTGGATCTCTGGTGGAGAGGAAGACCACAGTGGGGTCACCAGCGGTCATGTTGACGAGTGGGAGGCACAGCTTCCGGGGACGGGCACAACCTTCATCTAAGGGCCCCGCAGGTGGCAGGTCAAACACCTCCAAGGAACTCGTGTCTTTTGGGAGGCATAAGCTGCGTCGGCTCTCCCCTGGCTCCTGCAGGACAGGTAAGTGATTGCAGATGGGACCCACAGCTATGTTTTCTGTTTCATATCTAATTGACGCACAATGTAATTCACTGTTCATTAGCTCTTGGGAAGCACCTCACTGAGGTATGGTACTTAGACTGATCATTTGCTCTTTGAGTTCATTGATGATATTCAGCAAAGCTTTTTTAGTTTTCACCGTCTGCTATAAATAAATGCCCTATAATGAGCTCTTAAACCGGCATGCATGGAAAATTACAATACAAGAATCCCTTCTCTCTAAGACCTCTAATATGATCCTGGTAAAGAGTTGAGCTATAAGCCTTCACCAGACCTGTATGGCTATGCATCCCTTTCTCTCCCCCAGCAGAGGGCATCATCCTGCAACTTTCTGCCGCCTGCCACATGGTCTTTGTGTGTGTGTGTGTGTGTGTGTGGGGGGGGGGGGGGGGGGGGGGGGGTGTTGGGGGGGGGTAATTGATTGCCCAATTCAGCCGTGATGGTGAACAAGTGCCGATAGTGGGTAATTTGCAGAGGTGGAGGCGGGGAGCGGCCACTATCAAGCCACGGCACTGCCCCCCACCCCCGCCTTCAGTAGATAAAAAAGGAGCTAATGCATAATTATCCTTTTGCAAATTGGATTGTTTTAACGAACTGTAGAATATAGGCTCAACCTGATGGAAAGCAATCAGTGTTTTTACAACCTCTCTGGGCTCTTCATCCCTTCTTCTCTTTTTCTCTCTCACAAACACTCTCGCTCCCTCTCTCTTACTCTTTCTTTCCCTCCTCATCTCAATGCCCCCCTCCATCCGTAACCCTATGGTCATTCTGCCTGTACCCGCTGTCCCCTTGCGTCCCATCTGAATGTAATCTCAGCATCCCACCCCCAACTGCAGTCAATGGAGTCAGAAGGCATTAGAAAAGCCATCACTATTAACATTAGGCTTTATTCATCCCGTGGTGGGTCTGTCTGTCAGCCCTGCCTCTCCGCTGCTCACTTTTTTCTCCCTTCACTTTTTTGCTCCCTTATCCTTGAAGTGGCCCCCTCCTCAAAATCAGCTCCCTGTGTATTGTTGAACTAATGTTTTGCACACAAACTGGACCCGGAATAACCCGCAAGAAAGTCGGCGAAGGTTTTCTCTAGTACTGGTGCAGACCGTAGCGGGGTTAGGCAGGGTTCCCGCGAGTACAAAGGGATGAAGGCAGAGGAAGACTGAGCGAGTGGAGTGGCCTGTATAGCCATCTGCACCGCAGATAAGAGACGCTAATAAAGAGCAAATTGAATTACTAATGATGGGGAGCAGAGTCTTACAGATGGGCCCGTTAAAATCCAACCTTATGACCACACACTCACACATAGAACTCCCGGCTGCTCACACATACAGTATGTGAATATACACAACAGACACACACACAAACAATGTCTCTTAATTTCCTTCTGGATGGCTAGTGTTCTGCCTCCTCGCAGGGCGTTTATTTAGGTGCTCGGTTATCTGCGGTTTAATTTAAAGAGGGCATAAACCTAAGTGAGCAGTTAGGGCTGTAATGAATCGAGAAGAGCCCAAGTGCGTGTGTGCACGATGCGTATGCTTCCATGCAAGTGTGTGTTTGCATATGAATGCACGACATTGCATGTGCCTATGCGTGTCGACAAAATGCGTGTGCCTGCGTGCACACGTTTGTGCCCAGAGACAGCCGTGGAGCCCAGATAACTTAATAAAGCAGATAAACGTCAAGAACGGACAGAACAGAGTGGAGGAGTGCTGAGCCATGCGCCTTCAGCCCCCATGTGACAAGCTTTTGGAGTGGTGAAGGTCTCTATCTCACTCACTTTAGTTTCTCTCTTTCTCGCTCATCCACCCTGCACCCCCACCACCCCCAAACTTCTTCTCTGTGACTCTTTTTATTCTCATGCTTTTGGCCCTAGCAGACTTCTCTGCTCTGTTAAGTCCTCTCGACTATTGTATGAATGCAATCTATAATCCTTTATACTGTAATATCCTGAGCTTTGATTTAACTCTTGAGCTAAAATGACACAAACGTTATCTTTTCTTCCTGCGTCTGAATATTATCCTATTGTACTGTCCTCAGTCCATATTCTCCTCAGTTGGCTGACCGTCCATCTGGGATTACACATGGGCATTGACCGTTGGCATATGCAGCCACTGATGAAGCAGATTTTTTTTACTTGTCTCCAATTTAAGATGGATCAGCACTCCCAGTCCCATGTAGTTGGTGCGTGCACATCCCAATCCACAATTTAAGTGAAAATCTAGAACACAATCTAATATAGAGGACTAGATTTGAAAGAAATCAATCAAACAATATTTGGAATGATTTCACAATCAACTTAGGAAAATTAATGCGCTGACGAAATAAAACAATCAGCCAGGTTTATGTCTCATTAAAGCCCAATAAAACATCCAGTGTCCTTTCAAATCTTATAGGTGGATATTTAAAAATAGCAGATGTCCGAGCTGTTATTTTTTGGACATTTTAGAATTGTGACTTTTGAATTGTGAAGTTTGAGTGGTACTGATTTAGAAGGCATTTTTCAACATCGACCTGATGTCGTAAAGGATTGAGGAGATAAATAAAAGGTTGTGTCACCGTCCTGGTCAGGACCTGCACCCCTTGGGCCATTCTAGAGGTGTCTGTTGACGGGTCAGAGGGCAAGAAAGGTCAAAGGTTGACAACAGGTCAAGATGAGAGTTGATGCAGCCTAACATTGGTGATTGGAGGTGTGTGTGTGTGTGTGTGTGTGTGTGTATTTATTGCTCATGCGGTGGTTGTACGGAGGAGAGTTAGCAACATGAATTAGTACCTGATGCTCCACTCTACTACACAAACACACACAGAGACAGACAGACAGACAGACAGACAGACAGACAGACAGACAGACAGACAGACAGACAGACAGACAGACAGACAGACAGATACACTTGGTTCCTCTTATCACCACGGAATCAGTGGCTGGAGGTAAATGTGTACACTGGCTAATGTTTTACTGCCGTTTCTGTTGTCAGTTGGTTCCCGGCCCTGTTTGCATAAATCATGGCGGGTGAGCCGATCTCTTTCGCTGTCAGGCTGACACATGCATGCATATACACACACACACACACACACACACACACACGGGTGCACACGCATACACACACATGCACGAGGGTCAGAGCCTTGACCTGTTTGTGCGCCCGAATAGGAGTAGTAGGCTCCACGGCACATAGTAACCCCAGCAGTAGCAGCTCCCATATGACCCCACTGCTAGCCCCCTCTCTTCAGCGTCAACTTACTGAACCCTCCACCCCCCACACCCACACCTGGAGCCTGCTATCCCTGCATGAAAAAGAAAAAAACTTTAACCCCCCCCCTTTGCACTAACCCCTTACCCTCAACCCCACCTCTCTCAGGGGTCCTGTTACCGCGTCGACGATGAGCCCCGTTTATTTGGTTCATAAATCACTGGAAAGCTGTCTGTCAACTACCCGAGTCTCACTGACATTTTCCACTTTCTCCACACACCACACATGCACAAATGCATGCACAAACACACACGCACGCACACATCGCCCTTCTGTGTCAATATGCACACACTGACACTACACAGTATTTTTGAATGGTTCTTATTATTAGATCATAAATAAATGGCACTACTCAGTAGAGGTCTTCCAAAAGTTGTGCGACCACATGTGCACATTTACTTAAAACTAGCATCACAGGATTCCTGGCCCCTGTTTTTTTTTGCAGAGCCCCGTGCTTGTCAAAATGCATCTGTCACTCTATCCCAGCCGAGTAAATCTTAATTCGAACTCGCTGAAAGCTCAACATTTCCAATGAAATCCAATAATGTATTCCGATATTGTTTACGGGTACGAGTGACATCTGTGGTCCGATGCGGTTACATACAGTACCGTCACCATATCCGAGCCTCGGCGCTGTCGGTGGCTAGGTTACTCTTGTCCTGACTGATTATCAAACCCTAAAATAAACCCTTAAATCATGCACACGGCATGACACCCCAAATGGCCTTTTTCGCAGAATCGGCCCGCTGTTATATTTTTGTTTGTTTGTATCACTTGCTGGTTCACACTTGCTCTTGTTTCTTCCACTTTTCCTTGACACCATGAACCACACACACACACACACACACACACACACACACACACACACACACACACGCATGCGTGCGCGCTTGGACAGTCCAGATCTGTAAATTACACACTTATAGAGGGGGGGCATGGGCTTTAAATCACCAGGCCGATTTGTTTGGGACTATGCAGTTGGTGCTGCTATGCGCACTTGAGTCACTATGCTTTCTGTGTGTGTGTGTGCGTGTGTGCGTGTGTGTGTACTGTGTACTAATCTTTCAGCGTGCCATTGTTGGTCCCAAATGATTTTAATAGTTTTCATCATGTGTGTGTGACGTGTATGTGAGAGGGGTGGGTGAATATTTGTGTATGTGTGTGGGGTGGTGGTATTTACTGTGTGTGTGTGTATGTGTGTGCCCCTATGATCAGCTGTTTTTCTAAGTACCGATCTCGAAATGCCATTCCATAGTGCTCCCATAATTTTATCAGTTGCGCACTCTCTCTCCCTCTCTCTCACACACACACACACACACACACACACACACACACACACACACACACACACACACACACACACACACACACACACACAGTCTCATAGTCTGGTCCTGAACACACAGCACTCGCACACACTGACATTCTGCTCATTCCTCTGCACTTTCTCAGGCCCTCTATGTCAAACAGGTGGACCACTGTCTTCTCTTCCTGTCTGTCCGTCTGTCTTTTCACTCTCGTGTAAACATCTAATACAACCCAGATCTCAAACACGCACACACTTGAATTATTTTATTAAATTAAACAATTAAACATCCCATGCTGATGGACAGACCATAATAGCCAAGACAGTATTTAGCCATCGTTTTTTGCAATTCTCCCAATTGCAGGCCACAGAGCACAACTTTGCGCACCAAATTCTAGGACAATCATTTGACAGTTATACATTACAAATCAAAAGAGCCATAAACGTTCCACTGAAGGCTGGCACAGAAACACAGGGAGAGTGGCAGTACAGTTACAGTGATAGGCATAATGGTTTGGTACCAATTCATAAAGGCGACTTGCTAGTATTTTTTTATAAACATTGTGAAGCAACACTGGCTATGTTATGCTATCTGGGGTGGAAGTGTCGCAGGGTTAGGGCCCTTACAAACAGGCAGTCATTCAATAGGGCTATAGTTCATTTTCAATGAAACCTGCGTTTTAAATTTCTGTACATGCAGAGAAGTCGAGGGGAAACAACACAGGCGTGCGCACAAGTGTCCTGGAGCAAGACACTGAACTGTTTCCCCATGAGCACTTTGGTGCCTTACATGGTTCCTCTGCTCTTGTTGTGTGAATGGATAAAGGCCCTGTAAATGTACCATTTCTACAGTTATATTGGCGTGTAAAGGCTCCAGGGTGAAGTGGGTTTAGTTGAAGGGTTTTCAGCCTTCAACTGAAGCGCGTATTCCCTAAAATTGTTTTTAATATCATATTGTATATTGCCCTTAAGCTTATTTCTAATGGTTTGAGCCTCAATCACCACTGATATAACCAGTCCTTGTCATTTTTTTATGGACAGTTTAGCTGCAGTACCACAATGTCCTGAGGTGGTGGGGGCGCTGATATGGAGGATATTTTATAGTAGAGTCATTATAATACTGATGCTAGATGAAAAAAAAACAGGCTTGTTTAAATTCCATGTCAAATTGGAAAATCAACAATGTTGGACATTGTAAAGTGGAAATACAAATTTGGAACTGAAGAAGAGGAAGAATTATACAAAGATGGGTCCATTGAGGACATCATTATGAGGCAAAAATCAAACAAGCTATTCCTTTTCGTGTGTGTAAACATACACAAAAAGGTGAATTTCATGTTATTCCCCCTTTAAGGCTTCACCCTTATACTGCACGGTGAAGCCTTAAAAAACGACACTACACGCAGTGAAAACCTAAACCCACTTCACCCTGGAGTCTGTTTGAGCCTTAAGCTGGGCAACTGTGAGTGTGTGTATATTTGTGGTCATGTTTGTGTACATGAATGAGAGAACATGTGAATTCCGTATGCTCTATCCATGTGCAAATGTACTACATAGTAAACAGAAAACTTAACCAACGCGCATGTGGTGCATTTTTTCCCCCTCTATATTTAAACGGGGCGGTTTGATCTTTTGTGAGCGACACTTCACTTAACTTGACTGTGAGGACAAGCTCTTATAGAGTTCACTCCCCCTGCGAGTCACTCTTTACATTTGGCATTTTGATAAACGTCACGCATGCCAGCTTTATGGCCCCCTTTACCTATCTCTCTGCTGGTGACCCCCGTGACTGCGTCCCCCACCACCATCTGCTCCCCAGGACAACCACCCTCCCCAGCTACTCAAACTGTCAACTGGCTGTAATTAAATCACCCATCGACAACACTTATGTTAGGGGCAACATGTAGACCACCCGGACCCTGGACGAGGTGGAGACGGGAAGCACAGAACTAACATTAACATATCCACGCCTTTGCTGCCTTGGTTTGAGTGCTGTTTTAATTGGTAGTGGGATGATATTACAGTCGTAATACAGTACGGTAGTAACTGTATTATCGATTTTAAATTGTCATGTGAACAGTAAATAACGTAATGTTTGATCGTATCAAGTGATACCGATTTGTTATCAAATCATTATCAATACAAAATAAAAACTAAATTACGTTTCCATTCCATATAGCTACACTTGGTTTAAATGTTTGTATTCTGTGTTCATGTCAATATGTGGGTTTGCCCATTACATTTTCAAATATAATGTCCATCTATTTGCCAGAGAATCACTGTTTGTGATTGTTTTTATACATAATTTCTTTCTCTTTAAAAAACCTGCACTATCCACAAATTTCACACACATCTAATGTATTTACTTATAGTTCCTGGCATTGATTTTGAATCACTGAATCATATTGAATCGCCATGATGAACTACTCTTGTCTATGTATCATATCGTCAATTACTAGGGTTGTCCCGATCACATTTTTTTGTTCCCGATTCAATCCCGATATTTCCCGATTCGATCACTTTTTTTTGCTCCCGATACAATCCTGATAATTTTTCTCGATCAGATACATTTTGCAAATGCATTAAGAAAAAAAAGGACTAAAACTCAATTAAATTGTCCCAAGAAAAAGATCCACCAAAAAGTCCACCAAATAGCAGAATGATATAGCAGACTAGAATAGTACTCCTCACTCAAATGTGCACTTGGCAACTCCAAATTCCAAATTCCACAACATTTTATTTACCTGCCATAGTGTCAACCCCTTACCACTGTGTCGGATCTCTGGTTATACGGGTATATTTATCAATACTGAATGGTCTGATAATAACAAATGAGGGCCAATACTGATACCTTTCTGGCACCGATACAGTATTTTCCGATACTGATAAAAATAGGGCCGATCCGATACTTTTACCGATACAGTATCAATTACAGTATGTATTGTACAGTGTACAGTGTGTGTGTATATATATATATATATATATATATATATATATATATATATATATATATATATATATATATATATATATATATATATATATATATATATATATATATATAATATCTATACATGAGGGTTCTGAAGGATGAATGTGTGGTCCAGCTCTAGTTGTCTACTCATTGTATCAGAGGATTGGTGCACCGTTGAGGTGAGCTAGTGTGTGCAGCAGGAGGGTTGGGGGTTGTGTTTTTCCAATCCGCTGAGGGTTACTCGATGAGCATGTGTTGAAGCGTGTAATCAATACGATTGGGTCCCGAAACTTTACCCTTAATTTACCGTGTCTCCTTCCCAGTTAAGGAGGTAAATGTTTTCTTGGTATCCGGAGGAGCGGTCCTGTGTGCCAGGTTCAGCCCTGAATAAATCAGACACCTAACATGACGCAGGCGGAGCCTTACTAATTATTTGAGAACACATGTCGGGCAGGGCACGGGTGCCATTTAGTGGTAAGTGGCTCCCTGGGAGTGGTGGGGGGGTGTCGCCATCTTTAGCCGTAGGAGCATAGCCACACTCTTATCAGTCTCTTTCTACTGTAACTGAATACGGTTTGGAACCTTATTTAAAGGGATTGTGACATTTAAAAAAAAATCCTGAGCTCAGAAAGATGCACCCGAAAACAGGAACTTTTCACATTCAGTAGATTTTCTGTGGTCTGGGTTTTTCTGGCTCAAAAAGTGCTGTAAATCCCATATACCGGTATGTTAATGAGATTTACCGACAGATGTCAGTGTTTCCACTGTTGCAGCTCAAAAGCCTCTTGAACCCCCAGATAAAACCACAGAAAATGCACTGAATGTTCAAAATCCACATTTTCTGGGTGTAATTGAGATCATAAAACCTAAAAGACCGAACATAAATAAATAAAGATAAATCAAAATGAATGTCACAAACACTATTTCAGTGGCCAGTATTACTTGGGCCAGACTACTAGTATAATGTTGGTAAATACTTACAACGTTTTTGAGAGGGTTTGACACACTTAAAAATGAACTAAGGGGGTAAAGCCTGCACTCTTGCACCCGATATGAACTCTGACCATTCCTGGGGTTCTTTTTACACAGTTAGGTATGGAGTGAGTAACAGTGGATGTGCTGTTTGGTGGTGGGGGTCCTGTTGCATTACGTCAAGCCCTTGGTTCTGTTCGTGGTGAAAGGAGAACTGGGACAGTCGGGGGGCCCAGGAGTAGCCGTTCCATAAATCGACACCTTTTGTCAGTTGGATGGCAGGTTGGCACCACTGCTGACCCCCTCCCACCACCACCACCACCTCCCTCCTAAACCCCACTGTAGCCCCCCTGCCCACCCCCGTGAGGCAGTAACCCAATCCAGCGCCTCTTCTCTCCATATGTCCGCCTGCGGTCACACTGACGTGTTACCATAATAATCATGAGCGGTTGGCATTTGCGTGGGAAGATGAGTACTGGGCCTATGGAGCGATTGGCATTATAATTATTCCCCTCCTCAAACACATGCACACTGTCTTATGTGTGCAAGCATGAATGCACGCAACGCATGCACCCGCAGGCCACTGGATGGGTCATCAGGACCAGGTCTGGATTGACGCTATAGTATATGTGAGTTAGGAGATATGATATAGGCCTAAATGTAGGGATTGTCAATAGGGTGTTCTCCCCCCGGCGACGTACCCCCCACACCTCGGCCCCACAGTTCTTCTGCCCCTTTTTCCATACAGCTGTCACCTTTTACTTTTACTTTATAGGGCTCTGCAGTGACGTCAGAGCGCCTCTTCCGGAAGAGATTTCCCCATTCGCTTTCCTCATAGACTTTGATTTGTATGAAGACGATTATGCAGGGGACAAAGCCAACTCGGGAAGTGACAAATCATGACATCAAACACAATGTTTTGGACTGAACAAATAATTAAAAGACGAAAAATGGCAAAGTGTTGTAACCTGCTGCTTTTCAAAATATTGTTGTTGTGTTTGTTGTCCATCATGACCTGAGTTGTCTTTGTCCACAGCGGGTAAATATTGTTTGAAAAGTCTATAAGGAAAATCATTGCATGGGTTAATCTCTTCTGGAACAGGTGCTCTGACGTCACTGCAGCTGGCACTATACCTGATGTAAACAAGTCTTAGTCCTTTTTCTGGCTTTATCCTTGCAGCAGTTTTTGTATTGACCTATTTAAAAATGTCAATCAAGCTTGTTTGTTAAATGTAGACTGTATATTGCGTTTGTACCATTACCGTTATGTGTGGTAGGCTAAAAAGGCATTCATAAAAGAGTTATGCCTTTAGTTATAATTATGTACATACCCTATTTTATCATTCAGCATTTTAGCAAAAGCGATAGTTTAAGCATAATGACAGTATAATTTTAAAAATGTAACGTGTGTGTGTGTGTGTGTGTGTGTGTGTGTGTGTGTGTGTGTGTGTGTGTGTGTGTGTGTGTGTGTGTGTGTGTGTGTGTGTGTGTGTGTGTGTGTGTGTGTGTGTGTGTGTGTGTGTGTGTGTGTGTGTGTGTGTGTGTGTGTGTGTGATTCTGAACTCTGTCTGTTGACACTACGTGCATGAGAGCTGGGAGGTGGAGTGTCCAGTGTAATAACCCGGTCTTCGTCACATCTCCCTAATACAATATCAACATACACCATTTCTTCTAGAGATATTGTGTATGTATACAAATTGTGATACAGTGAACAAGCATTATATCATTTCCAGTTCTATACCTTAATATACGTTTGTATACTTGTCTTACACTTACTACAACACCTGAAGTTGTTCAGGGAAATCACATTAAACAAATCTCTATTGCCCAGCCTAGTGAACTACAGACTTCAGGGAAAACCTCTATTGGAGAAGTTGCAGTCAAAATACTCCAAGCTTTTCCACGGCGGACGTTGGGCACCACAAACGGTACAGTTGGGGGGGACTTGTTGTTGTCGTCACCCCTTTCCACGCAGGTCACGGCCAGTCAACACACTGACCACTGACCACACACATCAAGGCTGGGCTATATTTCCACCAGCCCACCCTCGCCTCAGATTTGCATTCTCAGATTCTGCAGCTTGGCCCTTCACCCCGCCTCCGACACTGTGTCTCTGCCTCCCCAGTATCCAGAAGGAGTGAATGTATTATTGTCTTAATTGACGTATTGGCTGAGAATGTGTTGGTAGGCTGCCGGAGTCAAACAGAGGCCAAGGCCCACAGTCACTTTGTCTTTGGTGAAGTTTGCACGGCCGCCCATGACGTCGAACGGCCATTCCAGGCTAGTACTCATGTTTTATGAGTATTTGGGGGGACAGATCTCTTTATTTCAAACACTTCGCTCTACTTCTCTGCCCTGTCTAACTCCAGCTGGCCTTCTCTCCAGACTCTCAAGGGGTAGACTCCAGGCTGTAAGGCCCCAGGCTGAGGGGAAATCTGACCCCCTAATCTCCCTGACATTTTTTTTCCCAGGCTTTCCAACTTTCCATTTCAGTCCTTACCAGCTCGGGACACCCGAACCCCCCACCAAGTCTATTCTGGTCCTGGAGAGTTATTCAATGACCCCCACCTCATTGCCTACTATCCCCAAACCTCTCTCCTCTCCCCCTTTGCCCACCTCGGTGACTCCTTGTTGCTCCTTTCCTCCCCGCTGGGCCCAGTGCGTTGTCCCACGGGGGCAGTTACATTTCTGCAGCCTCCCGAGTGCTCCGGGCCTCTGCAGCTATTTGGCCGTGCACTTCCAGACACGAGTGGCATGCAAACCCCAGGGCTCAACACCAGATTTCCCCCCCCCTGCTAAAGCCCCTCACTCTCTCCCCACGATCATACGGCCTACCCTTATGACCCAACCCCTATGCTCTCCAAAACACCCTCAGCATCGTCCACGCCCACTTCCCTGCCGTTGAGGCCCCCACTAAGCCTTGTGTCTTCGCCATCCCTGTCACTGTCTCCTGAAGAATGAACAAAGCTGCCAGTGGTGAGAGGAGAAATGACAGACAGGTGTACACTCCGTGATGGATCGGCCCCGTCATCTCCCTGCATAGCCATTTCATTTTCTCTCTACGCTTTTCAGATGTTTTACTCCACCTTCCCTCAATCTCACTTAACTCCTCTCTGGCCCCCCACCAACACCCCCCCCACACACACACACACACACCCCAGACCCTGCTTTCCCTTACTCCCCGCATGTGTGTATTTAATAATGGATGATTGTTTGTGTTCGTCAGTCAGCGTGCTTCTTGTTAAAGGACTTTAAGATAACTGCTAATTCCAGCAGGGGCTGTATTGATTAACTGTGCTGGGCGCGGGGATTGTTTTATAGCCACACCCCGTCCACCCCTCCTTCTTCCCAGCCTCTCTGCCCTCTCCTCCTCTCTCCTCCTCTTCCCTCGTTGCATAGAGGGTCTCTCTCTGGCTGAATAATTAATGCTTAACCTATTTAATTAGTGAGATTTGCTCCGAACAGAGGCAGAGTAATTGACTCCTCAAACTCGGGTTGTGTGTGTGTTGTGCGTGCGTGCCTGCGCGTGCACACATGTGTGTGTGTCTGTGTGTGTATCAGAAGGGGAACTGTTACATCTGTGCACAAGTGTGTTTATCGGTGCCTCTGCGAGTGTGTGTTTAATGTCCATGTGCGTGACGTGCCACTGGCGTGCAGTAAACATTGGCCATTGTGACATTTTACGCTTGATTTGAAGCGGGTATAAAGGGTGATGTGTGCAGTGCATCGCCGCAGCAAGGCTGCCAATGCAGTTGGCATCAGTGGTAAGTGTTGGCACTTGTTTGGTATGGTAATGTTGGCAACGAAAACTGTGTCCGTGCCAGCATGGGGCTTGACAGGCTTGCACACTCGACAGGGAGACTGGGGTTAGGAGAGCAGTTATTCCGTCGGGCTTATGGTGGATTATAAGCAGCGTTTGTGACACTGATAGTAACCAGACACACGTCACAAACGCAGTGATTCTCACTTAGTGGTCTAAGAGTGATGGTGGTTAAATATAGGGGCATGAAATGGTACTTTTTTGTGTGTGTGTGTGTGTGTGTGTGTGTGTGTGTGTGTGTGTGTGTGTGTGTGTGTGTGTGTGTGTGTGTGTGTGTGTGTGTGTGTGTGTGTGTGTGTGTGTGTGTGTGTGTGGATGCTTTTACGAAATTCACAATTTCATAAGGAAACAATTGTGATTGTAATATGTAATACAATTGTATTCTGTGCAAATACTGTATACATTATAAAGTGACAACAAACACACTCTTAGGTACAATTCTGTATTTGTATTCTGTATTTTTTTTGCCACTATTATGTTCTCCCCTAACCGTTAAACCAGCATTAAAGAACTCTCCCTTTCCAAAGAATAGAGAGTGGCGGATTCAAAGACGCACATAAATTAAATTATTCTTGATATGATGTATCATAAGGCATAATGACAAGAGTGTCCCTTCACTTCACACGTTGGTGTTTTAAAATACCATCAGGCCTGGGTCCGCAAGGATACTGGACGCCTAAGAGCGTTTGTCAGCTGTAATGATGGCTGTACTGTTGTGTTGTCCCATAATCACTGACACTAAATCTCCATCTGTCAGTGACGCAGCGAGACCACTGGTGTCTGTCAGGTCAACTTGGCCCAGAGACCAGGCTATAACCAGCAGTTATCACTATTTGTGCATACCTGAGTCTGGATCAGCATGTACAGACAGATTCAAGAACACATGCTTACATTCAGTTGCATGTGCACACGCACAGTGCACACACACACATGCACGCACGCACAGACACACACACACACACACAGAACACTCACGTGCAAACAAATTGTATTGCTTGCATTCCTGCCCATGTGCTGCAGAGGGGGCTGTACACAAGTATACTGCTGGTTCAGCAACCTGACTTAAGTGAACATAGAACAGAGTGCAGATACAGTACAACCTCACTTTGACCCAAGTTCAGAGAAAGGGCGCTGTGACATACCCATGTCCTCTATGGGTCAAAACTGTGTGTGTGTGACGTGTGTGTGTGTGTGTGTGTTTGTATTGTTCACATTCATGGCTTGGATTTTGGAGGTCGAGCTAATTAGAACAATGGTTCTCAGACTTTTGGAGCACGCCTCAAAAAGTTTGTCTGGCTTTTTCAGACATGAGGTCACGTCTGTGCTTTTAATGTTTGACTTATTCATACGTCCCAACAAATTTGCCAGATAAGTCTGTGGTCATATAGCAGACAAGTCTATGGACTTTTAAAATACTCCTATTGCACTAGGAACAGGCCAGTCAAATGTGCAAAATACCAAAGTACTATTAAGCCATAATGTAGATTTTTGTTACAAACATTAAATGCCATTGAAAATGAGTGAATCAATATAATCTCATTATATTGATATTATTATATTGATAAAATTATTGGACCTGCTTGAAATGTCATTGTTCCGTCAATGATGATGTACTTTTCTCCAATCACTCATTGTACGGAATAATGGAATCAGATGTGTCCATTTGATTCTATATTTTTTTCTGTCCATTTTGCACTGAACACTTCCGTGCATGAAGCATTTATTTAACGCTGATGCATTAACACTGTCATAATGTTTACATTGTTGTTGCTGAGAGGGTTTGCCTGTATCAGTATTTCATCATATTTGTTCCTTACCTCTATTATTTTCACTGTTTTTATAATGTATCATAGGCCACATTTGAGCTGATAAGCAGCCTTCTCAGTGAAAGGGGGCTCCGGATAATAAATATGATTTAAGTCGTTAAACAGTTCAAGGATCAGTGTCACTCCCTGAAGATTTAGAACATGTTGATCTGAATGAATATATATATATATATATATATATATATATATATATATATATATATATATATATATATATATATATATATATATATATATATATATATATATATATATATATATATACTGTATATCGTTTTCCTTTGGATTTTTAAAGAGCAGTGATCCAGCTCTCTTCCCTTACAATCTGGTAATAGTTGCACGGTATAGAGGCAACTGCAAAGCAAAATATGACACACAACAATGATTATAGTATCAAGAACAAAACAGGCTTGAATTTTGCTTTAAGAGAATTGTACCTTTTAGACTGACACATGTAGCTATCAAATGTATGTCATGTCATTCCCTTTATATCCAAACTCAACTGATCCCAAAAATACAAACAGATATTTGTATATTTATTTCAGAGTTAATAATAGACGTTCTGGGATTCTTCACAGACATGAAGTACGGTAGTTCTATATCCAGTGGTGGAGCGGTGCTGTGACAGCAGAGGTCCTTGACATCACCACCAGCCAGCTCCCCCTCTATTCTCTCCTCTTTAAGTCTGAAGCTACAATGACAGGAGACAAACTAGCCATTTCCCCCACAGCAACTCACCAGGGACAGCAGAAAATGAACTGCCCCAGATCAATACTGTACATGCTTTCTCTTTCACACACACACACGCACACGCACACACACAAAATCACATAGTCCCACAGTCACAGAGTTACACTTTCACTACGCAGGGCTGCGGGCGGAGGAGGATCAGGGGTAGGACCGTGAGGTTCCCAGTTCAATCCCGGACTCCCCTAGAGTTGCTGTTAGAGGTGTCTTTGAGCAACAGTGTATGAATGAGTGAATCTAAAGCGCTTTGGATAAAAGTGCTGTATAAGTGCACCATAGCATTTACTACCCCATACACCATTTTCTTTTGAGGAGTCACAAAGGAGTTCAGGTTACACAAGCAAACCAAAACATGTAAAACACTGGTCCGCTATGTAGCTGGATGGCCCAAATAAATTAAATATGATCCAAAGAGCCAAATGTAGACGAAACAAAGGCAAACTGTGACACATGGTCTGCTATGGGGCAGAGCTACAGTGGAAAGAAGACCTTGATACAGGGGCGGATCTAGGCATAGGCATGGGGGGGCAATGCCCCCATAAATGCCCAGTCTGCCCCACCAAACATGATGGCATGCAAAACAACCCAAGATATTTCAGTGCTTGTATTTAAAAGTATTTGAAACACTACTGAAAATGGTATGGGGGCGGCTTCATGAAGCTGCCCCCTTACGGTTTTCTTCTGCGCCCCCAATTGGAAAATGTTACATCCGCCCCTGCCTTGATAACAAGACACAACAGCACTACAATATCTAGATGTAGTATATGTTTGCGTATGCAAGTATACCATGTCCATGTTTATATCACACATACGAGTGCGTGGCACGCATAGAGTACATACAGTATTTGTGCTTATAAATGTGCCTGTGAGTGCCTACATTTGTATGTGTAGCCGTGCACACGCACAGCCTGATATTGTGTGGGCTTGCCTTAAAGAAGGCGATATTGATCATTTGCCGTTTACTGTCCCCAGCTCCCTCGTGAATTGCTCTGTGGGAAGTGGTTAATTTGTCTCCTGTCCAGGGGCCTTCTGTGTGTGTGTGAGTGTGTATGAGTGTCATGCCTATACGGTTTGTGTTGTCAATTTGTCTCCTGCGTTAGGCCAGGGCGGGGGCTGGGCTGTTAAATACCTCTCTCCGTCTGTGCGGAGACATGCACCGGTGTCATTGATCCTTCTGTTCAATGACAGTAATGCTAGACTGATTGCCAAATGGCTATCATTAACAATATGAACTCTGCTGTAGATAAAAGTCTGTGGCAGTGAGAAATGTCCCTTTTATGTGGGCTAACCTGAATAAAGGTGTTATGGAGAGGAGACCAGACCGTGTGTGCCTGAATTGTTAGGTCCTTTAACCTAGGAGTTTAGGATCTGAATTTGATAAGCTTGTGAGGTGTTGCCTGTTTGCTCTATATTCCCTGGCTTTTAGTTTTGGCCTGGTGTTTCAGCTGTGAGAATTACCAGTGATACTGCAGTATATGTTTTAAGTCACAATTTGGCCTGTTTTAACGCTAATTAACTCTAATCTAACTAATTTGGCTGTTAAACCTAAAACCTTTTGTTTCCTTTGCGCTTGAGTTCCTCTTTTTCTGCTCTACTTCAGATTTCTTTGTTGAAGATAGATCTTTGATAGAGCTTTGAAGATTAGCTATTTATCACTAAATGTTTGTTTATCTTTGAAGACTGCCTATTGTGACTTGCCTGGCTGAAAAGGGTTAATTAATGGTTTTAAAAAAGAGTTTAGGGGATTATAATTATAATCAATAGACAAATTATAATTAATAGACATTTTCTTTCACAACTATTTTGAATTAACTTACAAAAAGGAAGACATTTGTCATATATTCTTGACATGCTTTGAAATTAAACAATTGCAATACAGAAAATTAAACTCATTTACCTTTAATGATAAAATCAGTATACTGCACATAGCTCTGTACTTGAGGTTTTGCACAGGCTTACACTAGTTTGAGTCATGCATGGGTGTCAGGCATATTGCATGGCCAGTGAGTGACTGTTTACAAGAAGCGTCGAAAATATCAGTTTACAACTACTCATTTTAAGCTTCCACTATGCCTGAATGGGGAGTGTGTGCACTCTGTGGTACCTCACTGTGGTCTTGACTCTTGGAGTATAGAGTTCATGGCCTTTGGTTTATTTTGGAATAGATTACGACACTACCCTTTTCTTTAGGAGCCCCCCTCTGTCTCACTGTCAGTGCGGCTAGTCTTTCAGGGCATTCTTAGTTTAATGAGTTTATACATATAAATGACTTGCAGAAACAAGTATTGAATGACTACAGTGATGATCACTTAGCCTATCATTCATGCAATAGTAATCAAAGCTCAACATGAAAACCCAATCCAGAATTAGCACGATATTGCAGGCATTTCGGAATTTGGACTGTCGAGTACTCATTCACAAGTGGATCTCTTCCCAACACTTGGACATCTGTGGAAACTCTTATATGTAGGGAGATGTTGCAGTTCATCAAGTTCATGGCTCAGATGGCGCCATGCAGGTTGTCACAGTGGGAACCTATAAGCTTGTAGATGTGCTTATTTAATTGTTTATTTTAAAACCAATTCACAATGACGCGACTTCAGCCAGTAGCTTTGGCTATTTGAGGGTCCTTGTTGGCATCGAGACCCCTGGCTCAGTACATATAGTGGTATCAAACAAAATCCCACTATATGCACTGAGCCAGGGGTTTTGATGCATTAAAGTACAGCAGTTCAAGGGAAATTCTTCCCACCAAGATTACATTTATTTTGTGGATTGTTTGTTGTTTTTTGCAATGTGACTCTAGGAGTGAATATCCTGCAATTGGGATAGATGGGTAGACATTGGCAGTTAAATTGTGCATGCCTTCCCTTGGGTCTTTTTCGTTGGTCAACCATGACATTGAAGGACCTTTTTATTGGTAGAGTATACGTGCGCTCTGCTCTGTACTGTGCCAGTGGTTCAGCTTTGGACAGTGTCTGCTCCACTCCAGCCAGATGCCTGCTCCTCTGCTGCTCAGGATCAGCAGTTTAAGAAGCCGGTGCCAGTTCTGCCTGGCGCAAAGGGAGCAATTAGAGCCTGGCAGCTGCACCCACACTGCCACCGTGGTGAGAGAGAGAGAGGGAGCTATAGGGTGTCTGAGGACAGAACATAAGAGAAGGGCCAACGGTGGGCCAATGGATACATGTTGCCGGGCAATAAAGAGTGAGTTATTGGAGTGAGAGGGACCTATGATTGAGACGCGGCGAGAAATGATGGAGGCGAGTGCAGAAAGTGACCGATTACCTGGAGGCTGTGGCTGTAAAGGGATGGCGGTGGGAGGGTGTGTGTTGGGGGGGGGGGGGGTGTTTATTTGGAGGCTTGCTCCTTCAAAGCACCTGCTAGAGTTCAAAAGGCATTAGTGAAAGGAGAGAGGCAACAAATTAGCGCCCCTGTGGCTTTGCTGGAGGCTGGACTGTTCAACGTCAGGGGCGGATCTAGGCATGGACATGGGGGGACAATGCCCCCCCCCAAATGCCCAGACTGCCCCTCCAAACATGATGGCATGCAACACATCCCAAGATATTTCAAATTAAAGTTCTTATATTTATAATGATTTGAAACACTGCTACTGCTACTAACTTAACTACAGCTGTGTCACCACTAAACCAACGCCATTTCATCATTGAAAACAGAAAACTCTCTGAGTCTGACCTTTAGCTTTGTGCATGCTGTGTGTCTGTTGCAACTTCAACAACAACTGATGTTATTAGTGGATGCTTACTTTGCCTAATAAAAGGCAAAGTAATCGAAAATGGTATGGGTGCGGTTTCATCACCCGTGGTGCGAAGCCGCCCCCATACCATTTTCTCCTGCCCCCCCCCCCAATTGGGAAATGTTACATCCTCCCCTGTTCAGCGTTGAAGAGGACCCCCCTCCCCTCAAACACTCACACACACACACACACACACACACACACCCACCTCCGCCCCTACCTCCCTGAAACATCACCTTTCACCCCAGTAAATGTAGCGCCTTATGCAAATCCCTGCGTCCTTCTTCCATGTGAGTGAGTCGAACGTGGCTGGGGGCCAGAGTAAGTGGTCAGACAGCAGGCCATTAGACCGGGTTACAGTGGGACCTCAAAAGGTCAAATGTCAATGCCAAGGGTTACCTGTAAACCTACACTGTACGTAGGACACAACAACCTCCAGGGCAACATGAGAGGTGTGCTCACAGTTGATCTTATTCTGCCGATTAACATACGCATCCGGTACAGAAGGTACACTATTTTCGGGATGCGAGCTGTCATCGGTGACAGCAGATAATTGAATACATGCAGGCTTTGAGATCTTCCCACCTGTCCATTCACCTATATACGGGAAGTAAGAAGTGAGGCAGCCGCAAAACGAAAAGAAAATAACCCCGCGTGCGATGACAAATATAGAGTGTGAAGGAATTGAAAAATAACGTGACAATTCTCCAAGCGTTTTTGATAAATGGCGAGACCATTAGACGGAGACTGTGTTGATGTGATGAAGACGCATGGTTCCACGCGTACCGTTTGTCATTCATCAACAGCCACCGGTCCTGCCATTCATTGTGCTAGCACGTGTGTGGACCACAAACTGCCAATCACCACCCCCATAAAGCAAGCCCAACCAAGCACCTGCGATAGAAGATATACAGCAAATGGCTTTGGTGGAGAACAGTCACCTCTGCTTTTTTTTCTCCCTGACCTTAATTGAATTTTGTCCTTTCCAGTCCATATCTATATCTCCCTGAAGCCCAACCCCAAGGTTTCTAAATGCACCACCAATCCCACCACCACCACCACAGACACCACATTTCTCTTTTAACACTCTGACGCGTTCATGTGGCGCTGCACGTCGTGTCTGCATCTCTCACTCAGCAGCTGAAATGGAAGAAGTGCAACAAGCCCTCCCGTCCCGGAGCGCACACACACACACGCACACACAGACACACGCACACACTCCTGCACACCGGTTGGTGTCCCAGCAGAGGACGGCCTCAGGCTCAATCACTCACTAACCCAAAAGAATCAGCCCACGTGATGGATGGATGTTCCGGGTGGGCATCTTGCAACAAGAACCCCCCTCTAAATAAGCCCCCTCCAAACATACATGCCACCCCGCCTGCCCTGCGCCGGTGATTGACATATCACAGGACGCAGCATGTGTCTCGGACCCGTCACTCACTGTGTGTGAAATAAACCCTCCACTGAACATAGATCTACACTTGTCCACCTGCTCTTCTGCCCTACCTCATCTCCCTCCCTCTCTCCCTCTCTCTCCCCTTCTCTCTCTCCTCTCTTTTCTTTCTGTCACTCACTTAGTCACTTGTGAGCACACGCACGGACATTTGCGTGCACACAAAACACAGCCACACACACTCACTCATGTGCACACACACTTACTTTCAGATTCCCTGCTGCCATCCCGGGGGACTGCTTAGTTCCTGGCGGGGGTCTTGACATGTATCAGTAGGGGCAGGGTTCACATCCCCAGCGGCAGCTTCTGTTGCGCTTTGGGGAGGGCGCTCACTTAACCTTCAAGTGCTCCACTCACACTTGAAAAAAGGTTTTTATGGCACATGCCGCCCTCCCTTCTTCTATATGTCTGTCTGTCTTGTCGCATACACATGCGCACACACACACACACACACACACACACACACACACACACACACACACACACACACACACACACTACTGTGTGTCACACTTCGCACAAGCGCACAAATAATGTGCAATCCTCAGATGGGACAGAGGCCCCCAGGCCCTTCCTCTTGACGCTGCTAATGGGACATGCTGATTGACAACCCCACACATCCCTTTGAACAGAAACAACACGGCATTTGACACACACACACACACACACACACACACACACATACACACACACACACACACACACACACACACACACACAAACAACATATGTGAGCGCGACAGCCAGACATGTGTGAGATGGATTTTTTGCGACATGCATGGACATCAAAAAACCTGAAGGAATCGCATCCGTCGCTGGTGATTTCGTCAGCTCCGCCCGGGGTCAGGGTCAAGGTTTAGGTCACAGGAAATGTGTGTTTTTCTTTTCTTTTTTATTCTTTTTTTCCTTCTGTATTCATGTTATTGACGTGCCACAGAGCTGCTGGGGCCTGTGTCTGCTCTGAAGTAAGGACCTTTGCCACTAAATTATTCATCAAGGTTGTTGTGCTGCTTATTATTCAAGATTACAAAGCAACAGAGGCCCCTAACAGAGATGTTTTTTTCCTTTGTTTGTATGGCAGTGCTTCTCTAGTAGGGTTGGGAGAAACCGAATCAAACATGGAGGGACTGTAATCGTTTCTATCCCATAAGGAACCATTTTCTTTAGGGACAAGTATCGGGTCGGCCCTTTTATCATATCAGTTCATATTAGTATCGACAAATAGTGTATTAGTATAGGAAAAGTATTAACCCTTATTTGTCATCGGGTCATATTGTCACTATGACAGGTAAATGAAATGTTGGGGCATGTGGACCTTGCTTTGGAATTGGCCAAGTGCACAATTGAGTGAGGAATCTGCTATTACTGGTTGATGGACTTCATTTTTTGTTTTTATTAATTATATATATTGTTTTCTGGTATTAGTATATGGTATTCGTATCGGCTAACGCAGCAATTGTGGTATCGGTATTGGGATCGGATCGGAAATGTATCGGGACATCCCATTCGGAAAATATGGGAATTTTAAATGGGAAAGTTATTATTAATTCAATAATTATTAACTCTATGAGTGCCATTTTCGCAGCCTGTAGTGCCCCCATTTGATCCAGAGTGCCATTTATATGGATTAGGTAAAAACACAAAATGGCAGTAGTATACATTTATACATTTCACACATACGGAATTTCAGAGATGTGTGACTAAAGGGTTAACTCCCCCCCTACCCCTGCCGATCACATCATTTCTGGAAGTGTCACTTCCTGCCACGGACCAAAAAATCAGCTGTTCCACCATGACACACAGGAGAGATGCTAAGCCGTTACTATACCAAAATTAATCATATTGAAGTGAAAGTGAAGTTTAGTGACCGGCACCGCCGATTGCCACAATGGACTCGGATATGGACCTAAATACGCCGTGCATGCACGAATGCGCACGCACCCCCCAGCAGGGGTGCGACTGGGTGCGCTAGCGATGCTAACTCGGTTAGCATCAATGTACGTTCAAATCTCGTTCAAATCTCGTCGTAACGTCTATGGCACCTGTTCCTGGACCTGTTTAACAAAATCTCGTCTTAACGCCCCTTGCAATCAAACAGTTAAAGCAAACCGTTATCTCATTGACCAGTCTAGTGGTGGTTTAGGGTGGCACAAATAATCCACCCAAAACATACTGTTTGTATGTACAATGAAACTGTGCAATTTTACATATACAGTAGTCAGTTCACCTGCCTGAATTAGTGGTGTGTGTGTGTGCGTGTGTGTGTCTGTGTCATGACACTAGGTGGTGATTTGGTGAAATATCACTTTTTCTGACACATAAACACATACATACATAAAGTACATACAAACACATTACTATGCATAAGGAATACGGTAGCATCACTACAACAAAAATGCTATATGACAATAACTTGTGTCAGTCACACACGGAACACTGAAGGAGAATAGGAAAAAAGACGTAGATTATAGCAATACTATTTATTATGAAATGTACGCTGGTATGTTATTTAACATACCAGAGTGTGCATTTCTACGCACACACATGCATGCGTACGCGAGGCAGGGCCTCATTCGGTCAGAGCCCAGGGAGGCCCCCGAGGTCAGCCGGTGTGCATTACAGCTGATGGCTTCACAGCGATGATGGACGAGGCAGCCATAACCAGTAACCATACCCTCACCACCATCACCATGCCATACCGACCCCCCCCCCCCACACACACACACGCACACACACACACACACACACACACACACACACACATACACACAATTTAATAACCACAACTTCCTCCCAACGGTCCCCAGCGGACACACCCCATCTCCGGTCATCCCTCTACCCCCCCAGGCCCACGGGAGTAGGTGATGGCATGCACAGGCCAGGGAGGGGGCGGTGGGTATTCATCCTGTGGGACAGTACTGAGCCCCACCCCACCATCAGCCTGTTGATGCATGTCAGAACCACCCCTCCAGAACCAGGCAGCCGTCCGTCCACACACTCCCTGCAGAACCCCTTTGTGCTAATCATCTCCTTGCAGGATGTAGATTGCACTTGTGAAAGGCTGCAGGACTAACGTTCCACCTGTTTGTTACGTGACAACTAAAGTTGTTTTTGTTTTTTTTTTTCAAACAAGGTTCACATTCTTTTGGTTGTTATTAGACGTAAAAGTTGGGTGTTATATTATTTTTTCATTTGCTGCGTCCTTTTGTTTTGTTGATCTAGGCTATTTTTGACAGGGAGGCAGAGACGTTCGCACAAAGGGCTAAATACATCCTTTATTGTAGTAGTCCTTCTAGATCCCAGGAAATTACATTTGGCAACAAAAGATCGCAGACTACTGAATGTGAAGGTGGAGGTACTGTGGACATGTAGTGTGTAGTGTATGACTATAGTAGTAGGTTTATGGTTTAATAACCACAACCTCCTTCCTCTCAGCCTACCTCCCAACGGACCATATTCGAATGCCCCGCCCCCCTGTCAAACATGATAAAATTGTTAAAATAATAATAATGATACTAAAAGAAAGCAGCAAAAAACCTAAAATGTGAACCTTGGTTGAAAAAAATAAAATAAAATAAATTTGTCCTTTTAAAGAAGCTTGCTTTTATACAATAGTACAATACAGTACAATAGCGTTCTTTATCGTTCTTGCTGTTCTATGATCATGGCAGGACCGCAGAGAGAGAGAGAGACAGAGAGAGATGGAGACAAAGAGAGAGAGAGAGTGAGAGAGAGAGAGAGAGAGAGAGAGAGAGAGACTGCTCTGAACCAGTGCCCAAGGCTAGGCCAGGCTGTGGAGTCCTCCTCCGTCCATCACCACTTGGCAGTCCCCAGGTCTCTGAAGGCAAGACTGTTTTTAGTCCTTAGAAACGCATCAAGGTCGAGAGAATGTTAAGCGTGCGGGCGTGTGCCCCGCACTACGGATCATTTATTTATGTCCGTGTAGATAAACAGCAACCAGTATTATAAAAACGGAGGATTACCCGGGGATTGCATGGCACTCATCCTGGACATATTGCATTACCAAGCATACACCGGGTCGGACATATAGTAA
Organism: Benthosema pterotum; assembly: GCA_039105355.1. Classification (NCBI taxonomy): domain Eukaryota; kingdom Metazoa; phylum Chordata; class Actinopteri; order Myctophiformes; family Myctophidae; genus Benthosema; species Benthosema pterotum. The sequence goes on along the minus strand of CM076979.1, from coordinate 32,219,429 downwards.
GAAAGCATATAACGTTTACTGATTATTACACACACACACACACACACATGTGCCAGGGGCGGATGTAACATGTCCCATTTGGGGGGGGAAAGAGAACATGTTGGAGGGGCAAGAGAAAATGCTGTTGGTTTAGTGGTGCCAAAATTGTAGTTAGTAGCAGTAGTAATGTTTCAAATTTTAAATATAAGCACTTTAATTTGAAATATCTTGGGTTGTTTTTGATGACATCGTGGGTATTTAGGGGGGCATTCCCCCCCATGCCCATGCCTAGATCCGCCCCTGACGCATGCACATATGTGCGGACCGTGACAGCAGGCCAGGGACCGAGGGGGGATCCACTTCCTGTGGCTAAGTGCGCAGAGGGCCTGTCAATCATCTTGGAGGAGAGAACGCTGCATTCTGAGGTCTCCAGGCCTTGGAGGAGAGAGGCTTTTAGGGAGGAGAGAGAGAGATGTGGAAAGACGCCTCTCGCTCCGTCTTACTGCTTTCCAGAATTCAGCACACTTGGATCGCATCAGTGGGAGTTTGCTCAAGTTCTCGACAAGCGCGTTCCGAGCATACTGCCATCATTAGACACCACAGTGGTCTCACAGGCAACAACACATCACTCCACGTACGTCATAGCATAGTCTTCATGCCGTACACAAATACACACACTGTGTGTTCAGCCACAGACAGACAGACAGACAGACAGGCCGCATGTCCAGCTGTGTTGTAGGACTCGTTTATTTTTAAGTATACGAATATTCGTCTCTCTGTCAGAAAGCGTCGCCCTGCGTGTGTCAGGCGCACGCAGAGCGTGTATTTGCATAACCGCGCGGTGCTTAGAGCAGCTTTGTTAAACTGCAGTAACTCTTGTTAAGTCTGACGAGCTGTCTCCATCACAGCCGTCGGTTGGTGGTGCAGAGGGAATCAGAAGAGCCCCCCGGGGACCCCCCGCACACGACTGTCAATAATAAGATTTATGATGATACATCATGGGGGGTGTGGAGGGGGTGGGGTCTACTACACATGGAGCGCTGTTCTCTAGAATTAGAAGAAGGGGATCACCCTAAGAGGATGGGGAGAGGAGAGGTGTCGGGGAGCAGCCTGTCACTGGGCTGTGGTTTACACCAGAGAGCGGAGCTATCGGGGGTCCTGGAGTGGCAGACAAGTCCCCTCTACTCCTCTCTCACGTCGTGCCCGTGCCACTTAAACCAGGGCTCAGTCATGTTGGGGATTCGAAGATTCCTGTTTAACATTCACAGATCCACTTAGACTGTCATTACAAAATGGCATGATTAATTTGGTCCGTTTTGAGTAATTCGGAAATCGGCGGAGCATATGGGAGAGGAGGAGGAGCTACTCTAAATCAGAGGTTCCTAAACTTTGGTGCATGCCCTCCTAATGGTGCACGAACACTCTCTAGGCTAGGGAGTGTGTGTGACATGTTTTTTTTGGTGCAGCAATAATGCAGCTGTATGTAATTATATATAATCATATTTAAAAAAAAAACATTTAATTCTTGGCCAAATGCAAGTTGCAGTGCCCAATGCAGTTGGGATGCACCAATCAGGTTTTTTGTGCCAATGCTGAAGTCCAATACCAATATTGATCTTGTGCGTAAATTTTAATACTTCCAAAATTATTATTATTATATTTCAAAACCCCCATCAAAACTGTTGATGTGTGTGGGAAGGAAGAAGAGAATGTTTTGGGTGCATAGCCAAAAAATGTTTGAGAAAACGCTGCTCTAAATCAGGGGTTTTCAACCTTTTTCATACCGCTATTTATACAGAATTTGAGCCATGGACCACCATTTGATGGCATTTTAGCCCAAAACTAAAGATTTTTTTTGCTTTTGTCCACAATACCTTTTGTCCACAATACAGATTTCAGAGAATTGGTTTCATGTTTACGCACTCAAAGAGTTACACCTGTTTAACCACCTGCAACCCTCTCAGGGACAACCTCTTGGAAAACCCCTGGTCTAAATCACAGACGGAGAGCATGAAACAGGTTGGATTCCAGGTCCTTTTGGTTAAATGACTGTGAGTGAGTTGACTTCTCAGAGCCCATTAGCAGCACTGCAGGCAACACGGCGCAGAGCAAACGGGCCGCGATTATCTGCAGATGTGCGGCGTAGAGTTTCCAAGAGATGGATGGTTCCACGGCTGTGTGGAGTGCAGTGCACACACGTGTGGTGCGAGTTGTTGGGGGGGTGAATAGAGTGTTTACAGCGAAAGGGGGCCCCCCCTTCTTTCCTCGGCTCCCCCACGCCGCCAGTCAGGCCACTGTCAAAGGTCTATTAGCGGAAGATTGAAACCCCAGGTGTGAAACCGCGCATGTCTGTGTGTTGATGTGTGAGTGTGTGCGCGGCGCGCGCATCCACCACGCGCTTGTTTGGTCATGTTCTTAACGGAAGATTGAGACCCCATTGCTCCTGGAGCCGCTCAAGCAACACAACCTGCAGTGGTTTACAATCAGAGCAACCCCATCCATCCATCCATCCACGGCTGACACGCACACACACACACACACACACACACACACACACACACACACACACACACACACACACACACACACACACACACACGCACCAACAGCTCACTATAACTGTCATTAGACAGCAGCTAAGGTGGAACAATGCTTAGGACACGGTTGGCGAACGGAGTGTGTGTGTGTGTGTGTGTGTGGGGGGGGGGGGGGGGGGGGGGGGGGGGGGTCCTGTTTGGACTGAGGGGCTCTCATTGAGAGATAGGCGGATGGAAGTGAGCGATGCTGGAGGTGTGTTGGGGGTGGTGTGAGAGGTTGGGTGGTGGCGGTGCTACTGTGTGAGCCACAGCAGCTCCCTCGACAAGCCCTATTTGTCATCTGCCAGGACGCCCAAATAGCTCTGACTGCGATACAGATGGTTGCCGGGAGAAAAAGTGACTACAAGCCCGGCAACTAATCCTGTACCAGAACACCCACCACCACCACCACTCTTTCTCTCCCCTCGCTTTCTTTTGCCTCATGACCCACCATTCGTATAAGGATTTGTTATACCAGGCGCACATTTAAAGGCGTGTGTGTGTTTGTGTTTGTGTGCATGCATTAGTGGTCCATTCAATTAATCGATATGGCTATACACATACTATCGATTGGCTGCTGTATCAATGCAGCAATAAACGGCATGAATTATCTGGGTGATCATTGTTGACGAGTTTACCTCTGTTTAACGTTGTCAAAGCCCCCCCCCCCTTGCAAGTTGCTTCCCAGACCCCTTTGTTAGGATGTTTTGGCATTTTATTTTAATATAATGTAGAGGTCTCAGTGGACCATTGAGTGTTGTAGTGTTTTTGTGCATTTTGCGTTTTTAACATTAATAATATAAATAAATGTAAAAGTGATAAATATCTATTTCAATATAATCACACCGTACATCTTGTGAGATTGTATAGCAATATCCACCAGTAGTGTGCGCAGGCTATGTGTGTACGTCAGGGCGCGTGCAGTGCATGTAATCCCTGAGCACGCTCAGGCAGCGTTCTGGGCTGGTCCCCTCAGCTTGCGGTGATTTGTTCATCTGTAAATGTTTGTCTGAGATGAATTCTCCAGCCGATCCACAACTGTGTGTCGGCTGACAAATGAAACAGGAGGAAGACAAGAGCGAAGGGGAGGAGGAGGAGGGGGAGGAGGAGGAGGAGGGGGTGTGGGTGGGTATGTGGAAGGACGTTGGGAGAATTGGTATATAGCCGGTGCAGAAGTGGAGGAAATTGAATCATTTTTTTTATTGTTTGTCATTGTGGCTGGCTTCTTTCTCTGGTCATGCTTTGTTAATGGCTGCTAATTAAAATGGCAACAATCATGGCAATTGGCAATTATGGCCTTTTGATAGAGGTGAAGTGAAATGAGCTCATTGTGGAGTGTAGCATCTCATTTCCTAAGCCCCTCTTGTACTTCTTTACGCCCTCCTCTTTTTCCTCCATCTCTCTCTCTCTATTTACTCATTAAGAAGACAGAGTGTTGTCACTGACCGCTATGGTGAGTAATGTACGATACAGGGAGCGAAGAGGGTAGTCTGAATAGATTGGTGTTACAGATTTATTCTTTTTGTTTGGAAAGAACACTTCAGAATGAAACAAACATCGTCTGACTGCCTGGAAATGACGTGTGAACATTTTCGGGTTAAAATTAATGTTCCACTATATCATTGTTCTACTATATCCTATCAAAATGTGCATCAAATAAGGAACAGATTGTCCAATCAGACAAAGGATCTAAATGTATACAACTAACAACCCTAATTAAAAGTATTAACATTATACACAAAATGTACATAAAGCCAAAATACTTCTATATATCAAGAGTAATCGTTATACTGTAGTGTTCAGGTGACTAGTCTCCCCACATCCATCCAGCACTTTAAAGAGAAATTACTTTTTAAAGTTGGGGTAGAGATTGTATCCCATCAGGAGAGAGAACTCCTTAAAGATACAGGATAAACAAGTGCAATCAAAAGTGATGACACAAAATGGTGGCTTTTATACAACATCTTTATCCAAGGCGCTTTACGTGTGCATCTGTGCATCACATCCATCCATTCACACACACAGTCATAGACCGGTGGTGGCGAAAACCATGCAAGGCGCCTACAGTACCAGCACACCATGAGCAATTTGGGCTTCAGTGTCTTGCTCAAGGACACTTCGTCTACACTAACTCTGGGGGAGCTCTATCCCTGAGCGACTGCCGACAAAGAAATTAGAAAAGTCATTGTATTAACTGGATAATTGTGTGTTCTCTCACCTGTCCTTTATTTATTTGGAGAATCACAGTCCAAGTTGGAAAACAAACTTGCAATTAAAGTTAGTCATCAATCTCTCTTCATTAGATTCGTCTTTTTCATCTTAGAGTGAAAGACGTACAGATGTCACTTTTCAGTGTTAAGCCATCTTGCACTTCAGTTTGCTCTTTGGATGTAATAGGGTTACATCAAAGAGGATCCATCTCTTCTCATCAGTCCATGATAATTCTATATAATAAGCATATTATTTCAAGGTAATTATGCACATGCACTGATTTATGAATGCAACATCCCTAAGACATGCAGAGAAAAATCTCACTCCAGCAAGTTGACCAAAGTTTGCAACACTGTCATAGACCTGCATGCATACACTATAGGTGTATGTCTTGCCCATGTTCCCCTATGTATCTCAGACTTAAACTTGCCACTTTCAGCTTCCCACAATGCAAATTCCCATTGTAGTAAAAGAGCATCAGCCAGTCCCCACTGGCCCATCATAAAGCAAGGTGTTGACGGATACACACAGCAAAATAAATAAATAAAAACACTCCCCTCTCCCCACACTGCGCTGGCACCTCGCCCCTGATGGATCTGTGAAATGATATAACGAATGAGACTTAAAGAGAGGGACTGAGGGAGGGAGGGGAGCCGAGGAGGGAGGGAAGTAAGAGACAGAGCATATGATTTATTAGGCTCATAAAAATTCCTGCCTTTGTTATTCCCTCTCATTTTTACATGTGAAGCTTATTAAAGAGTGCATCTGCCAGAGTTCTGTGACCAACTTGGTGTGTGCTGATGTGCACAAGTGTGTGTGCGTGTGTGCGTGCGTGCGTGCGTGCACGCGTGTGCGTGCATTCGGTGCGCACGCGCGCACACATGCGTGCACTGTCAAGCTTAAATGCAACTCCTGTATGAGATTCCAACGCTGTCAGGTGCCCTGTTCAGTGTTACTGCATATTGATTGTCAGACTTTGTCCACCCTGTACAGGTCCTTCCTCTCCTGCCCAGCGAGGCCCAGCCTATCAGAGAGTGTTCAGGAGCCGCTACAAGATGGTGACCCGCCAGGGGAGTGCAGCCTCTGCCTTTCACTACAGCCCTCCTCTCACCTGGAGAGCCAAGAGGATCCAGTCTGCCAGGTAGCGCACACACACACACACACACACACACACACACACACACACACACACACACACACACACACACACACACACTAAAATAATCTTAATGTCAGCCAAGTTTTTCACATGTTTCCCCCTTCTCCGCTCCCTCCATTGGCTCACAGTTACTACCCGCACAGAGCACAAAACAGTGATCTTGGCCTACAAAGCTACCTAAGGTATGGCACCCCCTTAACTTCCAACCCCTGCCCACTCCCTCATGTCAGCTAACGCAGCGAAGCTGTCAGAACCATCCCTAAAAGATGTGGGACAATTTTCCACAGACGTCCCAAAGTCTTCTCCCTTGTGACTGTGGAACTAATTCCCAAGATTCCGCCGTAATCTGAAGACTCACTTCTTCAGACTCCATCTTAGCCTGTAGTGTTTTCTGTACAACTTGCTGTAGCACTTGGCCTAGGCTTGACAACCTTGCAGGCTTATTTAACGAAAAATAAGTAAATACAATGTTTGGATAGCGTGTTATGTAGACAGATGATTGGTTGTGTTTCGCCTATGATCCTAGATTACTATGTATTTGATGTATTAACTTGTGTTTTCCTTGTACGTCACTCTGCATTAAGGCATGTCATTCTAAATCCTTCATATGTAACAGAATTCCATCATTGTTCATGTATGTAGTCGTTAGTAGTTGTTTAACATATTACATATTGTCTACTGCTTTCCCTCTCCTCCACCTTCTACTGTACACACTCGCTGTGGCAGTTCTCTATGACTATGCTTAATATCGCTTAGTGCCGACATCGCCATGTCTTTTTATATCACAGCCATGTGAAAGAGGGCTCACTAATTTATGGCATTCATTTTTACACAGTAGATAACCCTGGAAATAAAACATTTACACCAGTGGGCCCCTCACATTAATTTCCACCGGCAGGGAATGGAACATTGCCTGAGACGGATGTAAAGGGGGGCATGGGGGCATTTTTCTTCATATCATTACAACTGCCATCTCTTTTCTTTGGCTGATAGTAGAAGTTGATGTAAAGAGCAATTGATTATTAATCATCTTTAATCCCACTTCTTTGACTCCTTTCCCCCTCTACACCAAATGTCATTGCTATTGATGATTTTAATTAATCATTGCCATCATCAATGCCAATAGAAAAACATGTGATATACACAACACATCTCTTTTTAACGGGGAAAGCCCATAGGATTAGATGGCTAGTCCTCATGGTAGCAGCGACTTTCTCATCCTTGTCATATCTAAGTTTAATCAAGTATATCTAGTATTTACAGCTATGAAGATAAAACCCGCACACATGCTTCGACGACATTGATCTTTAGCCACACAGGCTAAAACATGCTAATCAACAAAAGATCATAGAGAATAAAACAAATCTTAGGATGCCAGGCATGGCATTGATTGCATTACTACTTCAATGTGGTCATCTCCCAGGTGGTCCCTATAGGGTCACTCAAGAATCCACTTTATTGTCACATCATTGGTTTAGATGGGTGGAGAAGTGGGTGAAACTAGTATTAGTATAATTAGTATAGAATTAGAATTAGAAAAGATATCAACATACCGTACCTATACACGTGCCCAGAATGGAGACACTGGTTCAGCTTATTTAATTTAATTAAATTCAAAGAAAAATATTTAAGTCACATAACACTTTAAATCACAACCTCATTTTAAGTTGTTCCACATCTTTTTATGTATGTTCATTCATCATTAGTCTTTCTTTCTTTCTTTCTTTCTTTCTTAAGGCGATGGGGGTGAGTGGTGAGGTCATCACCGAGGGCCAGAGAGTTAATGAATGTTTATGATGAGGTCATCTCTGGGTGACAGACATTAAGTTAATGTGTTATTCATGGCTTCAGTGCTGTGGAAAAAAGACGCTTAATTGATGTTTTATAATGATGATTATTATGTCATGATTTTTTTTCTCCAAATTTCTTTATTGGAGCGATTAATGCAGCCAGTGATTTTCCAAATAGTTAATGGATTATTATGGCTGGTCTGGAAGTTAATATGAATTGAAGGGAATTAACTATTGAACATTGCCCTAACTGTTGTACCTAATCACACAACCCCCAAACAGTTCATCTCGATCTTGAAGCAAAGAGCCTAGAATAACATCACTGAATGCACAGGTGTGTGTCTTGGTCTAATGTTGTGTATTTCCATCAGCAGGTGTGTGCACCCAGTTTTTTCCCCGTAGTGAAATAGTGAAAACATGTGAAAATGGATTCTGCGAAATAATTTGTTTTATCAGTTGAATCTATTTTATTTGAATAATTGTTGTACTCCAAGAGAGTCAGGACTGTGTATATGCGTTTTCTATCATTGCGTCATAGTCTAGTACCCTGTTGTGTTGTGTGTGTGTGTGTGTGTGTGTGTGTGTGTGTGTGTGTGTGTGTGTGTGTGTGTGTGTGTGTGTGTGTGTGTGTGTGTGTGTGTGTGTGTGTGTGTGTGTGTGTGTGTGTGTGTGTGTTGTGTGTGTGTGTGTGTGTGTGTGTGCACACACACATGGGGGCTCATTTGTGTAATTCAGATTTGGTGAGCCAAAGGGGCCTGGGCAAGGGCCGGCCTCAGCCTCTGGTGACTTATTACTATTCATTTAGCCACCGCAGTAAATATTGATTCATCAAGGGATTTTCAATTTGAGCCCTGCGACATCTCGTGAAATATCACCCCTTGTGTAGAAGCGCAGGGAAGACGGGCGGGGGGGCCGTTTGGTGGCGGGGGGAGCAGGATCTCCCCTCCTGTATGCACACGTTTCTTTTCTCGCTTTTGACTCTAAAAAGCCCCATCCACCATCAACAGAAGATTAGCTCATGTTCTCTCCTCTCCATCTCCTCTAACTCACGTTGCTTCATGGCTACCAAGATACCAATGAGCTCCTCCAATTATTTGTCTCTCGGTTAAAGACCTCAAGGAACGGAGGCGTCCTAGATTCTCCTAAAATCCCATCGGTGGTGGCCGCTGTATAACGCAACTCATATAAGCCCCATCTTTTAACCCCATCACTAAATAAACCTAAGCTGCCATCTCGTCCCATTGTCCCCGACGGGAAAGTTCCCCAGCGATTCTGGGACCGCAGGACATGAGGTGACCCGCGCCCAGCGCGCCACACGCCTCTCCCCCATGTCAGCGGTAATGGGGCATCGTGGGTGATTGAGTGCGGGGGGAGCCTGAGGAGGAGGGGAGAATGGCTGCAGTAATTCAACCCCCCGCCATCAGAAAATAGATATAATCTCAACATTAACTCCATTAATAGTAGCAGGAGTTGAATTAAGAAAGCCGTAAAGCATGCGCAGGCCAAGGATAAATTACTGCCCGGCCCGCCTTTCATCCCCCCCTCCCTCGCCACCCACCCAGCCTCTGCTACACACTCCTCTGATTTTTTCTTTTTCCATTCCCATTCTTGCTGCCTGACTTCCAATGCTTTTTGTGTGTTCTCCTTCAATCCGTATTTTCTGCTCACCTTGTTTGACTTCAGGACTCATCAGTGCCCGTAGGATTGCAACATTCTGCCTAGCAAGGCATAGGAAACTGGTAAAGTTGATCCCTGCATGATGAACACTGCTGATGGTGGTGATCCGTTTACCCTTCATTTTAGTGCTACAAATTGTCATAAAACTTGGCCTTTTCTCTGATGCCATTGTCATGCCAGCATATCAGCTCTGCACACCACTGTAGGTCTGCAGATTGCGGGATAAATCCACCTTTAGGTCTTCTATTCTTGTTTGGTTTCAAAGAGAAACATCACCCCTAATGGCGGCCTGCTACTGTGAGATGTTTAGGCTCTGTCTCAGACCACTCATTCACTGAGAGACAGTATCATCTTGTGACATCGACCTAACCGTTGATAGGTCCTTCATAGGTCGTGTGCATGTTTTTTGCCCGACATATCACTGGTCCGATACAGCTAAACCTAACCATTGGACCGATGCCTTACCCTAACCCTAACCTCCCACTGGGTTTGACGCCTCAATCTAACCGTCCGTCCTATGCTATGTCGGACAGGAGTCTGCCTCTCTTATAGGTCAACCTTTTTCCCAAGCCCTCGTAGAACGTTTTGTGAAACTGTCATCATACATCATCATATGTTACATTCCATTGCTCAGCCAATCAAACCTTCACAAAAGACAATCACTTTTGTGCTGTCTTCACTTTTCTGCCGTCACTTTTACCTTCAATCAGTCAAATCATTACTGTGTGACGATCAGCCAGTCACCAGCCAAAGTTTGTGTTCACACGAACCCAGAAAGCTGGACATAGGAGGGGCTAAAAAAAATCATCTTCCGTGTATCTTTTAGGCATCTGTATTCCTCTTTTCACAAAGCATTTTGCAATTAGATTATATCTGGTATAACGGCCAATCTCCAATATAGGGTGGCAGCCCAAACGAGTATTAAAAAAACACGCTGTATTTGAGTGACATACAGTACACCAGATAAACACACACACACACACACACACACACACACACACACACACACACAGGGCATGGGTATGAGCGCGTCCAGGGCCTTCATCTCGTTTAGTGCTCTGATATCGATCAGTACAGGATGTAAGAGACTGGGCAATAAAGTGAAGCCCCGCTCTCTCTCTCTCTTCTTCACTTCTCTCCTCCTCCATATTCACTCACCCCTTCATCCCCTTTTCATACGCCGATCCATTCATTTACTCGTTACTTATCACACATTACTCATCTCATCTCACCACACACACACACACACACACACACACACACACACACACACACACCATGCGCCTTAGCTCTCTCACACAGGCTCTGTATGCTGGGCCCCACTTCCCTTCCTGGTATTTTCCTCTGTCCCACTCCTAATGCCCTTTTCTGCCCAAAAGATTTCTCTCATTACAGTGTGAGTGGCTTTAAGTCAGATTTGATTGCACATTTGCACTGCAACGTATAATGACGGGTGCTTACATTCCCCCGTTAACAGCACCGCCTAAAGCAAACGAGAGGCAAGACCTCGCACTCTAAGGAAATTAGCCAGACGACTGTTTTCTTTCCTTTTTTCGCCCCACACTCCCTTCCTCCTTTCTGCTGCGCTCCGTTTCAAGGGTAACTGTTTCCCGATATGAGCTTACTAATGCTTGGGTTGCAGACAAATAGACAAGAGCAGCATTATTCGGAGCAGTCGCGCGACCCTCCGAATTCCTCGCTGTCACCAAAACAAAAGTCAGAACATTCATCAACGGCACCCGTAAGTGCTGAATCGCTCTCTCCTTCATCTGTGCGTCGCATGGTCAGAGCCCAGCCACGCGTGCACACACACACACACACACACACACACACACACACACACACACACACACACACACACACACACACACACACACACAATTACACACAGACATGCTCGCGAACTACTCACAGGGGAGTTGGTGTTGTATACCCCTCTCCCCCTCCCTTCTCCATTTCTCCCACTGCCGTTCTTTCTTTACCCTTCTCTGTGGAGTTAATCTGCTCTCTGTCTCACCTCTGCACACTCTTTTCCTCCTGTATTTTACCCTCTACACATAGCGAATGCACGCTTCACTCTGAAGTTGTTAAACTTTCCCATCCCCTATGCCAGGCCCTATTCCCTAACCTGTTCCCACATTTGTTCATGTAAAAGACCCCTAAATCTTAATGGAAAGATATAGCAGGGACCTCCATAACAGGATATTTTTACGGCTCTAGCAGTGATTCTCAACCATGTTAATTTCATGAACGCACGGTTTGACAAGAATTTCGTCTGCAGACCCCCCATTTAATGACTTCTAGAACCAACGTCATATTGTAAAATTAATTTAAAGGGGAATTCCACCCATTTCCATTTTTTTTCTGAGAGGATACAAATGTGAAGCAAATGGACCCTAGCGGTTCCATTTGGTTCCATTTGTACCCTCTCTGGAAAAAGGGGCCTGAAAGAAAAATCATTAACATGGTGAAATACATCTTGATGATATCATCAGATGTGTCACCATGTTAATGATTGTTTTTTCAGACCTCCATTTTTAGGAAATGCAGAATTGGGGGAACTTGTCCACACAATATCTCTAAGGTATATTAATGACATATTAAAATGTTGAAAATGGGTGGAGTTCCCCTTTAACCGAGTGTACAAATGTACACCACGTCAGTCTGTTGTGGGTGACATGGGTCTGACCAGACGCGTCCCCCTCTAGTCGGAGGAGGGGAAGGAAGTGACTGGTCTATCTTGAGTAACACGTGCCACTGAAAGCCCTAAACGACTGGGGCTGTCCAGCAGGGGAGGATTTGTGTGCCGGACGGGTCTGGAGGCTCCCAGATAACGGATACACCACCGGAGGTCAAGGGTAGCGTGGAGAAAAGGTCAACGAGAGAAGCGGGGAGCCGGCTATCAATTCCTTCTCTAAGATGATCGTATTGTGCTCTTAAGTCATAGAGCATACCTGGGCATTATGCGGCCCGGGGGCCAAATGCGGCCCTTTGGCTGACTCTGACCGGCCCAGAGACCACCAGTGGTCCTTGAGAGAGTTCCAAGTTAAATATGGAAAGTTGGTTAACCAGATGTAACTCTTTGAGAGCGTATAAATGAAACCAAATGGACCCTTGGGTCCATTTGGTTTCATTTTTACGCTCTCAAGAGTTAAAATATTCATCATCTGAATTAGCCCAAAGTCTACGCATTCAATCAGAGAATGTAAGAGAATGGTCATTTTTGTTTCCCAAATCCAGCCCGTAATTGTGGGCAAAAACAAAATAAATCTTGAAGAAAGTTTTGGGATCTGTGGTGCTAAAATGTTATCAAATGGTGGTCCGTGGCTCAAATACTGAATAAATAGTGGGCCCTGGTGTCAAAATGGTTGGTCTTACTTTTACTTTTATCTTGAAATTAAATTAATATCACGCAGACTTTAGTTCAGCCTTTAGTCTTGGCCCTCCACAATATTTTATGTATCTCATTTGGCCCCTTGGGGAAAAATAATTGCCCACCCCTGTCATAGAGTCTGTATTTAACGCATCACCTCACCGTGTGTCATCCACTCCCTGTGTGTGGCTTTCTCTCTTAGGTTTCTGCCTCTTCCTCCTGTCTTATGACTAGGGTTAATGCCTTGGTGATGTTGCACAGGTATTGTGCTCCCACTGAGAGCGTTGCTGGCTGCTGCTGCTGGTCCCTGTGGCTCTCATACACAGCCTCACAGCAGCGCAGTTGAGGGAAAGAGCTCACATGCTCACAGAAACGCATCCGCAATATCTCACATCTCCACAAACAATGCCACTCAAATATGCATACCCATTCAGCGATCGAGTCATTCCTACAGGTTAAAGCATGAGGGACCTACAGTAGCACTCCCACCATTGTGCTTGCAGCCCCCCCCCCCCACCCCACCCCCAACCTGCCTGTGGCCCCGTGTCAGGGTTAACTGCTGTCTATGTTAACCGTTCATGTCGTATCCCCATTAACCTCCACTGAGGCTCCCCAGGCTGCCAGGACTCCTGTTTAAGCCTCCCCCGGGTGGCAGTCACCGCTCCGACATTACCCTCCATTACAGCTCCCCAGGCTGCAGTTGCCCCGTGTAGGGCAGCCACCCATCTTGTGTCTGGTGAGGCGGGAGTGTCTCTGCCGTTGAGTTATTGGGCCTGCAGTCGAGAGAGGACTGATATTTGCTCTTATTCTTCCCTTTTATTTTCTATTTTTCCCCCTCCCCTCCTCAGCCTGCACGAAAACCCTTTTCCGCTTCATGTAAGCGAGCCTGGGTTTGTTTGGTATGTGTGAGGGCGTTGTATGTATGTGTGTGTGTCTGTGTCGGTGTGTGTGTGCTGTCTGTGTGTGTCTGTGCGAGACTGCATGGGTGCGTGTGCGAGTGTGCGTTCGGGCTAACCCTCGATTCTCTTCTGTAATGGGAGGCATGAACTCTCGCTCCAAACCCATTTCCAGCCCATCTGAAATACGGCAGCAAATTACCTCCAGCGGCGGGGCTGCACACCAGCCCCAATCCGCCCCAAATAGAAGTGACAGGACAGTGCAATTTATCGCCATAACCCCTGGCCCACCACCACCAGCCACCACCTCCTATCCAACACACTCTCCTATGCACACTGTAACTGAGTAGCTGAACATGTGTGTGTGTGTGTGTATGAGTGTGTGTGGAGACCTTTTGTTGGCGGTAAATACTGTAGTGGTAGTAGTGGTATGCATTGTCACTGGCAACGCTGTGTGTGTCTGTGTGTGTGTGTGCGTACATACACATGTTGGCGGTCTCTACGCTCCAGTGTCGGGGGGCCAGCCTCCCGGCTCTGGCCCCCTGCCCTGCCTATTATCTCATTGATTTCCTCCTCTCCTCTTTTCAATTCTCTCCATTTCCACACTGCCGTCCTTTCCATTAGAGGAGCAATTTAACAGAGTGCTGTGACATGGGAGGAGGAGAGAGAGAGAGAGAGGGAGAGATGGAGAGAGAGGGGGGGTTCTGGGAAGATGGGAAGCATAAAGTGGGGAGAGGAGGAAGAGCTATAGCAGAGGATGTGGGCGGAGGAGGAGGTTTGCCAAGGGGGAGGGAGGTGGTGCCAAGGGGAGGAGGGAGGGGGTGCCCGACTTCTAAAGACTAATATCATTTCAGTCATGTTCAGAGGATTGACTGACGGTGACAGTGGTTTGTGAACTAAGCACTGGGATTCTTTTTCTTCCCCTTTACTCTTCCCTTTTAAGCCTTTTATATTGAAGGGTGGTGATTATTAGAGGTGTGCAGCCATCTATACCCCTTTTCTTTTCTCGCTTTTATTTGGCAATCGCTGCACATTTGCTCTGTTCAGTCCAGTTTTAATTTGGTTCAAATTGCTTCACTGGCACGGCTGCCGAATTAACAATAGTGGCCTGGAGTGGATTATAACGCATTGCGATACATAATGATCTTATCAAAAACTCTCTTTCTGGCTCTCTCTCCCAGGTCTGTGCTGCAGAATCGTCTCAGAGCTCCCCAGGACAGACACCTGTCGCAGCAGCGCTGGAGAGGTCGCGGCATCCGCTGGATCAGGGGCTCCCTGTACAGTGTGTCGGCCAATAAGCTGTCCCGCGCCCCGGCCAGCAGCCCGCCCGTCAACCGGACAGGTGCGCTGACAGGCCACTGACACTTTACTGCTCACTCTCACCAGCGCCATAAAAGAAAAACAACAATGAGACACTGGGGGAGAGAGAGAGAGAGAGCATGTTTATGTTCTGTTTGTGGTTGTTATGTCTATAGGAAATGTATCATGTGGGTTCACCGGGTGGGGGGTGATAGAGCACTGTTTATTCATGGCCGCCCATGTTCTGGCCCTGTCCGCTGCGAACGTAATATACTGGAGGGGGAGTGCCTGCTGGATTTGCCATCTGAAATGATAAAGTTGTCATCTGTCAGAGAGGCATGGGGGAGGGCCTGCGGAACTGGACCGCGCAGATTAAAGCCTAGATCTACCCCTCCTCTCTCTCTCTCTTTCTCTCTCTCTCTCTCTCTCTCTCTTCTCTCTCTCTCTCTCTCTATCCCCTGATTCTTCACCTTCATGTCTCTCTTTCTTCTTCCCTCTTTCTTTCACTTTGTCTCACACACACGCACACTCACGCATCACGCACAACATCCTGAGTGTTAATATAACTCTTCAGGCGTGTACACATGTGTGTACATTTCACAGTGTAACCGCTAACGTTCAACCTGTGGGGGTGAAATTGAAGAGCCTCTGGTCTGTTAAGCTCGTGACCGGCATCCCGATACACTTACAGGCATTCCAGTATGGTCCGAACACGCCTCAGGTATCCTTCGACAGGAGTTGTGATTTCACATCTCCTTCTGCGAGCTCGGGTTCCTCTCATTTGTTCCTGGTCCGGTGCCAGCCAGCCCTGGGCCTCCTGCGGTCCCCGCAACCACTGAAATCTCACCGGGACGCAACCCTGGACCAGGAAGCGTGCCCCCTGTACGAACAAGTTCCAAAATTAGATGATCATCTGCCTCCTTTTTAACCTGGCTTTCTTACTCACCTTATACTCTTAGGGGTTATTTTTCGTCACACGCTAAACCCCTTTATCTCACGTCTTTGCCTTTTTTGCTGTATTGAAAATCATTTTTGTATAGTTAAACTAGCCAATCTGCATTGACATGTTGTGGGCTTGTAGACTGGCTATTTTAACACTCTTCGAGCCGCCCTGTTGGTCAGAGCGTGGTAATATAGTCCAGCATAGGGGGTTATTTTGGACCCATCCAGGGCTATCAGATAAAAGGGAAGGGAGGAAGTAGTTTTCAGCAGCAGCACTGATCTGTCTGCTCTTGTTCCAATCGGTGGTATTTTACCCACAATGCAATTTTGTCAGATCTCCAAAACTGGATGTATGATTACGTATGTTTCTGGTGTCTTGACCATCTGCCCTCCAACCCTCTGTGCAGACCCACCGAAAAAACGGACATTGATTGTCATTGAGGAAATGACAATCAAATGCATGGGATAGAATGGCTCCAGGGGCGGTTTTGGGGTGTTGCGATCAAAATATCCCAACCCCCCAATATCACGGATGGCAAGTAGCAGTAGTTAAAGTTTTCATTTAAAATATTAAAAAATGGCAAAGAAGTTTAGGGATAAGGGGTTTAGTGGTCTCTAGAGTTCTAAAACTCTGCCCGAACCCGACCAGGCCTGGCCCGACCCGACATTTTAGGGTCGGGCTCGGGCCTAAAATTTATGCTAATCAGTAGGGCCGGGTCAGGCTTAGGGCTCGCCATGAAAAAATTATATCTATTGAATTATTTTATTTTGTTAAAAATAATAGTTCTGATCTGTCTGCCTGTGTATTTATGAAGATGGTGCTGACTGGCATTTCACTTTTACTCTGTGTAGGTCTCTGTGTAGACCTCTGTGTAAATTCTCCGCAAACCCGACCAGGCCCGACCTGACCCGACATTTTAGGGTCGGGGCTAAAAACTATGCTAATTAGTCGTGCCGGGCCGGGCTTTGGGCCTGATCAGTTAGGGCCCAGTTAGGGCCGGGCCTTCATTTTCAGGCCCGTTGAGAACTCTAGTGGTCTCCTCTCCTCTCCTCTCCTCTCCTCTCCTCTCCTCTCCTCTCCTCTCCTCTCCTCTCCTCTCCTCTCCTCTCCTCTCCTCTCCTCTCCTCTCCTCTCCTCTCCTCTCCTCTCCTCTCCAGCTGCCTGCCACCCCTCCAGTGGGTGTCTGTAGCACACAGTGTTTATGATGTCCTCAGATAGAGCACCCCGGCACGTTTGGCTCTGTCAAACTGACCACAGTATAAATAAGCGTACTGATATCAAGTTATTATGGTACTTGGCTAGACACAGACAGACACGCACACACACACGCGCGCACGCAGCCACGCACACACACACACACACACACACATACACATACACACAAATATACCTTAAGCACAGTGCTTCTTTGTTCCACCTGTAGGAAAGTGGTCCGGTTCGCACCAGGTCTCACCCACCACCTTTCCTTTGGGTCGGCCCTCCAACACCCGTCACGTAGCCAGGTATGCTTTGTGCATGAATAATAACAACAATAACCGTTACCTTCATTTTTTGTATACGTGTTTCATGCATGGAATTCTTAACAAGCTGTATCAGTGACACTTGTTAAGACAGAGGAATCACGGCAGAGAATCTGTGTGAAGAGTAGTGTTGAGCAGTAACGAATTACATATTACTGTAATAGCTTTTCCAGCAAATGTAGTGTAACGTATTACTCTGACAATATGGGTAATATGTTGCTCCAAAACACACCTCATTACTTATTATAATTACTTGTTGCTGCAGGCGAAAATAGAACAGATTTCCAAGCTATCAACAGATAACATATATATATGCGCCATAGTTTGTATATCTCAATCCAGCACAGCATTCTGCACACATGCTGTACACTACAAGTTGCTAAACAGATTGTGTTGCCCATCTCTATTCTTTTGCGAGTGGGAGTGGGCAACTTGGGAAAGTAGTATGTAACAGATTACTCTTTGATTCAAGTAATAAGTAATATAATTAGTGGGGTTGCCTGAAGAGGAACCCCACTATTGTTGAACACTATTGTCATACGTTCTTTCTGTGACATTTATTCTGTAAACTTTTTCACCTCGTGATGATAACACAGAAAGTTTTCATCATCATACATAGATTCCTTGCTCAGCCAGTCGAATGATTGATGTATGTCAACATCATCATCAGTGACCATTAATCCACCATGTCACCATTACAACATCATCGGGGCAACCCCACGTTGCAATTTCAGTATTGCATTCTAGTATTGATAGCGCGCCACTAAGTGGCGCGCTATGAGCTTGTATCTCTGCTATTTTTGAAAAATCGTGAAAACGTGGTGCAAATCTTTGAATATTATATTCAGAAACTAGAAATCTAGACAGGACACAATGGGTTAAGCCTTAACCTTTCAAACCATAATTATGGTGCGTGCGTGCGTGCGTGCGTGCGTGCGTGCGTGCGTGCGTGCGTGTGTGTGTGTGTGTGTGTGTGTGTGTGTGTGTGTGTGTGTGTGTGTGTGTGTGTGTGTGTGTGTTTGGTGTAGCCGTGCGGTCCAGAGGAGCCTAGCCATCATCAGACATGCTCGCCACAAGAAGCCACAGGAGAAACAGTACTGCATGTACTACAACCGCTTTGGGAAGTGCAACAGGGGCACCAACTGTCCTTACACCCACGACCCTGACAAGGTGGCTGTGTGCACCAGGTAGCTCCATCATCCACCTTAAAGGTTCTGAATGTACATATAAAGGTCCCAAGTGTGCATATACTGTAATACTTGTCTGTTTTTTGCAGGTTTCTACGGGGGACATGCAAGCAGGCAGATGGAACCTGTCCGTTCTCCCATAAGGTGGCCAAAGAAAAGGTAAAGCCAGGAAAATGCGCACGTGGTTCTATTTTAGGTATTGCCGTATGCACAAGAGCGTGTATAACGTTGATAAAGACCCAATGGGAGCGCTCCTCGTCCCAATGCCACGCCTCAACAATTTGTCACTTGTTTTTTATTTTTTTTGCCAAGTCCTCTTGAGTTCCTCAAGGTGAAAATAGTTTGGAGAGGCTGCACATAGACGTCACCTTTTCCCACCAACCAATCAAAAGTGAGGGATAGGCTAGACTAAAAAGACCAAAGACTCCTAGGCCTTCTCCTGACAGCCGGGTCTTCAACGAGATCCACCGCTAGAGCAATTTGCAAGGATTCGGTTTCTGGCATCCATCTTTACCGTTAATGATATCCGTTGGCTATTTTGGTTAGGCTATTTGTACGAATAACACAGATGAACGTGATGATTGAACCTCGCAACAATAAGCGCTCCATCCGCCTCAAAAGTGCTCTGAGTTTTGTTTTCTTATTATTTTTTTAATACTCAAAGCTCTTTGCCATAGAAGAAACAATTTCTGTGGACACTGATGTTTGTGAGAACCTGTTTGGGGCCAGCGTCAGACATGCATGCGAACGATGATCCATCTCTGGGTGTCGCGATCACAGAGTCATATTCATATTCTTGGCAGAGCTCCTGTTTCTGCACCCTCGTCCCCGTGCTTGAGTCCAGGAGGCATGACCTGATTTGGGGTTTTGGGGCGCAAGTTGAGTCCAACGGGGTTGTGTGTGGGTGTGTATTTGACGGGTGGGAGTCAAAGTGTGGGGAGGGAGTAATTGAGCGAGTGGCTAAGTATTGAATGATGGAATGTTGTGTTTGCAGCATGCCTTGTCCTGGTTTTCAAGTGGCAAAACACGGAACACTCTGTCCACCTCACACCTGTGGCTGAATGCCGTATTAGGGCCGGGTGGGCAGTAGAGGCGACCTGCTCCAACCAGCGCCTCCATGCACACTGTCATGGCCTGATTACCTATTCAGCTGCTTATTTTAGCTTTTACCTTTTACACTTTTTTTACACTTGCTTTTGGAGCCAATAGTTAAAAATATAAAAAAAATAGTTAATACGATATTATATTCCTGTTTTTTGGCCATATTTAACTTTTGTTTTTTGTTACTGAAATGTGTGTGCGTGTGCGTGTGCGTGTGCGTGTGCGTGTGCGTGTGCGTGTGTGTGTGCGTGCGTGCGTGCGTGCGTGCGTGCGTGCGTGCGTGCGTGCGTGCGTGCATGCATGCATCTTGAGTGAAACCGAGCATTCACTATGATCGCCATGTCCGTATAGGGGAATTTGTAGACATTAAGGGGAACGAGGAAAGCAGACTTTTTTTCCGCCTTCAACAATGCCAAAACAGGTGCCCAGAGCACACGTGTGTATGTGTGCGCATAGAGACTCACACACAATGCCATGCACCTGTGTCAGTTGTCATGCAGTGGTCCCTAAGTGCTGAGAGCCCAGCTGTCTGTTTGCAATGCCATCTCTCTAAGGGCCCCACCTGTCCCTATCCAATCCCCCCTCCCCTCCCATTCCCTTCCCTTCCCTGTCTGCTGTACTCCCCGCAGTCTCTCTCCCGCTGGGCGCCACTTAAAAGCCTGCTCCCCTTTCACATGGACCCCCTTAACAGAACTGAACGGGACTTGGGGAGGGGATGGTTCAGGGTTATGCACCCCCTCCTCCCCACCACCACCGAACTTGATCCAGGCACTAGCATGGGTATGGAAGCCGTCCCTCCCATTGCCCCCCACTCTATACCGCACACACTCACTCACACAAATAACTTGAAACCAAAGCCTCCATTGCTGGCCCCTCGCTACACACCCACACCCCTCCCGTTCCTCCTCCCAGCCTGCTCCTAGTGGGGATACACACACCCTGCACATAAACACATCATGATAGCCGGACAAGCTGCGGCCTGGATAAATATTTCTGTAGCAGTTAATTAGGTAGAAGTGATCCCCGCGCCCGACTAGATGGGCTCCCTCTCATGTTCCCCCCTCCCCTCCTGCCCCATACCCCCCCACCAGCCCAACCTTATTGGCAGTCTCTCACTAGCCGAACCCCCATGGAGGTATATTTAGTGTTGCCCTCCACCGAGCTCACCCTGCCATCCGAAACAGTAGATCTCTCTGTCTTGGACACGCAGACAGACACACCTGCACCCACGTCGTCAGACACCGCATTCACTTTCACTTCCAAGCGCTGTCAACTGCAATTACGCCTCTCTGTGCTGCACAGATTGTTTGGCAGACAAGGCTGTGTACATTGTTACCCCATTGACTGCTGTGGCATGGTTTGGGGAAGCCACTTGTTTGCTTACTTACATCAAAAGTAAATGTACTATACCCTATCATCTCCCCTGCATCCAGTATTCTTTCATTCTCATATTTGCTTTTTTTTCTATTTCTTTCTTGTGCCCTTCTCTAGATGCCAGTGTGCTCGTATTTCCTGAAGGGAATCTGTAACAACAGCAACTGCCCATACAGTCATGTGTACGTCTCACGAAATGCTGCCGTGTGTCAGGATTTCATCAAGGGCTACTGCCCTCAGGGAGAGAAGGTAAACCACACACACACACACACACACACACACACAC
Source organism: Benthosema pterotum (assembly GCA_039105355.1). Lineage (NCBI taxonomy): Eukaryota > Metazoa > Chordata > Actinopteri > Myctophiformes > Myctophidae > Benthosema > Benthosema pterotum. The sequence goes on along the minus strand of CM076979.1, from coordinate 32,198,058 downwards.
ACACACACACACACACACACACACACTGCAACTGAGGTGCAATTTGTGGTTGTTTTCAAACTGTTGATTTTGTTCCCTGGTTGCACCGGAGTAGGAATGCTAGTTGATCTGTATGCCCTTTCATTCATTTTCATTGGGAGATGTACATGAATTATCTGCAATTAAGCCTTGGGAACAGCTTGTTAGGCTCTGAAACACATTTTGTTTTAAGTTAATAATAACTAGACCTGTGCACAGGTCTCCACCGTCTTGGGTCATGATGAATATGTGCACATTCCACCCCGTTACGTCTGTAAAACATGCTGTTTCGTCACCCTGTAGGTGACGTATCAGGTACACGGATAGACGCGTGCGTGCACGGACAGACCGGTGTACGGACGGACGGACAGAGGGTGAAATATAGTCACCACCTTACGGTGGAGACAACAACAACAATAATTCTACTTAAGTAGTAGAATGTCAGGAACAGTGTTAGGTACAGGGTTAGATAAACGAAACATGGCTGCTTATTTCTATCACACACAACTGTATTGCATTGAAAAATATTAACTTGATTGTATCAGGACCAGTTGCACATACCGGCATCCTCTGTTATGTGTAATGAAGTTGGATAACATCTCTTTGTGCAATAATTGGTGAGTCAAATCATTGTAGATTTGACATCATCATGTCAAATCATTGTAGATGGAGAAATATGCATCTCAGATTACAAAAAACATCCCTCCCCAGGGAGAGAGATATATGCACACGTAACTGATGGCACAAAAAATATAGCACAGTTGGCCTCATTCACAAAAGCTTTCATTTCTTCCGTACTTTTGTTTCTAAGGAAATTGGAAGGAATTGTGATCACACAGATATGCCCATAAGCCCCATATATGGACCTGACGTGCCTGACGTCGGCACAGACGTGCTTGGTTTCCTTGTCTTATCATTGGATCCGAGGAGGTGTATTTCATGACATTGTGTGGCTGTAGTTAGCACAAAGTTGATGCCAGCCCTATTGATATAGCTTTAGAACAGAGTAATTATTACTAGCTACTCTTAACAGAATGCTGCGGCTTCGCTGCAAGACCAAAAACGGGACTCAGATAATGCAGGGCCTGACCCACCAGTCCCGCGTTCATGAACTGAAGAGCATGGTGGAGGAGCTCACTGGCATCCCCTGCAATGTACAGAGAATCATGGTCGGCTACCCGCCCTCCAGCCTCGACCTCCGTAACGGAGACGCCCGCCTCAAGGATTATCCCATCAAATCTGGAGATACGCTCATTGTTGAGCAAGACGATAACAAGCCAAAGCCTCGGGACAGGTCTACTCTGACCAAGACCCCGCAGCTAGAAGCTGTCCCGGTGCTGACGCGTCGCGTGGTTCCCGCCGACAACTCCTGCCTCTTCACCAGCATCAACTACGTGGTAGAGGGTGGCGTCTATGACGCGACCTGCGCCCCCGGGATGCGGGCCCTCATCGCCCGGATCGTCTCCAGCGACCCGGCAACGTACTCTGAAGCGGTGCTCGGGAAGACCAACGCTGACTACTGCTCCTGGATCCAGCGCAGCGACACGTGGGGCGGCGCCATCGAGGTGTCCATCCTGTCCAAGTACTACCGCTGCGAGATCTGTGTGGTCGACACGCAGACAGTGCGTGTGGACCGCTTCGGCGAGAGCGCCGGCTACCTCAAGCGCGTGCTTCTCATCTACGACGGCATCCACTACGACCCGCTGCAGAAAGAGATCCTTGGTTCGGACGTCCCGCCCCAGACGATCTTCTCCACCGTGGATGACGTGATCCTGGCTCTGGCCCTGGAGCTCGCCGACAAGGCCCAGAGCAGGCGGCAGTTCACGGACGTCAACCGCTTTGCGCTGCGCTGCCTGGTGTGCCAGACAGGTCTGGTGGGGCAGAAAGAGGCACAGAACCACGCCAAGGAAACGGGCCACACCAACTTCGGAGAGGTGTGACCTGATTACGGGGCTCAGCAGCTAGAGCAGGTCGTCCAATAATCGGCGAGTCGGTGGTTTGTATCCGGGCCAGGAAGTGTTGATACCTTGAATGGCTTCCGCCGCCAGCCGTGTATGAATGTGTGTGTGAATGGGTAAATGTAATGCACTATGTGAAGAGCCTTGGATAAAGGCACATTTACCTTTTTATTTCCCATTTTAATTAAACAAATCATTTCTAGTATCATGGCCCACAAGCCTCCCATCTACTGCAACTATGTCCAGTTGGTGTCTTTCTTCCTGTTGTCAGTAATGGGGTCACTGAATGGTTAGTTTTATGTAGTTTATTTCAACCCTTTTTCATGTGTTTTCTCTGACATGCTGTCAAACTTGATTTCCATATGAAGATGCTTGCCAACCAAGCATTACTTGGTATTAATCATTGGTATTAACTTCCTAGGCTAAAAGAAAGTGGAGGTGAGAGAATAGAAATTGCACCTGTGTGAAGTGAGCAACCGGTCTCTTTTAGTACAATACACGGCATCAGTCATTTATTATTTTGGTATTTGCAGGGAAACACGCAAACATATTACTCGAAACCATATTTTTTGCCCCCTTTATCAGACACAATTGTAGAACTAGTGAAGTAAATAAATGTGGCCACAACTGGAACTTATTTTACCTTGGATGCAGCAAAACAAGCAGGCCACAGAGTAATCAACTTTTTGTTATTGTGAACACAACACAAAATGTCATCGTAAGCACCATAAGCATCACTCTGATTATTATTATCTAATGTCTACACATGGATGAAGTAGAAAAGCGAGTTTAGCCTCATCCAATGCAATCATCTAAGAGTCATTTCTCACCAGCGACCAGCCAACTGGTTCCAGTGCTGTACAACCATGGTCCCCAAACTTTTTCATGTCAAGAACCGCCAAATTGAAAGTAATTATCCCACAAGCCCCCATTTGAAGGGATAATGTCGGGACCCCCCATAATAGATACTGACATCTACAGCAGTGATTTCAATGACCTCCAATTTGACATGTCTACGGAACCCCCATTTAATGGCATTTCTATCTCCCGAGACCCCAAGTTACATTGTAAAATCAATGTTAATTTAACTCCTGAGAGTGTACAAATGGACACTCAGAGTCCCATAAGGGTCCATTTGGTTCCAAACTATCACCACTTTGGGAACCACTGCTGTAGTATATGCCTTAAGTAGCCAAGTGAGCCAGGGTGTTGCAGAATACGGTACAACACTTCTTGTCTTCTCTGCACTTTCTCCATTTTTGTCAAGCCCTTCCAAAGCCGAAGAAACTGTTGCAGGCTCAAGAATCTACTTTTTACCTCTCTACTATGCAGGCTGAATGTGTCTTGAACACTGTGGGCATGTCGTCTGTTATTTGATTGACAGGTTAATGGCCCAATACTAACATTTTTAAACAACAGTAGAAATCCACCAGTCTTGTCTACTTTCACTGTAACTAGTCATAAATCCAGGCAGAGAACCTGCTTGTATTTGCGTTAGACATGTGGTGTGATTTTATACAACTAATGAAATGATATGCATTTAATATACCCTAATAACCTCTTCAAATCCTCTAACTTGATTCCACATTTCAAAGATTGCAATTTGAATTACAGTTGGTGCGCACGCACTTGTGCGTGTACGCACACTCACACACAAGCATATGGATTACAGGTTACACATTATACCACTAGGTTGGAGCCAAGGCGAAAATAAATCTGGCTCTGCTTGCCGTGTTTAATTTGTGAGTGTAATGTGACAACATCTCTCAATTGTAATGATTGTAATGATCTGCGTTTTACTGTGTGTCCTGTCCAGCTGTTATGGACAGGAAGAGAGCCGTGTTTGGGTGACCAGCAGGCCATCCATGTTCATGGTTCGCTCTGCCCCGTGTTGAACCAAGGAGGGAGAAGGAGCCAAGTCACAAACATTGAACAAACACTCACACACACACACACACTGCATGCATGCATGCATCCATGAACGCACAGGCAGGGACAGCTGCAGGGGTCTGTGGTTCATAGTGGCATTACTGTAGTGACTGAGTGACACTTTGAGGACCTGCTGGGTAATGGAGCCCCCAGGCTCCACATGGCCTTAGACATGCTTTTGACTGTCCCCACATCCACTTCAAACATACTCACTTGACTCCTCCCTTTAGGTCTAATTTATGCTATTATGTACAACCTGAACTCACATAATTACAGAATTTTCTTTTTCTCCACCGTAAGGTGGTGACTATGTTTCGGCCCCTGTCCGTCCGTCCGTCCGTATCCCTGCGTCCGTCCGTACACGTCCGTCTGTCCACGCGCCTGTTACGGGGTGACGTAACAGTTGCCTGCAGGGGTGAAACATGGTCACCACCAGTGACCGTTATGTCACCCAGAGGGTGACGTAACAGTCTTCACCCTGACCCAAGACGGTGGCCTTACGGTGGTAACTCACCATGCTGGTGAGTTACCACCAGTGACTTACCCTCACAGGGTGACGTGACCCGAGCCAGTGGAGACCTGGTCTAGTTCCGTAGATAAACCTATACTAATAGAGTCGAAAGTCGGTTCATATATTACTGCTGTTTGATGGAGGCGTGGCTTTCACATACCTGGAAGTGCAATTTCACTGCGTCTGTTTTCGGGCCGGGTGAGTTCAGGTTTTATATTATTTACTATTCTGTGCCTATCAGATTGCATCTCCGACGGGGCTTAGTCGGCTCAACACTTGAGGCAGGGCGACTCGGTCCCTCCGTGGTGTTTCACGTGGCTTAAGTTTGGTAGAGAGTAGAGACTGCGCCTGATCCATCATGAGGGAGGTATGTTAAGGGGGGGGTATGAACAGATTTTAGGCTCTGAATAGATTCTCTGCGGAATTGACAATGGCAAGCAGCCCAGTCAGTCTATTATTATCCAAAAGGTTTTATTCTCCCCCTTTTCTCTGAGCGTTCCCCAGTAAACCCCACTCTCTCTCCATCTCTCTTTCACTCTCTACCTCTATGCCTCTCCGTCCGCTTCTTGTTGTTGTTTTGAGGCAAAGCAGGCGAAACAGATGCTTTTTCACACCGTCTGTCAAAGCTCATTTAAATATTGCACGGGGAAATGAGGATATATAAAACAAAAGGGATATTAATATTTATTCTATTAGCCAAAGTGCTTAGGTCTGTGATCCCCCCCCTCTGTGTGTGTGTGTGTGTGTGTGTGTGTGTGTGTGTGTGTGTGTGTGTGTGTGTGTGTGTGTGTGTGTGTGTGTGTGTCTGTGTGTGTGTGTGTGTGTGTCTGTGTGTGTGTCTGTGTCTGTGTCTGTGTCTGTGTCTGTGTCTGTGTGTGTGTCTGTGTGTGTGTCTGCGAGTGCGTTGCACTGTACATGCACACATCTATTGTGCATGCCTGCATGCAAGCGCACACGCTCATATTTGTGTGTGTGCTTGCGTGTGTGTGCGTGCACCGTGCTGCGAGGGTCTGGCTGCTCCGTGATGGATAGCAGGCAGTAATTATAGATGTGAAAAGTGCTGAGGATGGCACTCTGGGCCAGGCAGGCAGACAATCCAGCAGCTCAGGGGTTAAAGCCCGGCTCGTCGTCTCCATCTTCCTCCCCCCTCACCAACCACACACACACACACACACACACACACACACACACACACACACACACACACACACACACACACACACTCACAGTCATTCTCCAGTGAACTGGCTCCTGCTGTGTCTCTCCCTTGTTTTAACTTGCCAATTTGTCCCTGTGATTTCTTTGTGTTAAATTCACTGTTATTTTCACGTTCACTGTCTGCAGGTGTTCCTGTCTGTTATATAAAAATGTTTTTTTTTTATTATTATTATTTAGTTATTTCCCATCTGTCTCTAATCTTGATTGATTTTTATAATTTTATTTTATTTTTTGCCACTATTAAATTGTTGGTCCCACATGTGATAACAGTGGTCGGACTATAGCGCTCATACCGTACATGTGCTCCTCCTGTGTTTGCGATTATGGTTAAGTTCGGGATAGAGTGGTGTGGACTGTTGGTCTATAATGACTGTCAGACCAAAACATGTGGCGGAACTTTGTACTGCAACCGTAAAACTCACAGTAATCCTGAATTTAGTGTTAGCTTAACAGTGATGTATATCCGAGTTCCGGGATGCAGGGAGGTTTTTTTTTAGATGAGTCCCAAAGACATTTGATGAGTCCCACTTCACTCACTTCCCACTTTGTCTTTTTGTCTTTATTTTTTATTTATTTATTTTTTACAAATTGCAGCCTTAATCTCCCTTTTCATTTTATATGGTTATAATGTGTTTATATTCAACATGAACACAGTGGTTTAATATTACTGTACAATGTGTACATGGTGTTTATACTACAGTAGTGGGTGGGATACAGAGCTTACTATCCAAATGCGTCCCTGATCTATAAATAGCGTATTTGGATGCAAGGTGCAGTGGATCTGCATCACTGCAATGATCCTTGGGTCGGTGGTTTGAATCCTGGCTCCTGCTGTTCCACATGTCTCAGTGAACTTGCACAATACACTGAACTCTACATTGCTTCCAAATGGTTGGTGGGTGTGAGCTTGGCACCCCTGGTTTATGAGGACGCTGACGTCCACTGTTCACTGCTTCTCCTCCCAATGAATGAATGATTGGGCCACTGTAAAGCGCTTTGAGTAAGTGCATAGAAAATTGCAGTCCATTGTGCAAAATGGGCCTGTAAAAGGCTCCATTTTGGTCCAGTAAAGTAAACAGTGTGGTCAGAACCAATGTGACTTCTTAGGCCTTTGAACTCCGTCAGGTGCTAGTAATTATTGGGTGGCGTAGCGTAGACGTGTTCCTCCATCATCCGCCATGCTAAGTCGGCCCATAAAAATGTTAATGTGACTGAATGTCTCTGTCTCTCTGCCATCTCTGCTCTCTCACTCTGTTCCATCTCTTTATATTATCTCTTGCTAGTCGTATGCCCCCCCTGCTCTGTCTCCCTCCATCTCTCTCCCTCTCTCTCTCTCGCTCCGTCTCTGATGGTAAATGTGCTGACTCGTCCTGGTTTGGGCCCAGCAGAGAGCTTTCTAATAGGCCCCTGAGACGTCCCAGCATTCCTTAAATCAAGTGGAAAATTGTTAACTTGGTGTGGAATAAAGACGTCCTGTCCACTCTTTTTTTCTCCCTTTTTTTCCTCCTCCCCTTTTCCACTGGTTCTCTTGCTATCCCGAACCCTGTCTGTCTGTCTCTGTCTCTGTCTCTCTCTCTCTCTCTCTCTCTCTCTCTCTCTCTTCTCTCTCTTCTCTCTCTCTCTCTCTCTCTCTCTCTCTCTCTCTCTCTCTCTCTCTCTCAAAATTCTGGCTGTCTGGAGACCTTTTATGAAAATGAGGATGTATAGCACTGCAGGGAACTAGCTCGTTATGTACTTTTCTGAAATGGCCACGCACACGCGCGCGCACAGACACACACACACCAGCTTGCTTGGCTCTCTCACCCTGGTCTCGACACCAACGCCTTTTTCTACATCAAATTACAAATTTGATGTGGCAAACATACGTAAACATACTGTACGTACGTATTAGTATTGCACCGTTAGTAATAATATAGGTTGGCTGCATACGAGTGTTGTATTCAATATATCGATTGAGCACCTGGAGAATGGGTATATTGATCGAGAGGGTGCTATATCGATATGACAATAAACGCCATGAATTATCTGGTGATCAATGTTGGTAACCGTACTGTACCTCTGTTTTATGTCATCAAAGACCTAATGCCTTCCAGACACCTTTTTAGGATGTTTAGGTATTTTATTTAAATTCAAACATCTCTGTGAGCCTGAGAGTGTTTCGTTTATTTTTGTGCAAAACGGTCATTATTCCTGCATTAACACTTTAGCTGCTTTATAGCTTAATAATCAGGCTGTTGATACACCAGAAATTAATTAATTACCTTTGGAGCAGAGTGCCGATGTGTTTTCGCCAAGTTCCGGCGGTGCTTGTGGCGTCCTCTGCCTTATCTTGTGTTTCACTGTATTTAAATCAACATGTACATTCTATGGTTCTACAAAAAGATGGAGGGCGGGTGTGGCTCAGGGGTAGAGTGGAAACCGGGTTCCGCCAAAGTTGGTGTCTTAACCCCCACTTAACCTCTAATTGCTCCTGGTGTGCACCTCGGTACCTTGCATGGTTTCTTCCGCCATTAGTGTGTGAATGGGATTCACAATCTACGTGAAGATCCTGGGATAGAGGCGTTATCTAAATGTACAATTTACCATACTGTTAATGGGTAATCAATATACTGTATATCATGTCGTGGCCTCTTTATCGTGATACGTATATATCGTGAGATTGATGTGTGGCCAAGCTATATGTGACGTGAATGTCCATTGGTCAGGGTCACTCATAGCACTGCCATCACTGTCCTCTAACTACAATGACAATGGCTACTGGCTGCAGTAGTAAAATGCTTTATGTGAACAGAACGCTATTGGGTCAAATGAAGAAAAGTAATTTCTTCAGCAAAGTAAATACCATCTTCATAAGGCAGTGCTTTCCAAAGTAGGGTGTCCTTGAGGGAATTTCCAGAGGGTTGCCAGCTAAATGATAGTTTGATCCAAGTGGCCTCCAAATGGACCGTAATGGGTCCACTTGCTTCCATTCTTACACTCTCAGAGTTAAAGTAACATTGTTTTTTCAATATAACTTGGGGGTTCCAGAGATTAAAATATCATTAATGGGGGTCAGTAGACTAATGCTTGTAAGACTAGGGGCCCTTGAAATTCAAGAGGTTGAGAATCTGTTAAAGCTGCGAGTACACACACTTTACATCTTTTAGACCTCTATCTTTGTTTTGTTTCTTAGTTTCTGTTACTGCTTGCATATATACACACCGACTGGCACAATGACTACATATCCCCTCTGGGGTTAATTATCCGTTCTTATCTTGGTGGTGTTGTCCGGTGACAGACAGAGGGGTCAAGGCAGTTCAGTGACCTAACGTCACTCACCAAATATAACGCAATATACATCATTCACAGCGGTTGGCCTAACTAATCATGCCCACACCGTGGGGTTTCATCTTTTTGTGGCCCACTTAAAAATGGCAGTACGATAACGTGATCCCGAGGAGACATTTGACGTGCGAACTGATCCCGGGCTGCCCTGGCCTCCAGGGTTCCAGGAACATGGGTGTGAGGGAATGAGAGATGGCTCTGATGGCAGCGGATGGAGGGGGAATACAGACAAGGTGTGTAGGAGATGGGGGGGGGGGGGGGGGGGGGGGGGGGGGGGGGGTCTGATCTGGGCACAGCACTGCCACAGTCAAGGCTGTGACAGGTTGGCCTGCAACACAGGTTGAAGTCCATGCTGTTCCCAGAAACAAGATCTCTGGATCCCACACACACGGGCGCATGCATGCACACACAAACACACACATACACATGCACATACACATGCGCACACACACGTTTCCCCAATCGACACACTATTTCTGGATCAACCTGCTCCTACCCCCCTCCCCCGTCCCACGCTCCTCTCCCGCTCTATACATACACGCACGCACACATGCGCACACACCCTTAACTTGTACACACACACACGCATCGCACCCTGCACCCCATAGTGAGTATAATTAGCCCTTCTGACAGGTGGGAGGGATCGGATCTCGTGGAGAATGAAGCTACCAATTTACGCCCCTATTACACCGTCATACACTGGCATTCTCAATGCTCTCTCTCTCTCTCTCTCTCTCTCTCTCTCACACACACACATGTGCACTTGTGCTCATGCACAATGCTCCTCAAAAAATTAGACCGGCAATGACCCACTTACCCAAATCACCCGTTTCACGTTTAAGGACATTGTTGGCTATTAACATTGCTGAACGGATGGGGTTGTCTACACCTATGTGGCCTCAGAAGCCATACTGTACTGGTATTAATATAGTCATAAGTAAAGTAATATTACTCTTGTTCTCATATTTCTGATGGCGACTGGAAGCTAATCCATCAAGATTAGATTTTTGTTGCTCTATAAACTCCTGCCTCGCTTTCTTCAAGAGTGCCCTTTATAGATAAGTAAAAAATAAGAGAAATAGAAAAAACACAGAAGTTTAAGCTTAGTAGTTTGGATTCATCAGCATCACAATACGTACATTTAGAAAAAAGACATTAGCTATTTGTCTAGTTTGCTGGTTGTGTCGATCAGTTTCACTTCTGCCAATTTCTTCTGCTAATGTCTGTTCAGTTAATATGCTCAATATAAAAATGCGTGCCTGCCTTTATATAGGGGTAAAAAACTGTCTATGGACACTGTTTTACAACAGTTGTTGTTAGCCAAAATGCCATGGACTACATGGCGTCGGCGTCGTTCTCCCGGGGCCAGGAATCTTGCCCGACTGGGACTAGGTGTTACAACCCTTTTTATACCTTGAGGTATGATGGTGGGGATGATAGTCACACATTATATTTACCTTATTAAGTCTGATTTATACTTGGGTGCCACACACCATAGATGGCAGACCTACAATGCGAGTGACTATTTAAGGTCTTTACTTGTCCGTTACGGTGTCAAAATACAAAGATCAAAGATTTTATATAATTATCATTCTATTTATTTTTGTCTCTTCTCCTCCAGTGTAAGAAGAAGCACACCCTAGTGTGTCCAGACTTCTCCAAAACGGGCTCCTGTCCCCTGGGCGCGCGCTGCAAGCTGCAGCACCGCCAGAGAGCCAAACGCAGTGCCAGCACTCCTGGACCCTCAGCCAGTGGCAGCACCGCTGCCAAGAGACCCCGACCCAGAGAGCACGCCAAGAGGTCAGTCTGCAAACATTAAACCTGCTGTTCTTATTCTGGGGATGTTTTACAAACAAAGGCTTTCAAAACAATATTCAAACATTTTCCACCTGTTCTTCCTGCCTAATTTGTCCAACTTTTTTAAAAATGGTATGTGAGCTTCTTGTCAGCAATATTAGGTTATTAAACTCTTACAGTGTATTTGAAATGACTGTGATTAAGAGCATTAGCCAATATGGCCTTTGCATCTAATTAGCTATGTGAACCCTACCCTAGTGTACCTATTTTGTGGCAAACAAGCTCACAATTAGGATCTTAATAGTTCATTGTTAATCAATGAATCACGGTTAAGAAATTAGTTGGGTAAAGTTAACAGTTAATAAAATAATAACTAATCGCAATTAATCTGAAATTATGCGGTTCTATCATTGGGTGGTTTTCTTTGGATGTAAAGCTGTGTGTGTGGCCAAGGATGTAAAGATCCCATTGCCCAGCCCTCAATGGTCAAATAAATATTTGATTAAGGAATATAAATATGACTTTTGTATTATTACGAAAACACTGCTTTTCAACTAACCGGTTATTTGGTCGATAATGTATCAAAATGTATTAATCAACTATTAATGTATTCATTGATGATTTACATCCCTATTCACGATGCAATACGTTGTGAGCTTGTGGGCCACTGTGTAGTGTCTATTACTGTGCGGCTTGGGCAGGTTGTTAGCGCTGGGTGTTGTGTTGTTTGGAAAGGCGGCTGCTTATGTTTGTACCATCAGAAGACCTCATCACACCGCTGAGTGTTATACTGTGTGAATGTGTTGGTCACCACCTCCTGCTGTGTCCGTCCTTCTCCTCAGACCGCGTCTGTCTGTCAACATGCCGCTGCCAGAGCAGGCCCAGCAGGACGCTGGGGACTCCCTGAAGACGCCCAACACTGGCCTCCTGACGCTGCCGGCTTTCATCTCCCTGTGCAGCTCCCCGGAGGACGCAGAGGTGCCGGACACGCCCCCGGATGGGACCCCGCATGTTAAAGGTGACCACCCTGTCCCTACCATACAGTATATATCAGGGGTTTTCAACCTTTTTGACACCAGGGACCACCCTAAACCTCACCCTAAAGACCTAAAATTAAGATTTTTTTTTGTTTTGTTTTGTCCACAATTCCAGGCTGTAACTGGGAAACAAAACAGTGTACATGTCTTAATTAAGTGGTGCTGTTTCAGATGATGAAACAGTCTTGAGAGTGTGAAAATTAAACCAAATGGACCCGCAAGGGTCCATTTGGTTTCCTCTTTACATTCTCAAGAGTTACATCTGGTTAACCAACTTTCCATTATTTAGCCTGGGGACCACCTGGAATCCTCTCAGGGACCACTCACCACTGGTGGTCCCCGGACCACCTGTTGAAAACCCCTGGTATGTATAGTAGGCCTGCAAGGTTCCTTACCAATTATTCTATCGATACAATGAGAAGAATTCAGATGTTTTCCATATAATCGATTAGTCCGTATCATAGTACCGAATTTTCAGCAGGAAGTTAATGCAGACAAAAGTGTGAAATAAATGTTTTATGGACCCATAGTTATTATTATTTAAGTTTGCCATAATCAGTAGCTTTAAAGTGCAGTCATGACAGAAATAGTAGGTAAAAGATTATACTCTATAACATTAATCATATTAGGCCATTCGGTATTCAGTTTTTGGCTTATGGTTGCCTATATTCAGTATTTGGTTTCGGCCAAGAATTTCCCTTTTGGTGCATCCCTACAAATAGGGAAAATGGCAAATGTCAGAGGCGTTCAGAGGGTGCAGGAGTAAAGTCTTTCCCCACCACCACCACAGAGCCAAGGGGTTTGAATCTCATGCCGTGCGTCTGGCTTTCTGGGCATCTGCACAAACACAGTAGGCCGTTTTCCAGGGAGGGAAGGTGAACGGAATACGGTGGCTCCTGGCCGTGCAGGGGAGTGTTGAACGGGAGGAGTAGGAAGGAGGCACTACTCCTTCAGGTGGGGACTCCTCATTGTCATGTGAGACAGTATGGTGCAAGTGCTGTGGCAAGCAGTTTGATTAATGTGAATTTGCATATTGCAATTTTAAAAATATAAATAAATATATATTTTTACAAGCTTAAAATGCACTGTTGCATTGGATGCGTTGTGAGCTTATAGATTGGCTATTTTTTTTATTTTGTGGGTTTTGTTTTTTTCACACTTATTTTTTCACACTTATATTCTAAAATCTAATTATTATTTAACATTCAATTAAATTGAATAGTTGTTGTTATTACAGTTAAACTCCCACTACAGAGTAAAGTTTCTTAATTGAACAAAAAATAATTACTCCACACATACTGTACATCACATACATCTGATGTATCGATCCACATATCAGTTTGGCCAATTTCGATATCGGCAAATAGAACTGACATTAACCGATGGAACTAGCCAATGTTTATCTGTTTTTGCTAAGCCTACATTTTGCATGGCCATGTTGTTATCATGTTGGTCATCTGTAGTGTACCAAGCTGTAGATTCTTGACGTTTATTTCTTGTATTGAAGATGTTTCCCTGGCACAAAAGGAGGAAATAAAATCAGTTGTTATTTGTGGTTATTTAAAACATTGCTATCAGCCAAAAAGTTCCATATCGGTGCATTGCTACTGTAAAGGTTCTTAAGCAGAAGGAGTATTAATGTATATCTGTGGTACAGTAGGACACCGCATATTTTTTAAGAAGGGAAAGCCCTGCATACAGTCCTGATTCATTTATCGACTGCCGGTGATTATTGGAAACCGCCGGTCGTGTACTTCATGACAGTGTTTTAACAAGCAAACTAATTATTCTTAAGGGACGTGGTGGTAATAACGTTTAGGTTTTGGGGGAACGGGGAGGCACAGCTGAGCTCTCTGTTGACAGACATGACAGATAGAGGATTAGAAGGGGCGGTCTGCCTTCCTCTCACCCCCTTCTCCACCCGGCCCTGACAGCCCACCTGCCCCTGCCTAATGGACACACACACGCACACACACACACCCCCCCCACACACACTCACACTCCCCCCAGTCCTGTGGCATGAAATCCAGTCCCTTTTTACACCACAACATCAACCTTTAATCCCCCTCACCTTTATACTGCATGTAACTTAGCTATGTTCTCGTTTTAGTTCTCAAATTCAAAGCCTTAAACGTTTTCCCAGTTATTCCTTCCTTCTCCTCGACTGTCTGTTGTCTGTTACAGCAGCCTGGTATTGACTTGTTCTTAAACGAGACGTTCAGCTGGCAATTAACAGTCAAAGAGGAATCAATTTGCAATTTGCTGTTATGATGATGACTGGACAACAGTTGTGTCATTTTGACTGGCGATGCCTTGAACCGTGTAATCGATGCAAATACAGTAGAGCAGTTTTCCCAGCTGACTGTTTGACTGTTTTATTCTTTTCTTTTCTCATTTCCTCTCTTTTTATTTTCCATGAAAAATATATGCTTTTCAAAATAATTTCCAAAATGATCCTATTCTGGCCAATCGGAATTTGCGTCCTTCATCTGCAATGTTTGTGTTTACGAAATGTTTGTGTTTATGATGATGAAATGTTAAACTCCTGTGGGAGTTTAACATTTCTGTAGGACAATGTTTGTTTCTTTAGACAAAAAAATAAATAAAATCAAGTGTGACATTCTCTTTTGGGTCTTGAACATAAAGGTTTGGGAAATACTCTTAGGGCCCGTGTTCACCTAGGTGTTTTCCCCCTAAATGTCAAGCTGCTTCCAAATGCCTGAGTTCAAAATATTTTTACTAACACAAACTCACACTGAGGTTTTCCAAGCACTCCCTTTGTAAACTTAAACTTGAAACATACTCTACACTTACGTCGTCTTCTTCAGGTCTTCGGCTTCTTTAAATCTTATTCACATTATTTTGTAATGGCTATCTCTCGAGGTATAATATTTAGTTTCTCTTGCATGGAAACAGGCATGACCTCTGACCCTGACACCTCTGTCATCTGCCCAGTCTGGCACTGACCCCACCCTCCACAGGCGCTCTCACACAAACACACACACACACACACACACACACACACACACACACACACACACACACACACACACACACACACACACACACACACAAACACACACACACACGCAGTATGTGTGCGTGCAACACATTATCACTGTCGGGTGGAGACTCCCCAGAATTTGGAAAATGGCTTTGTTCAATATTTATTTTTTATTTTAACAGACAATGCACAAGCTCTCCGGTGGAAATGTGAACTTGTAGATCTGTTTCTTTTACATGACCCTGTAAAAGGGGGAAGCAGTGTAAGCATTTACGTAAAAACATAAAACATTTAAATGT
Organism: Benthosema pterotum; assembly: GCA_039105355.1. Taxonomy (NCBI): domain Eukaryota; kingdom Metazoa; phylum Chordata; class Actinopteri; order Myctophiformes; family Myctophidae; genus Benthosema; species Benthosema pterotum. Next base: position 32,182,963 of record CM076979.1, on the reverse strand, counting down.
GGAGATACTCTTTCTGTCTGACTGCAATGATATCCACAACTTGCACCTGAAAGATGGTGAATTATACCTGGCCAGGGTGAAGCAAGAGGAACTCTGGTCTCTGTTGTCTGACCTGGGTATAGGGGTGAAAGACTAATCAAACCATCTAGCTGGTTCCCTAGTGTATGGTATACACTCTGATTGACCTAAACCCAAAATTCCTCTTGACTCAATTGAGCTAGAAGACAGCAGTGTTCCTGCACTGCTGTCTCCTGAGTCTGCATGTAACTACGCATACATGCATGTGTATGGCACTATAAAGTGCATTTTGGACAGTACCATGTGCTCTACTGTGATGTGCTGTGTTGCGCAAGTGCAATGGGTTCTTGTGTGCTGGCCATTGCAAGCTAGGCTGGGCATTAGTCTATGAGCGTATTAGCTTTTTATAGAGCCGGGGGACTCACTTCCGGAAACCTAGCCTAAGCCTCAATGCCCAGCAACAGCCAACAGGGCCAGGCCGTTGAGGAAGAGCTATTCTAGTGCTTTGGTCCGCAGTGGCAATGCCAGGGTGCAGATCAGCTACTGTACTCAATGTGTTCACAACACACTCACACACAGACTCATACAGGCGTGATTTATACTGTGTTGCACACCAAAAATACAAGAATGCTTAACACAGCTCAATATGCTTGCATGCATGCACACACGTACACAGAGAAACAATATCTTCTGCGGCTCCCTTCGTCCAGGTGGTTTGTGCACTTCACTACTGCTAATGATAGCTGGGTTCAGTCTTAAAGCACTCCACACTCCCGCTGCCTCATTAATGGTGGAAGACAGCCAAACAAGCTCCTCTTCACTTTGCATAAATTAGTCCCAGATGCCATGTATCACTGCCAGAGGATGAACTCTCACACCTACTGTATATACTATACGCATGCATTTACACACAGCCACCACCCAGCCCTTCCCGCTGTCCTGTTCACTTATCAATTGAGGTGTCATCGCTCAGTGTTTTGAATGAGACAGGGATCTGTGTACAAATGCTTTTTTTACATAGATCACAGTCACACACCAGTGAATATACAGTACAAAGCACGCAAAGGCACTTCACACGTCACACGTAGCCGTAGACACAATTCCACCTACCCCCTCTGAACATAACTGTGTGTGTGTGTGTGTGTGTGTGTGTGTGTGTGTGTGTGTGTGTGTGTGTGTGTGTGTGTGTGTGTGTGTGTGTGTGTGTGTGTGTGTGTGTGTGTGTGTGTGTGTGTGTGTGTGTGTGTGTGTGTGTGTGTGTGTGTGTGTGTGTGTGTGTGTGTGTGTGTGTGTGTGTGTGTGTGTGTGTGTGTGTGTGTGTGTGTGCGCGCGCGCGTGCGTGTGCGTGCGTGCGTGCGCGTGTGCGTGTGTGTCATTCCAGAGAGAAAATTGCAGATCAAGCCCAGGCTTTAGTTCTACAGCGTCGGAAGCTCTAAGTCTTGAGGTTTTCCGGAGACGTTTTACCAGAAGGACTTTCACGTCTCTGTTCGCCTCCCTCAAAATGGTAAAACTCAGGGTCAGAAGAATAAGAATTGTGAAATGTCTTTCGCATAATGCACTCCAATGTTTTCACTTTTAATAGATACATGTTTTTTTGTGAATTTTTTTAACACTGCCAATAAAATGTCGACTGTATGAGAGTTCTCTGTGTTTTTTTTTTTTGTTTTTTTTTGTTTTTTTTTTACTTTGGCATGTGTTTGTATTTTCGGCTCCGCTGAACAAGGGTCTGACGGGTCCCGTATAGTGCCAACGTGTTTATAGCCAGTATGTGTGTTTCTGTTTTGGGCACGGCGGTATCACAGTGCATCTGTGCATGTTTTCTGAGACTCCCCCCCCATGGGAGCAGGACTGTGGGTCTGCAAGGTGCTGACAGGACCAGCAGTTCACCCTTTTGGTTCTGGTCCGAGATGGGGAGACACATGAGCGTGCAGTGACCTCACCGTCACCACCCGGCTGGGTGTGAGCGTGTGCACACAGACAAGAGCAAACGGGCAAGGACTGTCACTCTTGTCCCTTGAAAGCTATTTGGATGACAGCAATAGTTCACTCATTATCTGCATTCCTCCCCCCCGCTCTTCTCCGCTTCTCTCCCTTCTGAAGCTCCATTTGTCTCGTGTGCGTTTGTACCTCCCTGCTTTTCTTCTCTCGCCTCCTTGTGTGGTTCATGTAATTAGTGCGTATGCGGAGAGAGTGGCGCAGAGAGGATGCTGGGTGTACGTGTAATTCATCCATTACCTGCCTGCAGTCGGAGCGTGTAGTCCCCGATAATACAACGATTAATACCCAACGTGTGTCAATGCGTGCGTCTTTTGGTATGCACGCGGGCGAGTGTTGGGACCCTGATATTTTGGACCATTAATATGCAATCTAACCGAGGCGTCGCCACGCTGACAAATGAGCAACGCGTGGCCCTAGGGGGAGGCGGGGGGTGGGGGCTTGTTTCTCCTGCGGCGCTCGTGGCAACCAGACACATTAATACATGGCAGGCTCACATACACACCACCGACAGACCTGCCACCGTGTTAACAAGATAAGGACCCCCAGCAGATGAAAGAGACGGCCGTGTGGGAGTGTGAGAGAGCGGGGGCAGGAGGGGAGGACTGGGCAACGAAGGCAACAGAATGTAGAAAAATCAATTAGCATCTTATAAAACTACACTGAAATTATTAGACCATACTGTGTGTGGGCGTGTGACGTGTGTGTGTGTGTGTGGGTGTGTCTGTGCGTGTGCATGCGTTGTGCACAAGGCACAACTATTCCACTCTATTCTGTACTGCACGTCTATTGACAGCGGCGAGAGAGATGGAGGGCTCGACATGTTTCTCAGAAAAGGTAGAAGACAGGGAGCCATCACTCTTCTCTTTTCCCCCCTCACTTTTTCCCCCCTCTTCCTCACCCACGGCCCCCCTCCCTCCCCCTCTCCCCTGTGCTGAAGACGTAAGTGCCTTAGACAGATGTCTGCTGCCTCTTGTCTAAAACGCTCAACGCGAGCTGCTGAGCTCGGCAAACTCTAATTAAGATCAATATTTCAATTTTTAGTAAAAGCGCACAAGACGGAGTGGAGAAGACATGGAGAGAAATCATCTGTTCACAGAGACACGGTGAGACAAAAAAAGGGAAGGCCGGTCAACTGCCATTCTACAGTCCACACTCACTGCATGCATGCGTTTGTGTTTTCATTTTTGCCCCATAGATTAAATACAAGAAAAAAGTAATTATAACCACATCACTATTTCATCAGTAGGGACATCACATTTTCTCAGGGAATAGGATTAAATATCCCCAAACCTCCCCAAGAAACTAACATGCACCTTCTTGTAGGCCACATCCGTGCTGCTTTTTCAACAAACAACCTCAACAGCATGTGGTCAAATTCCTAATTGTCAAGAGTAATCCTGGCTGTTAACTTGAAGGCACATGTGCGTGTGAACGTACACGCGCCTGTGGGCCTGTGGTATATCCCCTTACAATTAAAGCTGATTCCTCCATAGCAGTATTACAGTAACTGTGACTTATACGGCAGTTACAAAACCACCCCGGTCGCAGATAACCTTTGAGACACCTCCTGGAATCAGAGGAGGGCTTTGGTTTGGACTGGGGGGCCACTGCGTGGGGGCCCGCGGCTCAAAGCCCACCGTCGTCTACCACCATCTCAATTGCTGATGTCCATTTTGCTTAAATCGGTAGAACTGCACCAGCAGCGAACTCCCAATATGCAAAGGCACAATGAAAACCCTGACTTCAAAAATTTATGTCTCAAGCCCTCGGCCACAGAGACACTCCCCTCTCACTGACAATGAAAGGACCACAGCAGATCTTCTTATGTGGCATTTGAATGCAGACTGCTTAGCTTGGCTTTTACTCGTGCTTATTTGATAAAAACCTCTGTTAATGACTTAGCAGGCACCTAAACTTCAAATGCCTTGATATGATTTCCGTCCTGCTCATCTCCTATCCGCCTTTTCCATCCTCGCCAGCACATTTGAGCCAGAGAGGGCGCGTATTTCACTGACAGCTCGGACAGGAAGTTATAAGCACAGCGGTTTGCGGTCCACGTCTGACCAAGTTAAACTTACTGCCACCTGCTTTTCATGAAGATGGGCTCCATTTCGTACCATATATATCACAGATATCATTTGTAAGGTTGATGGCTCACTGGGGTCTCGTGCGTCTTGGGGGGGCAGGGTGTGGGGCGGGGTGGGGGGGCAGAGCAGGTCAGTAGCAAGCAGAATCTCTGCACTGTAAAATTTTACTACAGGAATGTACAAATTGAACCGAATGGAGCAGTATAAGTGCCCGTATATGGTTCAATGTGCTCACTTCTTGGAGTCAAATGAACACTGGGGATTTTACTGTGTGTGTTCAACCAAGGCACTTATCTGTGATGTCCTGCTGCTCAGCCTTTTACCTTGTATGCCTCCAGACAGAGTCCAGACCAAGACGTACTGCGTATGTCCATGACGGGGGCGCACAGGGCGCACGGTGCGCGGGGCTTAATTATGTGTCGATCTGCGGAGATGAGTCTGGATACAATTTGTGGTTAATTGGAAATGAAAATCCCAGCCAATCATAATTAACCCGCGGAAATTCGGATTGATTTTTGGCAGTGGGGTGCGTGGCCCCGAATCAATCAATCACTGATGGATTTGGAAAAGGCCCCTGCCTTGTCAGAACGCCTTAAACTCCATCCATCTAAAAGCAGCACATTCTTAAACGCATATCACCAATAAAAGCAAATTCACTTGCCGATTAGGACAAGCCCTTTGATATAACCAAATAGACTTGACGTTAAAAGCGGAGCAAAATCGATTAGTTTGGGGCTGTAGCTGCTAATATTATACAACTGTGTGTGTGTGTGTGTGTGTGTGTGTGTGTGTGTGTGTGTGTGTGTGTGTGTGTGTGTGTGTGTGTGTGTGTGTGTGTGTGTGTGTGTGTGTGTGTGTGTGTGTGTGTGTGTGTGTGTGTGTGTGTGTGTGTGTGTGGCCGGCCTGATATGCGATGATGATGTTGCTTGCTTTTGTGACACAATTGCTAGCAGGCTATTTAATTTACTGTCAATTGCCGGTAAGCACAGACGCTGTTTATCACTGATAAACATCAGTCCCTGCAATTGCACGTAGTCAGTCACTAGAGGGTGGATATGCACCTGTTCTGCTCTGGTCCGTGCCGTGGTCCCCCGTGCTGCAGCTATAGGCACTATTAGGCAGGCACACACATGGACCTGCATCAGGGAGTATTTTTGTATATTCTCCTCAATGCTGCCTTCCACTAGCCTTCATGGAGAGGAGAGTTTTTAAAGGGGAACTCCACCCATTTTCAACATTCTACTATGTTGTATGGACATGATAAAAAGGTCCCCCATTCTGTGTTTCATAGAAATGGATGTCTGGAAAAAAAAATCATTAACATTAAGTTGTGTCCATTTGGTTCACATTTGTATCCACTCGTGATTTTTTCTTTAAATGTTTTTAAACCATAATAAGTGCTGCATTCTATATCTGGTAACTATATAAAGTGTAGTTGTTTTGCAGACTGGTAAAAGGGGCGGGGGCTAAAGCCCCCTTTTGATGTCTATGTGTGCACGTCCCTGCTCCTGTCAAACCCTCAGTGTCCAATTAACTTAACTCCAAGAGTGTATAAAATGGAACTTGGAACCTATACGACCTTCGTTTCCATTTGTATATACTGTATACGCTCTGACTTGGAGTTAAACGAACACTAATGATTTTACTGTAAAGGGTTCACTTTGTTCAATTTGTCCTCTCACTTGTGAGTTAAATTTACACCCAGGATTTGCGCGGTGATGGACAGCATCAGGGGCGGATGTAACATTTTCCAATGGATGGGGGGGGGGGGGGGGTTCATCGCCCGGCGATGAAGCCGCAGGACTTTTAAAGCATCAATAATAACATCAGTTGTTGTTGAAGTTGCACTGATGAAATGCTGTTGGTTTAGTGGTGCCACTAGGCTACTGTCGTTAGTTAGTAGCAGTAGGCCTAGTAGTGTTTAAAATCATTTTAAATACAAGCACTTTATCTTGGGTTGTTTTGCATGCCATCACGTTTGGTGGGGCAGAATGGGCATTTAGGGGGGCATTGCCCCCCACACCCATGCCTAGATCCGCCCCTGGACAGCATGCAAATGGTCCGCTCGCCGTCTCCTCCCCATTGGCCCGTCGCACCTCTGGGTGGGAGGGTCGTGAGAAACGCCGTCTTTATAAAGTGCACATTGCCTTTCCCAGTGCCTCAGTGACACTGCGTGGCCGCGCAGCAAAGCTTTAAAGTCAACGTTCTCTTTACCTCCCCATACATGCACACACACTCTATTAAGTGGAATTTATCACCCCTCTCCATAATAAATGTTAGCCTAGACTGCACGCAGGGACGCAAAGTCAACAACGCGCCCCCCGGTGACTAGCGAGGAGGGGGATCGGATCGTCGCGACCGGACCCGTGAGTAGACACCGCTGCTTGCGCACAGATCTGGACACGGGACTGTTCTCTCCGGTCCCTCCGCGGAAGGAAGGACATATATTTTACACAGCTGTATCCTCATTTATCTGAACTTTTAAAAAAGAGCACTGTATGCCATTCCATTTCGGATTCGACGCTTGAAAACGGGGACTGTATTTGGCACGTCTTTACGCATGCCTGAAAACAGTGCAGTGGTTTCCTGACAGCATTGAATTTGAGCTCGCCGCGTTGAAAGTTTTTTGAAATCCCTGGTGCCGTGCAGTCAGATCTTGGCGCTGCAGTAAAACTTCAGCTTGCTCACACTGGGACTGTGCATGGGCGACTTGTAAACAGTGGGACACTGGAAAATAACACTGACGACAAGAGGGCGAAGAGGCAAGCCAGCGATCGTTTCATCTCCCTTTGACCAACCAAGCTCCAGGCGCACAGTAAATCACTGGAGGCGAATCGACGCAGAGGTGAAGCGAGGACAAGACAGGTTGGTGGCTCCAAATTTCACCAGGCTCCGGTTACACCCGGCCGGGCCGCCCGTGGTATTAAAGTGAGCATTTGACCTGGGAGAAGTTGTCAACAAGAGGAGCGCACAGAGGCAAACTGGCAGGTGTACAAGTTCATTTACATGCATACGTAAATTCACGCCGCTATTTATAGAAGTTGTTTTAAGGACTAGCAGCCCTAACACAAGTTTTCTCCTCCCACCCACCCGTCCCGCAGCTGAGCGCACCGGGCGTGTGCGCGTGTCTATATATACACACCGTACAGTCGATCGTTTTTCGCAATCTGAATCCGAGGGCTCTGCCCGCCGTCGGTTTGGCTGCAGTGAGAGCGGGAGTAGTCGCATGGACTGACATGGCCACCGACCTCGCCATGAGCGCCGAGCTGCCCAACAGCCCCTTGGCCATCGAGTACGTCAACGACTTCGACCTGATGAAGTTCGAGGTGAAGAAAGAGCCACCGGAGTCCGACCGCTACTGTCACCGCCTCCCGCCCGGCTCCCTCTCCTCCACCCCCATCAGCACACCCTGCTCCTCCGTGCCTTCCTCGCCGAGCTTCTGCGCGCCTAGCCCCGGTGGCCAGCCAGGCCAGAACATGTCCAACGGCGTGGGCAACAACAACAACAACAGCAGCAGCGGGGGCAACAACAATCAGAACGCCGCGGGGAAGCCGCAGCTCGAGGACCTGTACTGGATCCCCAGCTATCAGCACCACATCAACCCCGAGGCGCTCAACCTCACCCCCGAGGACGCCGTAGAGGCCCTCATCGGCAACGCCCACCACCACCATCACCACCACCAGGCCTACGAAGGCTTCCGCGGCCAGCAGTACGTGGGCGAGGACCTGTCCGCGGCCTCGGCGGCCCACCACCACCACCACCAGGCCCACCACCATCACCACCACCACGGCCACCACGGCGCCCGCCTGGAGGACCGCTTCTCGGACGACCAGCTGGTTAGCATGACGGTGCGGGAGCTCAACCGGCAGCTGCGCGGCTTCAGCAAGGAGGAGGTGATCCGCCTCAAGCAGAAGCGGCGCACGCTGAAGAACCGCGGCTACGCGCAGTCCTGCCGCTACAAGCGCGTGCAGCAGCGGCACATGCTGGAGACTGAGAAGTGCACGCTGCAGTCGCAGGTGGAGCAGCTGAAGCAGGACGTGGCGCGTCTCGCCAAGGAGCGGGACCTTTACAAGGAGAAGTACGAGAAGCTCGCCAGCCGGACCTACAGCGGCGGTGGGCCGGCGGGGGGGCGGGGGGGCGATCCGTCCGCCGCGGGCCACGGGAAGCAGGCCAACACACAGGACTTCTTCATGTGAGAGACTGTCAGTTTGTACATGCAAAGACTCGACATCTATCCCGACCCTGCACTACCCACCCACCGAGCCCCTCAAAATATCCCTTTGATTGAACTATTATTTATACTTTCTCAGTTTGCATTTTTTGTTTACAGTAATTTCTTTGAAAAAAAGGACTATATTGTATATTTAAAAGCCCGGAAATGAAACGATGCTTAAACAAAACAAGCACTGGTGTGTGCGCACATAGGTAATCGTTGTGCGCATGCATGGTGAGTCTTAAAGATGTTTGTATGAATCTGTAGCTTATACACAACGACCTCTGATCTGGACAAGGGATCACTTAACATGGCCTGCAGGCTGCTTTGTCAAATCTAGACAAATACAACAATTTCTCTGATTCAACAGAACAAAGAAACTGATCAAGAACCGAAGTCTTACTGAACTTATAGCCGATCTGATCAGAAAGGTTTTTTTATTCTGTTATTTTCTTTCTGTCTTAAAAATGGATGAATGCATTTATATTTCGTCAGACTGTACAAACAGAGGGAATTGAGGAGCAGACACGGGGATATAGGACACACATCCCCTCTCTGTCTCTATAGCTCTCACTCCAGAAAGAACGCTCTTATACACCGGACTGTTTTGTGCGTAAAGACTGTCTGCCTATGACCACGCGTGTGAACGAGTATAATGGAAGCTTTAATTTCGAACCACTGCAACCACAACAAGCCTAATAGTCTCCCCACCTCCAGCCCCCATCCCTGTTATAGCAACCCTGCATGCAGGACATGCATTGGTACCCAAACCCTCCTCCAGTCATCCCCTCAAAGCCCTGACACATAATTATGGAAAGCATGGCCCCATACTTGGTTCTCTTCTCTCTCTCTCTCTCTCTCTCTCCTCTTAAATGCATCACCTCCTCAATCCCCATCTCCTCGATCTCTCTGTCATCAGTTAGGCCTGGGTATGCAAAGACACCCCTTACTCCTAACCCTCCCCTAATATATCCACCAGAGATAACGAGGACTGCAAACGAACGAACGCGCGAATCGACAAAAGCAATCTGCTATTTAAGCCTATACATTATAGAAAAATGGATGCGTCTTACAGCTATTTTCAATCAATTTTTTCTATTGTTTTAACAAAACGGAAAAAAGAGAGAAACGACAAAAAGAGATTAACTGAGCCAGATTTTAGACTTTATTTATTTCCACCTGTACATAATGTGTAGAGAACAGTTAACTGTGTTATTTTATCTTCTCTTTTTAAGAAAAAATAATAATAATAAAAATACAAACGCCTTTGTTGCTTGATCAGAACGTCTTAATACAATGTTTGTATGTTACAGCATGCAAATAGTCTAACGGTATCCTCTTTTTACTGAACATGTGTAATGTCAGAGGTATAAAGCCTATAACTGCACTAAGAAGACATCGAAATTGGGCGAACATTTTTTCGTTTGTTTGTTTTGTACTGATAGGACCCTTTTGGCTTTGATCTGTAAATTTAATGAGGTATAAATCCATGACATAAACAAATAGGACAAAGACTGCATTCGCTGCTAAATCTCTATGCACCGACCTCATTTAAAACAAACTTGGATATATTTTTTTTCCTTTTTATTTTATAGCCAACCATGTTTGAACTTGACTTAAAATGTCTTCTATCTGATAGGAGGATGATGCTTGGTTATGGATAGCATTAACAACAATGAGACTGTCTATGATAGCGCTTAATATAATGTCTTGGACTCCAGTAATGCATATTTCTGACGAGAAAAAAATCACAAAAAAACAACCCTGGTTCGTGTGTTAATATGATCGCTGCCTAGATATATGTGCAATATTGTGCAGAAGTGTGTGATGCTCATTATACAACAGGTCGTTTTGAGGAAGCAATCTGATTGGTTGAACACCTTTCTATAGCTGTTGAAATAACCACGTTATTTCACCACCTAATCAAAACAAATATTTTTTCCGTCGTGCTTTTCTCTCAGAGCAGCAGACTCGTTGGTTATAGCTAGTTTCTTGGGACATTTGTAGTCGTAGTGGCTACATCTGTCAAACTTATTATTTTTCCGCAATTCTCTGGGTTTTAAGGGTAACTATTGTGCCATTGCAATATTACACGAGAGAGTGTTCTTTATACACTATTAATGTAACTTCTGCGATAGGCTACCTTTCGCCGCAGGTGTTACATTAAAGGGGAACTCCACCCATTGGAGGTCTGAAAAAAAAAAACATTAACATGGTGAAATACATCTGATGACATCATCTAGATGTATTTCACCATGTTAATGATTTTTCTTTCAGACCCCTTTTTCCCGAGAGGGTCCATTTGGTTCACATTTGTATCCTCTCAGGAAATTTTTGAATATGGGTGGAATTCCCCTTTAATGAACTTAAAGAACACCCTGTCTGTATAGTGTGATATTGGTTAATTCATGCCTAATAGCGACCTGTTGTTCAACGGCAACCTGTGCAGGAATGGAATCCTGAAAATAGAAGACACATGCGTTTTTTGTTTGTTTGTTAAAAAAAAAGTCGTCAAATGTGGAAATTCGTTCTCAAATTCGCGGATTATAGCTCCATTTATTTAAATAATGGAGTAGAGTTTCTTTTTAATATAATTGAATGAATATATATATCATCCCAAATTAGGTGTATTCAAAATAGTGAATTTAAAATGTTGACCTTGCCACTCGTCCGTCAATCAAGCCATCAAAGGGGAATTTCACCTATTTTCAACATTATGTCATCAATATACCTTTGGTGTATGGAAAGATATTTAAAAAATGTTTCCCTATTCCATTCTGTTACACATCTTGATCATGACATCAAGACGTGTTTCACTATGTAAATGATTTATATTTTCTTCGTACATTTTTTATTATTATTTCCACACATATCTAAGGTAAATTAATGGCATAGTATAAGGATTGGAAATGGGTACAATTCCCCTTTAACCTCGGTGCTATTCAACAACATTTTATCGGCTAAACATCACTTTCCTTAAAAAATATTTATTGTTTTAGTTTCGGATTAACACTAAAATGCGGGCATTTCTTTAATTCTCACCTAAAAAAAAATGCGTGATGACGAGCTAAAGGGGACTTCTGCACAGTGCTGTTTATGTATATCTGTAAATATAATTTCTATATTTATTCGAGGAGAACATTGTCCTACCGTGTCAACAATGTCCGAATTAACGTGTCAACATAAGTGAAAACATAACAAATGTTTAAAAATGGAATGTTGTTGAGAATCTTGTTTTCATAATGTTTAATAAAAAGTTCTGTCCAAAAAGATATCTGTTCCCGTCATTCGTTTATGAACGGTGAATTATTAATCGCCATGGCAGGCAGCACACCTGCACCGGCCTAATTTGCAATTATCCTAATTTTCAATCAGACATAGGCTAAATATCTATAGTGATTGACGAACATATCTTAACATTTGTATGGACTTTCCCTCGAAGTAGTTGAATATTCCCAGCCTCGAAGGTTACACTATAGGCTATTAATCATTTTTAAACCGTAATCATATTCATAATGTCCCTCTAAGAGCGTATGCTAAATGCCTATGTTGGAAATTATAGCCTAATTTGTAGTAATCAAAATAATTAAAATCCTTTTCCAACCCGCAAAATACCCGGATTAACAGCCCATAAATTATGTAATATAAGACCTTATGAAAAATCAAAATAAAGCACTTTGGTTAATTGTATATATAAACATTTTCAAGGCTAATTTAAACTATACATCAATTTAGGATTCGACAAAGAAAATCTGTTTCACACTTGTATTTGGAATTTGATTTATTCAGCGCCCTAATTGTGATTAATGCCACCTGCAGCAAACACGTTGTTGGCAGCACTAGAAATTCGGAATAATCTCATATGGAATATAGACATTTGCCGAATAAAATATCACATATTTTCTATTGGCATTTATGAAACACAGTGGAAAAGGTTTTTGGGTTTTATTTTGTTTTGTAATTTCGCTTATTTGACACATGCTGTCCTAATATTTCCAGGCCTACACAGCCTAGACGACACCGCGCTGTCTCTTGCTAATGTTTTTGATCAAAGAGGTGACGACGGAAGGAGGCTGTTTGTTTGGACGTGTGTGTAGCCTAATGGCTACAATATAGTCTAAATGGCGGCACATGTCCGATAAGCTGGACGGTGGAGCAGGAGGTTGATCTAGCTGGTATATCTGGTAACATCAGTGGACCAATTTGTCTCCCCGAGCAAAGTGCCTCTGCATGGAGGGACTCTCTCCCTCTCTTCCCTCATCATCTGGCTGGCCTCATGCAGCCGGATGTCAGTCAACGGGCCTCCATCTGCGGCAACACTCGGCACGTCAACCCGCCGATGGATGGTTCTCTGAGGCCGGCCATGGGGGCACCACGTGCAGCCTGTTTATGGCTGGGAACCATGAAGGCTCTGCTGCACCATGGACTGCTGGACTGGACTGAGAGAGAGTCGTGTGCATGCATGCCACCCTCAAGCTCAAAGACGACAAGGTATAGGACCCCGCACGCACGCGCGCGCACACACACACACACACACACACACACACACACACACACACACACACACACACACACACACACACACACACACACACACACACTCTCTCTCTTCCTCTCTCTCGCTCTCTCTCTCTCTCCCCTCTCTCTCTCTCTCGCTCTCTCTCTCTCATACTGTGTGTGTGTGTGTGTGTGTGTGTGTGTGTGTGTGTGTGTGTGTGTGTGTGTGTGTGTGTGTGTGTGTGTGCGTGTGTGCGTGTGTGCGTGTGTGTTCGCGCACCAGAGAGAGATCTACCCTGTGTTTTCTGTGGTGTGTGTACTTGGGTCACTCAGAGATGCATTAAGTGGTCTTTCCTCTCATGGTATAAGAGCAGTGATGGTTGAGACAGATGTCAGCTCATGTTGGGGCTGATGGGACATCCTTCCACTTCCATGCCCAGCGGGTGGGTAGGTGGGTGGGTGGGTGACATAAAACACATCATAGTCACAGGACATCGCCTAATTTATGAAGTATAAATATAAATCAGGTTCATGTCTGTGCAGTGTGCCTGTCTGTCTGCATGTGCATTGCATGCAACCTGATAGTGCCTAGTACACATGTGTGTATGTGTTCATGCTTCTTATAGCAGATGTGTCTGTGCAGCTGTAATTCAGTGGTTCCCAATCTTTTCAGGCCATGCACGGCCCACCCAAAATAATGTGAACTTAAGACCATGCATTGGAATGTGGGAGTCGAGCATTGCGTTTTAGTTAGACTTGGTTACACCACAGAGAAATATTGTGAAAACAGCAGATCTACAAGCTTGCATAGGGTTGTAGGCCAAGTAGTCACAATATCTGCCTTTTATTATTTGTATGTGTCCACGCAGTGTTATCACTTTTTATAGTATAGTTTGTTAGTTACCTTAAATAATAGCATTTTTGCTTTCTTTTTATTATAGGTATATGCTATTAAGAATATATTTAAAGTACTTCACTGTAATGCCCTCCACTGGGCTTGACTATCTAGTCAGCACCTTGTTTTTCTCTATACAATTGCTTCGCCAACAACAGCCCATAAGCTTAGCACCTGTAGATCAGCTATTTTCCTAAGAAAAAGGACACTATAGGATTAATTTCTTCTACAATCCATATCATTATTCAGCCAAAATGATATGTACTAGGCTGTGGACCCCCTTCTGAAAGAAGATGTGTTAAAAACAAATGGATATTTTATGACACGCAGTGGCGCACATTGAGCATAAGACCTTTCTCAAAGCAACATTAATGTTGCCTAATATACTGTACATTAGTTCAAGTCTAATTTATCATGGATTATGACCAGGCCTTTTTGTATGAATTTGAGTGCATGCTTATACTATGTGATCATAATGGAAGTGGTACATACAGAATACTTAAAACCAACTCTGATCCCTTAAACATTTTACTTTACGCTGTGAGAATGAAATGAACGCTCATGATTTAATCATCTGGTTGCATGCCGTGTGTGTGTGTGTGTGTGTGTGTGTGTGTGTGTGTGTGTGTGTGTGTGTGTGTGTGTGTCTGTGTGTCTGTGTGTCTGTGTGTCTGTGTGTCTGTATTTGTGGTTTGTGTGTATGTCTGTGCACACTTACAATTCAAACTGTATCTAGTCGCTCTGGATTAAGAACGTCTGCTAAATGCCTACATTTTAGGTATTTAGCAGACACTCTTAATCCAGAGACGAGTGATTTACAATTCAAGCATGCACAAAAGAAAAAAAAAACATTCAAATACATCATATATGTACAAAAATAGTAAGTTAGGAACGTGTCAGTGGAAAACCTCTATAATCAAACTAACATACTATGTTTACATAAAATGGGCTAAGATATACAGTAGTTGATGCTTTGTACGTTGTGTATGCCTGTAGAAGGTCGAGGCTAAGTGCTACTGAAAGTGCTATGGGCTGGACATAAGATGGACTGAAGAGGTGCGTTTTCAGATGGCGGAAGATTGGTAGTGAATCTGCAGTTGTAATTGCAAATGGGAACTTGAATTTTCTGCGAGATTACTTCCAGCTTGCCTGCGTCGGCTGATCAGAGTGGCCGGGAGGGTTTGTATGGTGCAATCAAATTTGCAATCAAAAGTGCCATACCTTTGCTTACTTTGAATGCTGGTTTTGTACTCTGTGCGTGCACCAGGAGCCAATGGAAGGGAGCGGAGACGGGCAGTGACGTGAGCATTATGGCTGGTTAAAGACCGAACATGCTGCAGCATTTTGGATCAGTTGGAGGGGCTTAAGTGTGCATGCGGATAGGCCAGTAAGGAAGGAGTTACAGCAGTTGAGTTTGACATTACTGATGTCTGGATAAGCACCTGGGCTGACGTGTGTGTGTGTGTGTGTGTGTGTGTGTGTGTGTGTGTGTGTGTGTGTGTGTGTGTGTGTGTGTGTGTGTGTGTGTGTGTGTGTGTGTGTGTGTGTGTGCGTGCGTGTGCGTGTGCGCGTGCGTGCGTGCGTGATCATGTTAACCAACATAATTCCGTTTATAGATCATTATACATAATAAGTTTTTCTTTAGTGTGTTGAACTGAAAATGAATTGATCTGCTGACCTGTGAAAGTTATTTTGAGAATGCCTTCAGTTCACCAGAATCTTCCCTCCTTCCACATCCCTCTCCTCTTTTTGCTTTCCTTCCT
This sequence comes from Benthosema pterotum, assembly GCA_039105355.1. Lineage (NCBI taxonomy): Eukaryota > Metazoa > Chordata > Actinopteri > Myctophiformes > Myctophidae > Benthosema > Benthosema pterotum. Next base: position 32,167,492 of record CM076979.1, on the reverse strand, counting down.
ATACCTCCTATAGCTCCCTTCTTCCTCTTCGTTTTGCCGACTCAGAGGAAATATCGACCTACCTGACAGCCGTCACTTTACTAAGGTAAGTACACACACACACACACACACACACACACACACACACACACACGCACACACACGCACACACACACACACACACACACACACACACACATTGTCACGCAGTCTCACTCACTCATTCACTAAATCATCACTCGCTCGTACAGATTAAAGTTGTCAGTCGCCACACCCGATTCCTTTCTTTTCTGTCTGTTTACTGTGAAAACATGCTCCCACTGCGTCGCACATTGAGAGCTTGTAGATTGTTATTATTTTAGAGCATTTGTTGTCATCAAACTAGCAATATGTTCTGAAGCATCTTACGGAAAATCTGCAGCAGTCTAGATATCTGTTACTGTATCAAAAGCAAATGCTAAATGTTTCAACCTGTGTTCTCTTTAACCTGGTTGACACGACAGCAGGCTGTCTTGGACTTGGTCATGCAAACATTTTCAGTTGTAAGATTTTTTTTTTAAATCTCAAAATTTTCTCACTCATTCACTCACTCACCGACTGTTGTTGAAGTAGTTGCTGTTCCTGAGGCGTGGTATAGCACTTCTAGAGTATGTCTAACTTTGAGGTTTTGTGTAAAGTAAACACAAAATTGTCCTACCACAGAGATTGAATGCCATTGACAATGATTGGCCAGTTTTGTGTAAACACAAATTTTGAAGTCGCAAACTATGAAAGGCCAGCATGAGATGATCTGTGACAGTAAGAGCGCCCCACACTTCACACACGGGCATGATTTTTTCTTATACAGCACACACTGTTCCATGTATTGTAGACATACTGTATGTGCAAGCATGCACAATACAGTGCATTTGTGAAGAAGATACACTTCAATGGTCACTGTATGTGTAGAGCATGTGCTTCTTTCTATAAATCAGGTTAGAGTCAGTGTTATACAGAGAAACAAAACAACCCAGAACCAGCAGTCAGAGGTCTAATGAGAGAGCAGGACAAGGATGGAGGGAACAGAGAGAGAGAGAGAGAGAGAAAGAGAAAGAAAGAGAGAGATGGAAGGAGGAAGAGGTGCAGTGTGTCTCTGGCGTCTGGGCTGCTTGCTGCTGCTGAGAATCCCTACAGTCAGCGTCTCTTCGGCTCAGCTTACCTACCTACCCACACACTTTCGCACTCTCTCTCTCTCTCTCTCTCTCTCTCTCTCTCTCTCTCTCTCTCTCTCACTCCCCCCCACACACACATACACACACAGAGTCCAGACAATCACGTTGCACGTATATATAGGATCTATAAGTCGTGATGCATTCCAGCGGCGTTTCATAGAAGAACGATCATCGTTCTCACTATCACACCCTCTACACCTGTTGTGCCCTGAGAGCATTCTCTTGCACATTGATTTAACATGTAGCCTTCTGCAGCTGATAAAAAATGAATAGATTAAAACATTTTTTTTATTAGGAAAAAAAATGCATTAGATTGTCAATGCTTTGAATGCTCTCAAGTAAATTAATATGGAGTTATACAAGGATAGGGAGACTGGAAAACCCTCCTTTCTCCCTCTACATAAAATATCTGAGCCAAAAGCTGTAGTTCATGCATGGCGCAAACCTATACATCTGCTGTTCCTGGCGGATGTTTGCTCCACAGTATAGGGATGTTAGCGTCCATGATGTGGTTAAAAGCTTCCATCTACACGCTGGTACCACGGCCGTGTGGTTCTGTGGTCCATTGTAGCCCTGCATTCCCACAGGACTGTTTTACATTTAAAAAGTTGTCACACGGCGCACAAATAAATTGACGTTCTTTTGACAAATTGGCCCGTGTGCTGCATTGGGGAGGGGAGAGGGGTATTAATAATTATTAAGCTACTGTACGCTTGATCTCATGATTGAGTTACTGACCCGGGGCGTGCATGGGGCACCCCCACACACACACACACACCACACACACACACACACGCACACACACACACACACACACACAACACTAAGTCATTACAGCGGAATGGTTTCCCCAAACGGTGTCCCTGGCTCCCTAGCAGGTCCCCACCCGACCCGCCGAAGAAAGCAATTTGGCAACGAACGTGCGCTGCTGCGACCCCTGCCGCGCCTCCTTCACCGGCCGGCTCCGCACTGTCACACACACACACACACACACACACACACACACACACACACACACACGCATACAGCGCTGACACGCGGCGTGCTGAGTGGACAAATTCAAACATGCTATCACAGGAGAAAATATGCCCATACAGCAATTCTAACCCCACGTCCCGCGCTTTGAAAAGTACAGTAATACACAAACCTATATACCAGCAAACAAACAAACAAATAAATGAGTGTGTGTTGGGATGATTTGCTGATCTTTAGCACATGGGAGATGTCGCATGGGTTTAGAGAGAAAATTGGTGAGCTCTACCTGAAATTTAAAGTTGAAAGCAATTTTTAAAAGCCGCAATTGGCGTGTCTCTCGGGGCTAGGGAAATAAAAAAAACTCAGAATTAACAGCACACATCCTGTAAAGTTAGTCGAGGGTGACAATGCTTTTTGCAAAGTTATCATATGCAAAATTAAATTCACACTCAAGGCTCCCCCAAACTCACACTTGCACACTTAAATGTTTCAGTATATTCTGTTCTTTTCCTTGTCCTTTGCTTAACCTATTGTTTCATTTCTCCTTATCCCCGAACCTGTTTAGTACAGAGACATTTATTTTTAACGCCCACTTCCCGTTGACAGCAGGTTACAACAGTTTGAACTCCTATATACTGACAACCAGCTCACGCAGAGGTCAAGTTGTTGCTGATTTGGCCCATCATCTCTGCCCTGCGTCTTTCACTTCCCTCGCCGTGCCGTGATTCAGCATTTTCCATCATGGCTCCGTCGCTCTTACTTCTAAAATGGCACTTGTATAGGCAGAATCCGTTGCTGTTATAATAATAATGTTTGATTTTTTTGCGGCTAACGTCGTGCGGCGGTGCAGACCAAATGAATATGTGGAGTAATGCAGTGGAGGACTGTCCTCGGTGGCAGGGGAGGGTCAATCGGCAATCAATTATTTCACTCAGGCTGGCCTGCAGCCATACCACAGTCTAGCTACTCCCTGCACTGTACTGCACTGCAATGCACTGAATGCACACACACACACACACACACACACACACACACACACACACGCACACACACGCACACACACGCACACACACACACACACGCCTGCAAGCACACTCACACACACATGCAAGCACACACACACACACATGCCTGCAAGCACGCACACACACACACACACACACACACACACACACACGCCACACACACACGCATGCAAGCACGCGCACACACACACACGCGCGCGCGCAGGCACACACACGCGCACACACACACACACACACACACACACACACACACACACACACACACACACACACACACACACACACACACACACACACGTTTTCATTAACACACATGGCGTGTGCAGAGATGCTGGAGGTTTTTTGAAACATAGATGTCACATTATTTTTTATTTACTTATTCCAGGTTAAGGAACCTGCATGTTAACATCTTATGCAAGGAGAAAGAAAGTAGTGAGGGAGTGTGCAAGAGCGTGCTTGTGTGTGTGCACGCATGGGTTTGTTTGTATGTGTGTGCACATGCGTCCACTTCAATCATGTGATTTCGAACAGATGGACTTGGCTAACGTAATCTGTAATTCTTTGCTGCTTGCTGTTGACCACACTTTGACTTCTATGGTTTTATTATATAAAATTACTTTACAACTATTAGCTGAGAATGTCTGTGTCCTAACCCCAGAGAAAGAGAGAGAGACTTTATTTCCAGACGTAAGCTAGAAAACTAAGTCCCATTATATTGGTGGCTCATGTGAGTCGAACCTTTAGCAGAATCACCCCCAGCTGAGGAGGTGGGCATCTCCATTGTTCATGTGACTCCTTTAAGTAGGCCAGAACACAGCTGTATAGAGTGTGGGTTGCACACAGAGACAGACGGGGAGGATTCTTCTCCCTCACCAATCAACCGGGAAAAAAGCTCCCGAACATATACAGTGTGCCAGCGGGGGGACGGGGGTTCAGTTTGTGGTCAAGCCGCCATTAATGTCCTCTATCCACTGACCCATACTTAAATATTTACCGGGCGGTCACTCAGGTACGGAGCGCCGCTCTGCTAACGGTGCTCTCTCTCTCATTCTATATGCTAGTCGATGGCATACACGCGCGCAGCCTGTATCAGTTTCCGCTCCCTCGCTTCCAGTCACATCCCTCATCTCACTTTACCCGATCCGTGCTCATTTATTCTTCTTCTGCCTCGCCCCAGTCTCTGACTGTGACATCGGCCCGAGGGTAGGGTCTCCCAACGTTTCGCGCCGTGCCAAACGGAGTCACACAAAAGACAGTGTCACTGCCGCTGCGCTGCAGTCATTGACCCTGCCGCCATGCGTGTCCGCAAAAGTGCCAAGCACGCAAACTCACGGTGGCAGTGGAGCCAAAGTGACTGAGGCGTCACACAGGCTGACACACACACACACACACACACACACACACACACACACACACACACACACACACACACACACACACACACACACACACACACACACACACACACCGAAACACTGTATATACCCAGAGGCCAATACACACTGCTGGACTAACCTTCCAGACAGGCATCAGGCTGGGGCAGCCTGATGCCTGTCTGGAAGGTTAGTCCAGCACTGCTGAGTGACCATGAATGCGTCCGCACAATGCCGGACGAATGGGTATCGTTTTTGACGCATCACGCTCACGAGTTCTTTAGTTTAACCTATATGTCAGTGCAGGTTTGCACCTACAATAAGCAGACAAATTGAGAAATTCACAGAGAGGGGGCAAGACCGAGAGAGAGAAAGAGAGAATATACGTTGAAGTTGCACAATTCAACTTGCGTGTGACTTTAACTGGGGTAAAAGTCTCGGGATACCTCGTTCTAAAAAAATGTCCTCATTTAGCCTGTTTAATACTTAACAAAAGACGGGTTGGTTGTCTGCATGGGAACAAGAGGAAGACGGGAGAGAAATAAACAGAATGAAGAAGTGCCGCGGCGGCGTCAGAGTGCAGACTCAGCTATGCCGCTGGCATATAGCAAAGACAGAGACGGAGTGGTGGAAATTGTCACGGCAAGCCCCTCCGCTCAGTGACAGAGGGGGGGGTGTGACGAATGAAGGGGTGGGGGTGGGGGGTGGAGAAGCGCAAAAAATGGTAGAAAGAAGGAAAAGAAAGACAAAGTGGGCGAGAAAGTGAGTCTGTGAAAGAAAGAGAGAGGGAGGTACTTGTCTGACGTGGTACCTTTTTTATTTAGTGGTATTTTTTGTGGTGAGAGATGTTGGCAGTTTGGGGCCAGCTATATTCTGTTCTTTATCTTGAGTTTGTGCAGTAACACGTAATGTCCCCCCCCCCCCCCCCCCACACACCATGGCTGTTGCTCTTGCTGTTGCTGTTGTGGTGCTATTTTGTTTTGTTTCCAATTCTTTCTTTCTTTTTCTGTCTCAGTTGAGTCTTTTGTAGTTTATGAAGGCCACTGCAATCGCCCAGAGGAATGTGAGCAGTTTATTATTAGGACACTGGTTCTTGTTATTGCTTCAAAGCATTCACCTCTTTCATTTGGTGGTGGGGTGGGGTAGGGGGGCAGTGGGGCCCAACGGATGAGTTGGGTATCGCATTTGACTCCCAAATCATTGTAAATTGCAGGAGAAAACAAACATGTATATTTTCTCAATAATTTAAACCAATA